>JAUNZO010003747.1:0-10364 GCA_031894775.1 Chloris gayana
TCCTGACTCTAGAGAGAATGACAGTGAGCAACTCATGGAAGAGAGCCCATAGGTGCAATGCAAGCGACGCGGCAGCGTCCTCACCTCAGCATCACCGAAGGCTAGTTAATGTTGATGGTAGTAGCAGAGACCAGTCACCTTCCATGTCGTAGTTACGTACCGCACCTGACGATGGAGGTCACGGTGCCAGCATGGGCAAAGACGTACTAGGTGATCTCCATGCCAGAGTTACCACATCTGATGACTTGATGAGGAGCACAGATTTGCCCTTCATTTCCTCTGACGACTTGTATTCTCGGGAGTACATCACCTTCCTTGTTTGTCCTACACGGTTTCGAATCTCAATGATGTCGTGTTCGTTTACTAGGGAACGGTTTTGCCCCAGCCCGAGAACCGCCATTAGGCTACTCCCAATGGGGAGTTTTATTTCATTGTTTCAAAGGTGCCACATAAGCAACAAGGGTGAATGAAATACCTCATGCAATGCATAGTTTCATTTTATTGTTTTCTAGGTAACACATGCAAGAGAGAAATTTCTTGGAAACAGTGTAGAGATGGTTTCATCTAGATGAAACCCCTTTCTTCTCTCTCCTTATTAATTTCCTGCCACATCATCAAAATTGCTTACATGACAGCTCATTTATTGAAAATGAAACTCCCATTGTGAGTAGCCTTATGCCGATTTGCTATACAACAATCCTTCGATGAGAGGATTCGGGTAGATCAGTCCATGTGGCAATTCCCGAGGAAGAGATAGAGAAATAAACTAATTTTTCAGTTTCAAACGTATTTTTCTCCTTAACCGTAAGTCCATTTTCAAATCCGTTTAAACCACCATGTTGTTACGAATTAATTATATAAAATAAGATCCAATATGAATAATTTTTTTATTGTTTTAAAAATTCAAATTTCATTCAACATTTTAGATGTACTATATCAACATTTATTTATGCTTTGTCAACATTTTGAAAACTTCATGTCAATATTTTTTAAAAAAGTGTTGAGTAATTTTTTAAAATGTTGAAATGAACTTTGAATTATTTTAAAAAATCAATTTTCACAAAAAAATTGCATGTACTTCATCAACATTTACATATAATATGTTAACATTTTAAATATCGTATATCAACATTTTCAGAAAAAATGTTGACTCCACTTTTAAAAATGCTAGAATAAACTTTGATTTTTTTAAAAAAAATTCTAAATTTTATTCACATTTTTAATGTACTATGTCAACATTCTGAATATTTCATGTCAATATTTTCGGTACTGTTATTAGTTGGACCAGGATGGACTGTGGTAGAAACACGTTATTGAACCATGTTTGAAACACGCCAGTGGACCATGTGGGTTGGTCTCTCCGAGTGATCTATCGTTCTATAAGGAGTCCCACATTATGCCACGCGAATAGCCCATAATGCCTCGCGTTAGGCTGACTCCAACAACAAAGAGGCACTTTGGAGAGGTAAATGGGAATTGCTTCACATGTAGAAGAGACAATTTTGTTTACGACTCCAAGAGAGTAGGCAATTTGTATTCTAGGAGAAAGGGTGGAAGGTAATAATGCCTCCTCTTTTGCCTACTCTGTTTGAGGTTTGCATTCCTTTTATTGGAGAGGCACAGTAGGTTTGCCTCTCCCAATGCCTTCCCTTTGAGTCAGTCTCAGGTTGTTAACTAGAAAGATAGCGCGGCAATTAGTCGCGCGTTATGACCCTCAGCAATGATATTTGAGATTTTATGATGTTGAGGAAGGTAGTGCGATCTTTTTTTTTAACAGACTTTTAACTATATATATACATAACAAAATATGAAGTATAGAATAGTCCATCCTGCTGATTTTGTACATAGAGACCAAAAGCCACTTGAGTTTAGCTGTTGCCTTTACTTACAGAGCATTTGGAAACAGATTTTATTGGAACTCTTTTGTAGTTTGAAAGAGTTCCTTCAAATCTGTCATAGCAAAATAAGTCATTGGCAGTAGATACATGCCTACTACAAGAGCATGCATATAGCAAAAGCTTCAATAACTATAGTCTTTGCGAATATGTCATATTATATGTAGATGCCAAATATTAAGTAATTTATATATTTCTTGCAAAAGCAGTACGAAGTTATCTTGTTTTTTCCCCCAAATGTCAGCTGCCAACATGTAGACCACAAATGATGATTCTGTTCTTGTTTGACCTGTGACAAAAATGGAATAGATAATGCAAGGGATTATTTATTGTTATTTAATTTATGTACCATTATATACATGAATTATGTAGAACTATTTTTTCCTTACCTTACAGCCTTCCTTTCTTGGAATGCATCTGATTCTTATTGTCCAGACCATCTTGGTCAGCACTGGTACCACACTGCTAGTTGAATGAAATAGAGAAATTAATAAAATATTATTTGAATCAGAAGAAAATAGAAACGCTATCAGTTATGTAGTACCTGTGAGTGTGGTAATATATCCATGTATGGTCTTTTGCTCCAAGTTAAGGTTTCCTGATTGACATTCCTGCATTTTTTGAATATGAAGTGAACATATTTATTTCAGCTTATCTGAAACTTAGAAATAATTGTTGCAATGAAGGAAAACATACCCAGTTTGTTCAACGTCCATTGGATCGCTTTCGTTGTGAAGGTGTGATGGAGGTATGACAATATTATTCTATGATTTTATAAAAATTTAGAGTTAGTGAATGAACTTAGCTATAATAAAATGAAAATGAAATTATATTTAAGCTACCTCATCTTGTATTATCTTTGACCTGATAGGAATTAATGGAGCTCTTGGAGCACATAGGACTAATGAACTTGAAGTAGTGAAAGGTTCATTATTTGGAATGTTTGGTATACTTGTCTCTCTGTCATATTGTTGAGTAATATTGACAACTTCAAAGGATGGATCATCTCTTTTACTCCTGACAGACTCTCTTGTTGAAATCCTTACAACAAAAGTGCACTTTTGGCCAACCAGATTGGATATTTCCAGCGGAGTATCATACATGCCATATTTGCTCTGAAGCAATTCAATAGGTTTTCCAATCAGTTGTTGTGCTACATTGTCGATAAGAATGAATTCAAGTTCATATGTTCCATCACTCCCCATGAGACAAAGCTTGTATCTATAATAATATTTGCATGTAATCAGATATTATCTCTGTTTAAAAAATATACTTAGAAAATTTAGAACATTAAATTCATACCTGTAATACATTTGAGTGCATGAGCATTTGTTATTGTTACATTTGTAAGTTGAGCCAATCAATCGAGTTCTTGCCCGACAAGCTCTGCATGTCTGGATATAACCAAGTTCTGTTTGGAGCTATTCTTGTAATTGTTATTGTGCATTTAAAATTTTGACCCTGAAAATATTTTCCATTTGTCATGAGCTAAAGCATGTAAAAAGTTGAAAGAATTATATTGAAAATAGTTACAAAAAATATATACTAACCGCTTGTTCAAAAGGGCAGATATCCTTTAGCTCCAATACAGTTCTATGAGGGATCTCACTGGGAATGCTTTGGTCACTATCAAGTTGTATCTTCTCCACAGGTTCAACTTCAAGTGGAAGTCTATATATTGCCAAAAAATTAAAAAATAGTTAAATTTGTAACCCATAAATAAATTTAATAAAATTGTGAATTAAACTATTTGACTTAAGGATTGAATTGGTATCATAATTAATCATAATTAATCATGATAGCAAAGGAACATCAGCCTTATTTTGGAGCAAAATAATGAACTTTTGTTCATTATAACCTTGACTGAATACGGTAATGGATTATTTTTCTCACCTTGCATAGAATTCATTAATATGCGGTATATCCTCATTGATGTACCAACGACAAGCTGAGGTTCCACTAAGAAATGGTGGTCCTTTGTAGCTTTTGAATAGTGTCCCAACAAATATTATAATAACTGGGTCCTTTTGTCTAGCATCAAAGACCAGGTCTCCACTAAATTCAGATGCTCTAGAGCCCCACAATGACATTTGAACGGTATTACCACTATAGGTATGAATAAGAAAAATATTGGTAAGTAGAAAAAAAAGGTTAAGAGACAAAAAGAAAGACTCTTAGAAATGAGAGTTCATTACCTTTCATCTCTTAGCACAACAATTATTTTCATCTGTTGTTTGCCAAATGAATTACGAACCAGTGCTGCATTTGATACAGCAACTACTTGCCCAATCACATCTGAAATTATTAGACAAAAGCTTTCATTAATATTATAAATGGAGAAAAATATGAATAAAGGTACAATAAAGATAATGTAATTACATGTTACCTAGGAACTTATCTTTTTTGTTCACATGCTCTGGTAGTTGTGCAATTGGAGTCAACGTGTAGACATATCTTGGAAATTTTGGAGGCTCCGGATGTACTTGACTTATTTGTGTTCTTTTATTTAACTTGATCATATAGGGAGCATCCACAACTTTGAATAAAGGCTTTGCATTTTCAACCAAAAACTTTTTCAAAATAATTACCATGCCTTCTTGCAGAGATGGTTTTAACACCGGAATTGCATCGGGTGGTATTTCGACATATATTGAATTATTCTGTACAATTTTATTAGAAACATAGAAAGATTGCTTCATATTTAGCACTTTAATGAAGAAAGGCTCAAATTTTGAATGTGAACTAAGGTATTTACCTTTTCATCAACAATTATCAGATCTAAGTGTTTCACATCACCGTCATCCGTGGTTCCTCGATATTCCCACATTCTTGAAATTCTGACTTGCACTATTGAGTTGAAACTTGATGTGTGCAGTTGTGATAATAACATGATGTTCATCTGAAAAATAGGGATGCAAGATTGTTAATCCAGATTTAAATATATTTAAAAATTTCATGATATACTATATTACGTGTTTCATCTCCACAACTCCCATCATCATTTTCAATAAGAATTTTTAGACCATTTTTTGAAGTGACTCGTGAAACTGCTACATATAACTAACCATGTGTAAATACAGGTTTTTTTAGGTATATACCAACATTGGCTAACGTTTGACCTTGGCTTTTATTAATAGTCATTCCATAACAAACTTTAATAGGAAATTGATGACGATTTAATACAAATGGCCAATGAGCACCTCTAGTTGTAAGATTTATACGGGGTATATAAACCTTATGTCCAATATTCAAACCTGTTATAATAATAGCTTCAATAACATTGTCACCAAGATTTGTAACTATTAATCGTGTACCATTACATAATCCAATGCTTTGGTTTAGATTTCGTAATAGAATAACAGGGACTCCTATTTTTAGAGTCAATTTATGTTGAGGATAGTTGTTGGCATTAAGTGTATTCAAATATTCAATAGGGTATAGGATATTTGCATCATTACATGTATCAAATGATTTTGAAATTGAATCTGCACTAAGGTATTCTCTCGCTTCTCCTGGTACTAAGGATAGAAAATAAGCATTGATCTCATCAGCTATTTCATTTGTTGGGGTTAATATAGCTCTTTGTTTTAAGTAATCAGGGTTAGAAAAGTTGTGTATGAAATCAGGGTATATTATACTTACTAATGCAGGAATTTTTGGACCATCAGTAAATACAAGCAATTCATGTGGTACTCGTATCCATGTAGCTTCTGTGTCACCAACATGTTTAGATGCTGGTAAATTTCCATCACCTACATTTAGTACCCATTTGTTGAAATCTTCCATTTCAATGTAGTCATCATCGATAATGCATTTCTTTTTTAGGCGCATGTTTTCTGTTAGTTTTAAAACTTGGACATGTTTCCATAGGTATGATTTTAGGATTGAGGCATTGATAATTTGTGATCTTGTGCCATTTTCAATAACTGGTAGTATTTGTCTTAAATCACCTCCTAGTACTACCACTTTTCCTCCAAATGGATGAAGTTTGGCATCTTGTTTTAATTGGCTAAGTATGTCTCGAAGTGATCTATCGAGTGCTTCAAAGCATTGCTTATTTGTCATTAACGCTTCATCCCAAATTATAAGAGATGTTTGTATCAACAAATCTGCAAGCATTGTTCCTCGTTTTATATCGCATATTGAGGTGTCATCTATGTCTAAGGGAATTTTAAATCTAGAGTGGGCTGTTCTTCCATTTGGTAGTAGTAGTGATGCTATACCCGATGAAGCTACAGTTAGAGCAATTTTTTTTGAGATCTTACATATGAAACAATTGTGTTCCAAAGATATGTTTTACCAGTACCTCCGAATCCGGATACGAAATAGAATGACGGAGTATTCTCTAGTACACTTTTGACAATAGTGTGAAAAGCATGCTTCTGGTCTGAATTTAAATTAGTATACAATCTGTTTGCTTCTTTTTCTAATTCTTCTATATCATAACTCATTTCCTCTTCAATTAGTCTATTATTGTTATTAAGAATAGTACTATATTGGTTGCGTTTTGATGGTAAATTAAATGTGGATATTTGAATTCCATTCCTAGAGAAGAGATATTCTAAATCATCTAATAGTATATCACGTAATTCGTCATCCGATGCAATATAAGGCATTGGGTGGTACTTAAGTTGTAATTGATGTTGGAAATCATCTATCATCAATCTCCAATTTCTTTCAAAAAATTCTTTTTCGTTTTGTATTCCACAAAATAATAGCATTGTCACAAAAGTTGTCTCAGTTGATATGCTCGATGCTCAAGTAGCAGCTTCCGTAAATGTCCAATACCATTCATCATCATTGTTTAGTAGTCCTCGTGCCGCACATGCTTCTTTAAATGTATTATATATAACTCCTTTATATGTTCTAATGTCTTCATAACTTTTTGCACCTTTTACTATCATTAAGAGCATACGTAAGTAGAATCTTTCACCTTCTAATGGATTAACATAATACAAACGGCCTATTTTAAAACCATAAGTTCGTTTGTCCCATCTTTTTTTGTTTTGTTCCATGACCATTTTAATGGGAATTCACAATATGTTAGATTTTGTGCATCCTCGTATATTTTATTTGTTGTAAACCATTCTGTTAGCATTGTCTTTTGATTTTTTGGATCTTCTATCAAAGTTTTTAAAGTAGCATTATTTTTAAATATTATTGTGATTTCATCAATCATTTCATTTCCTTTATCAACAGAAGTATTTTCACCTTTTTTAACACGCTCAAATATAATTTTGGCTTTATCTGGTCCTTTATTGACATATTTAAATAAATATTTTAAAATTCTACTTTTATTACAATATTCTACATTTATATGTGCTTGATATTTTTTCAATAATAGCAAGTTATATGGTACAACCCATCTATTATCAAGATTATGTTCATCTCTACGAACGTAAATATTATTTGCAAGACGTTTATATTGTGTAAATCCATTATCATCAAATGTAGTTTCTTCTTGAAATTGTTTGGGATAGAATTTAGAGCATTTATCTTTTTTCATACAAGCACAATGTGGATTCATATTACCACAAGGTCCGTGCATCATATGTTCAGCAACAAGTATATATCCAAGGGGATCTATTTGTGGATCTGGAATTTCAGCCGAAATAAATTGATCTATAATATCGAAGTAATTTCGATTCCATTTTTAGACAACCAAAGTAATATATGAACGTGAGGTAGACCTCTTTTTTGAAATTCAATTGAATATAGAATTGCATTTGTAGGGCCAAATATTATTCCAGATCGTAAATCATTAATTAGCTCTTCTAATTTCATATGGAAGACCCGTACTATTATCTCCGATCTGTCACTTGGCTGTTGACCAGGTTCTAACATTTCAATTATTTCAGGCCATTTAGTATTACATGTGAATGTTATAAATAGGTCAGGTGGACCATATACACGACATATAGCGATTCCATCATGATAATTTTGTATCATGTACCGTTTACATCCTGTATGACTTGATGGCAAGATAACTCTTTTGCCTATTTCTTCACCTTGGATAAATCCTTTTTCTATTGCGTCAACTATCCCTTGTAGGTACTCCACCCTAAGTTTATCTTGATTTTTTGCTATCCAGGTTAATCTATCTTCATCTTCACAAGCATGACAATCAACTACTATTTGCTTAGATAGTCTGCCATAGCGAGAGATATGGATTTGGTTGTCCTCTTCTATAGTGCACATGGTATTTAAAGAAATCATGCATTGTAACTTTGTTTCTTTTTCGAGTTTTAGTTTTATCATTATCACAATAATAAATACCCAGTTGATACCCTCTCTCACCGTAGGGAAATAACAAGGGATATTGTAAGGCAAAATATGCAGGATGTAATATAGATATTTGACGTAGGCCATGATAACGTGTGCTTACTATTATATCTCGCTTATAATTTTCTAATGTTAGATCACCTATTATCAGCATTGCTAGTTCATTGGGATTGGGCATTTCATATTGTATTGGATCACCTTTTTCTGAACCAATTATACGGATACTTATATCTATACCATTATTTTCTTTTAGTAAATCTCGTGCATGACGAAATATTTTAACTAAGGGGTTATATTTATCCAGCATTTCAACTAAACCTTGGATAATCTGAGGATCTAAATCAGAATCATCAGGATCTTCATTTTGTAAAGCACGAATTCTATTTGCAATTTCATTTTCAGTATCATATATATATAACTCAGCAAATTTTGGAATGTTGTTTGGTTAATTGATTTATCTATATTGGCACCCATAGATGTAAAAGCGAATAAACTATTATATTGCCTGATTTTTTGTAAGAAGTGTTTTGATCTTTTGTCACCAGCGAAATTTGTCAATTCTGCAAGAAACTCCGGTCGACCTCTAAATGGAGGAATTCGTATTTTACCTCCTTTACAGCATGAATTATATATGATGTTTGATTTTCTTGTGGTCGAATCATGCTTTACTCTTTCTTCATACCAGAAGAGAGCACCACAATATTTACAAGTATATTTGGCTACACCATAGTATGAACGCTTTGGGTAAGATTCTTTTAGATATTGAATATATTCAGATGAGAAATATATCATACCTCTATTATTATATAGATATGCAAACTTTTTTTGTAAATTTATACTTCGACGTCTTATTTTATTTTGTTTGGTTCTCTCATCTATTTGATTGTAGGTATCGTTACTTAATTCTAGACATGTCCTGTTACGTTTTCTATTATTATTACAGTCCATTGTTAGTGTTTATACTTAATTTAGAATAATGATGGTACAAAATAATAATGTTAGAATAGCCATGTCGGAAACAAATTCTTTACTTAGACTAATTGTATAAAAAAATATAGATATCATTCTAGAAGTAAAGTACCAATACCTTTGACCTGTGCTTATATTACAATTTTTCCTGATTGCCTTTCTGAAGTGCTAGATAAGATTGCCTGCATAAATTAATATAGAGATTATCTAAACAAAAATAATGTAAAAGATGGAAATCTCAGCTGTAGTAAAGCACTACTGTAAAAGATTGCCTGCATAAATTAACATAGAGATTATCTAAACGAAAATAATGTAAATGATGGAAATCTCAGCTGTAGTAAAGCATTACTGTAAACATTATCATTAGTTCATATCTTTTGTGATTTTTTTTTATTTAATGAAAGGATGTTCTGCTTCTGTGTACAGCTATGTCTGCAAAGGCAGAGTAGTAAAGCATCTTCTAGCACTTAAGCTAATATCAGTGTGTCTTTTGGCTTAAGCAAAAAGCTCCAAAGCTAATACAACATCGTCGGCCATGTGGTAGCAGCTCACAAATAATGGGGACCGCGTCATGTGATGTACTGGTACAGGATTGGGTGAAGCAAATATAAAACCGGATCTTAGGACACAGAAATTCTACAGCGAAAAGAAACTAATGGGAACGCCCTAGCAAGACATCCCTATTGAGGGCGAGCTCTTAATGCAGCTTAACTGAATCTAGGTAGAAGTAGAACTTGCAGGCAGCTGCTTCCTACCAAAAGATTGGAGAGTAGAGAAAATGGAATGAAGTGTGATGGTGACCTGAGAGATTTATGCAGGCACCTGCTTCCTACCAAAAGATTAGAGAGTAGGAAAAATGAAATGAAGTGTGATGGTGACCTGAGGGATTTACGCTGGCTTTCAACATTTACCTGAAGGAGTCTTCGTGTTTTTTCCCCTTGCTTTTTCACTGGAGAAAGGGTTCTGCGTCCGGATCTTTACCTGAAGGAGTATTTTTAAAGGAAGACGAACAGTCCAGAGGCTCCTCGGCTCTCCCGGCCCCATCTAGAGATTAATGCCAGCAACTCTTTCATTTACTAATGGGCAGCTGTATGTGGCTCTGGAGAGTTATAATGGACGGCCAAGATTTTTACTTTGTTTCATCTGATGGCTGCAAAACTAAAAGATGACGTGGAATGACCTCATGTCAAGAAATCGCATCGATTTAGATAGTAAAAG
>JAUNZO010003748.1:0-299954 GCA_031894775.1 Chloris gayana
GTATTGCTAATGAGAACTGTAAGTCGATTTGCGAAATAATAGGACAGGGAGTAGTTAGAATTTCTTTGAGTAGGAACTTTTAGTGAAAGCATGCTATAGAGGTGGCAGGAGCTAGTAGCTATAGTGAGTAGTATCAATCTCTTATGGAATAGACTCCTTGGTTTGACAATATGGAAAAACATGGATTTACTCAACTAATCCTTTGATGCTATAATTAACTTTAGAGGAGTAACACCCATGTTGTACCTTCTGTTTGGAACATTGAAGTCCCTCCTAAAGTTCCGATGTTTTTACGGCTGATGGCTCACAATAAACTAAGAGTTAATACCGTATTTACCCCCAAACTATTATTTGCCCCGGCCAGATTTAACTTCCCTCCTATACCCAAAACTTAACAATAGATCCCTTGTTTGCCCTTTTGCTATTAACTTTCTCTTGCTTTATTCATGCATCAATAATATTTCCGGTCATATTATGTAAAATATTATTGATAATGCAAGGAAAGTATTATTGATGCATGAACATACTAATATTATATATATTATGTAACATCATTAAGAATTTTAGTTGTATTATATTGCTCATTTGCTGACCTTGATGCATGGAAATACTAATATCATATATTATGTAACGTCATTGAGAATTTTAGTTGTATTATATTGCTCATTTGCCCTTTTTTTCTGTTTAGGGGCAAATACGATAGTGCATTGAGGGGTAGAATTGGTAAATTAAGAGAAAGTTAACAACAAAAGGGCAAATAAGGGATCTATTGTTAAGTTTTGGGTATAGGAGGGAAGTTGAATTGGCGCAGACAAGTAAGGGATAGCAACTTAGTTTAGGAGCAAATGAGGTATTAACTCATAAACTAATGACAGTTGATAATCTACTAAAGAGACGCATTATAAAAAAAAGTCAGTTTTGCGATGAAGATGAATATGTGATTTACTTATTTATTTTTTGAATGTGATTGCTGAATGGATATGGAATTTAACGGCTCGGCTCCTTAATAGTGAGATTGAGATTGTTCTGAGAATATAGCTACTAAATGGTTGAATCATAAGAAAATGGGCTGTGTTAATGTGATTTCAGCTAATGTGCAGGCAATTTGGCTGACAAGGAATGATTTTGTGTTTTGTAA
Source organism: Chloris gayana (assembly GCA_031894775.1). Taxonomy (NCBI): domain Eukaryota; kingdom Viridiplantae; phylum Streptophyta; class Magnoliopsida; order Poales; family Poaceae; genus Chloris; species Chloris gayana. The sequence goes on from JAUNZO010003748.1 coordinate 1,139, forward strand.
ACAGAACTGGGTGAAAATCAACACTAATATCTATTGTGCACTGAGATAAATGAAGCTATGGCTTCCCATGTACAGGACATCAAGCTCCACAAAGCTGAAGCAATGGATCGCCTTCTTGGAGAGATAAGCAGTGGCACCGTTGTCCATCCAAAGCGCATGAAGACCTGGGATGAATTGATATCTGTGGAAGATGAAAAGGATGCGTGGAAGGATGAGCATCCATGTTGCATGAACCATACTAGTGTGCTATAGCGATACCCAAAATGCCATGCTGGATAATCTGTAGGCATATCTTGTAATACTTTCGGGGTGTTCGTTTCCTTCAGAGCTAAAGTTTAGCTCCCACCTCTTGGGGGCTAAAGTTTCGCCCCTCATTTTAGCTCTTCTTTCTCTCTAGAGCTAAAGTTTAACTCAAATTTTAGTCCCCGTTCGTTTCTGTAGAGCTAAAGTTTAGACTAAAGTTTACTTTTGACCCTTTAGCCCATGAAAACTAACATCCCTTTGTTTCATTGTTTGGATGGTGTAACCTGGAGCTGATCAACGATGTAAATCTGTGGTCTGTTTTATATTGGGGTAGTGCTGAGGCCTCCATTTCTATTTTTTTACCCTTTTTGTCTGTGCTGATATTGATAGTAAAAAGTGGAACGATTCTGTAACAATTCAACCCTCTAAGTACTCATAGTTGGGCTCGCCCGACTCCAACCACGACGCAGACCGGAATTTCTATAATTATACTAATTAGGGCACCCTACCCTAAACTTACCACGTTTGAAGATTTGTACCAAAGCTCAATAAACGAATGAGACTGAGCATGTGAGAAGTCGGGAGCAAGCGAGGTGAGGAGCAGAAGACAATTGTCAACACGTAAATTGGATGGTGCGAACGGATTTTGCGAATTTGTGATAACTCTTTTTCATTCCTTTGTACAGAGTTCACGGTCTAAATTAAAGATACAGTATTCAATTTGATAGCAGTGTGGGTGGGATCGACAACCATGCTCTAATTATTTTGCAATTGTTAAAAAGAATTTTCAGTGTATGTTTATATCATATTTCTTACATTTCAAGTGACTGAAAGTTAGCCAAGTTTCAGTTGATGGTGAATTTGTTTGGTTACCTTTTCTTGGTAGGATTATGTGTTACTTGATGTATTAATTGTAGAAATTTCTGTTGTTTAGTAAGTTTAGAGCCTTGATTGAAAGGAACCAAAACTTTCAAGCGACTGAAATTAGCTATCACCTTTAAACGAAGGATTTTAAATCCGCATTAGGAATGATCTGCAATGCTTTTTTTTTCAGTGTTGTGCGTAGAGTGTGATTTTGTCCTAGCTGCAGCGACGAAGCTTGGAAGACATTTTGTTGTCCGCATCGTAGCTAATGAAATCTGACTGAATTAAAACAAATATTTTTTGTTCATTATGTTACACTGCCTTACTAGCTAAAAAGACTGAGATAAGAAATGTAGTTATTCCCTATATTTTTTAAATAAATTATTAAATAACTCGGGCCGACATTTTTCGTACAACGCAAACAAGGCACACACGGTTCAACCCGTGCCTGACTCTCCATCTCGCGCTGCACCTGGCTCCCCATCCCGCCCGAACTTGCGACGCCGACACATTCCCCAGTCCCTTCCGCCGCCCACGCGCTGCTCCCCCTCCCCGTAGATCCGCATCAGCCCCAGCCCCAGCCCCCGACCCGAGTCGCGCACTTGCGGCGCCGGACGCGCGCCGTCGAGATCGCCCCCAACCCTGGTCGCGCGCTCGCGGCACCAGACGCGCGAGCGGGGCGTCGAGGTCGCCTCCCAACCCTGGTCGCACGCTCGCGGTTTGAACCCTAGTCTACCCCAGAGCAGGAAGGAAGGTGGGGTATCATGGTGGAAGGTGATGTGCGGGTGGACCTCGACAAGCTCCCCATCAAGCGCCTTGAGGCCATCGACGAGGCCGGCAATGAGCACTACCCACCGTGAGACGGCCTTCCTCCCTCCAGTCGATTCTTTCTGCTCAAATCACCCATGAACGCACTCATTAGCTCGTTGCTCTTGGGATGTTATTTCAGGGACACCAGCAATGAGGAGCAGCGCCTCGCAGCCATTCGCCGCATAGACTTCTCCTGGGTCATCGAGAAGGATGCCAAGAAAGCCAAGAAAGCGGCCGAGGCAGACACGGCCCAGCAGGCGTGGCCATGGCAGGGACTCGTGGAGAGCCTACAGCAGGCGCAGCAGGAGCTCTCCGTCGTTATTGACCTCATTGGCACGGTCAGTGCATGCATACACCCCTCTGATTTCACTCCCCATGAATGCAACACAGCCAACTTATGGTAATGCTGGGAATTATGCTGCAGGTTGAGGCCAATGATGCTGTGACTGTTGTCTCAACAACAAAACCCAAGTCACAGCCAAATGAAATACTTGTTGACATGGCGGTTTCTGCCGCCACCAAGTTGCAGCGCCTTCGGGTACGTTCTATACCGTCCCTATCCCTGTACTCTTATAGTGTTTCTATTGATGGCATTAAGGCATGACTGGAATTCTGTTAAATGGGAAAACCAGAGCTGAAAGAACAACAGTAGAGAATGTTTCTGTTAAATGGGAAAGCCATATGTTATTCTTACTGTTGTAACCTTTGTGATCTCCAGCATTTGTCCCGGTACTTCAAACAGTCTGCCAAGACAATGGAACAACAGTTCGAAAAGGAGACTAGGTTCTACAGTTCGTTAATCAGGTACACCTTGTTGGAGAAATTGGTGAGATTGTAAGACCATGTGAAGAGGAGGTCATCTATTTATTTATCTGGGTGCTGTTTCATCCTCAGATTGCAACAGAACTGGAAAGTGAAGCGGCAGCGGGTTGTTGGCAGTGGTCCAGGAAGTGAGGGCTTCATGTTTGATCTGGCTGATGGTTCTCAATTAGATGCAGCAGCAATGCTTAGATTGTCACCGTTGTCATTGGTTCCTATCGATAAAGACTCTTCAGGCACTTTGTCTGTAACAATCCCACAAAAGTCATTTCGTTCCTTGAGCCTTCAGTTTCTTGGAGACAGTGACAATAATGCTGGAAGCAATTCCAGCAGAAAGAAAGAAGGGACTTTGAGCGAAACTTCTGAAGTGGAAAAGGATACTCTGGAGAATGATGATCTTAATAAGTCCATCAAACATGCACACTCCATCCTTCGCAAAATCCACAAGTCAATATTTGAGGAGCAGGTGTGTGCCTATGATTCATGCAAATTACTCTTTTAACATAATTTGAACTAATCTTGCTGTCCTAACTCCTAATGACAACAATTCCGGAATGGAGGAGTATCATGATACTATGGGAAAAAGAACCATCAATCACTAGACATTTGTGTTTCCTTCCCCGCTCCACTTTTTGTACCTGTGTTATCCAGTGCTTAACTGCTTAATTAGGTGTATATCTCTTGTAGGTATTCGACATGGTGATCCATGAGACTTTTGTCCAATCACAAGGCATCAATGTTACTGGAATGTGCGAAGATTTTCTCCAATTAGCTATTGGCCAGGAGTGTTCTTTGTGCCTTTCTCTTGTGCACAGTGGACAGGATAAGGACACAGAAACGATAGGTCCAGAAGACTACATGGATACAGAGGATGCTGGAAATCTTGCACTAGCCATTGCCAATGGGAAGAAAGAATCCTTAAATAAGGAAGTGTCTGGGTTTCCCAACGCTAAAAGTTTGGAGATTTACCTGCTACATATGTTCCACGAGAACATTCTCAGGAAGATGAGGGAGAAATCTCGCAATGTCGTTCGCGTCCAGACTCAAGCTCAGGCAGCACCTGATGATTATGGCCTGCTAGATCATTTTGGCATGACAGTGTCTCACAGGATATTTTCTAATAAAGTACATTCAGAGCTGGAGAGTGTGGTATGGCTGCTTTGTAGTTGTCATCTTATGCAAATAATTTGAATATAGTATGACATTCTGACTGTTTAACCAATGCAGGTTAGTCGGGTTCCTTATCTCCATCTGCGATCTCTTCCTACGTGGCATTCTCGAACTTCTTCCTGGTCTCTCTGCTTGAAAGTCCCTCGGCCTATCCTGGCTGCTGATCAGATCATGAAGCCTTCAGATAATCATGAGTCTAAGTACAAATCGAGATCACAGTTTAATACCAAGGTGATATTAAAAGATGGCCAAATTAGTTTGATGGGTGAAGGCTCACCAAGTATTGCTGGATCATTGAATGTAAAGCCCTCTGATGGACATTTGATAAACAGTTACAATTGTGATTTGGAAGACCTCCCAATGATGCTTCTGCAGCAGGTAAACTTATAAAATCTTCAAGTAATTTATAATAGAAACATGTTAGATGATGTTTTTGGTGATTTTGTTATCACTCAAGATATCTATTGTCAAGGGGGATAAATCATTTTGTTATATTTCTATCAAAGTCTAACCACATAATATGCTCTATGCACCATGTTCTGCAATTGAGATGGTCTACCACATAGTATATTTTGTTATTACGTACTGTCCCACTGTTGGACACAATTAGCTTTGCATCGCAATGATGCACTTTATCTCAAATGCTATATTGGAACATTTTTCTGAAGAATAGTCTAATAATGTCTTTTACATCTGCAGGTTGCCAGTCAAGTAATACACTGGCTCCATGAAGAAGCATTGGTTCTCGGGATGAATGTGACTAGAGATTTCCTGTGCCTTTACTTTGATCTTGACCAAGGTGAAACGCTTGGCCTAGTGGCACATGTCGATCCGGAGGACAGTTACGGGTGCATCTCGTGGTACCTATCTGTTGATCACCCTACGGTGGACGGGAAGATGTCAACTGATAATCCAGAGCTAGAGAAGCGAAGGTTTTTGGGGTATCTGTCTCTGGAAGTGTTGTACTCTACTCTAATGGACCTGATAAACTTGTGCAACTCAGGTGTCCACTAAGACTCGAAGTGTGGTTGATACATGTAACTTATAACGTATTGTTTGGGGCGATCACATTATCGTGACATAGGTTTTAGCCATTAATTAATAAGTACTCTTTAAATAGTAAGATCTATTTGGTATGATAAGTATAATTTTAGAGGCGGGAAACGAAGCAGGGCCAGTCAAGCGAAATGATGTCCATAGCTTCCTTGATAGCATGTAAGCCCCTGCCTGAGGTTGTTAAGGGATCATGCCACGTCGCGTGTAGGTATCGATCAGTTGGAAAACTGAACATAGTAAGGAGCTGTTCGCCTTGTTTGTTCCTATGAATCCTGAATCTTCCCATTAGCTCTGGTTCAGTTTGTAAAATATCTGTCTTTTCCATCGTTGTTCCGTCTTCCGTACAGTATCATATGACCGTTGAAGAATCAAAGCAAATACTTAATACCAAAAACATTGGGAAATCCAAAGAATTTTAATACTACTAGTTTAGGATTTACTGCAGAAGTGAATGCCTTGCAAATTTTCACACCTCATGGGAAGTTTAGACAAATACTAGTACTACATCAGTACTGCCTAGGTTGAATTGAACCATCGTTGCTTACCATGTTTCCCTTAAAAATTGCCGCGGAAAGCGACCGCACACGTTCCCACGCAGTCGTGTTCTTCGCTTTCGCTTTTTGTTGGCAGTTTCTTTCCCCTAAACCCAACCAAAACCCCTCCTCCCACTTCTCTACCTCCGTCGCCGTCGCCGTCTCCATCTCCGTCTCCACCCATCTCATCTCCGCCTCCGCTCACCCAATGTTCTCCGCCTTCGCTCGAAAACCCTAGCGGCGATCCCTTCGTTGATGGCGGGCGCCGCGACCTCGCGCGACGTGGAGGAGGTGATCCAGAAGCTCCACTCCGATCGGGCCAGAACCCGCGATGTGAGTGCCCTCCTCAGAAACGAACAAGTAATTCCGGCTTGCTCCCCTCCTCCCATCCACCAATCGCTCCCTCCGTTCTTCGCAGGAAGGAGTGAAGCTGCTCGGGACATGGCTGCAGGGCGACCGCGCCACCTCCTTTTGCCGCCTCCTCGGCCGCAACACTGTCAGGCTCAAGTCCGGCCATCACGCCGGCGGTGCGTTCCACATTTCGCTTCGCTCTCTCGTATTGCTACCTGGTGGTTGTTTTGATGATTGCTGTTTGGTTTGCAGCCGCGACATGGCCACTCCTCATCCTGGCGCTCCTCAACTGTGTGAAGGAGGAAATCTCAGGTAAGAAGCGCGGGGCCACCAAGAGCGTCGCCGCCAGGATGCTCCGTGCTGCCGTCCAGTGCGCGGAGGATGTCAGACTATCAGGTTTGCCCTGAATCAATGGTCTTATTGCCTTGTTCGCTGCTTTACTGTTTGTTGGTGAGTTCTGTGCTGGGATAAACTGAACATTCACCCAAATAACATGCAAGGAAAATTGAGATGGTAAAGACGACACGATGGCGAGTGTAATTCTTGCAATTCGCTGTCACTTCAGATCAGAACCAATTCAACATTATGCTAAAGTGTTTCAGATATTTTCTGATCGTGCTATATTGCTATGTATTTGTACAGCAATTTGCATTTGGCATCTGTTTTTACCATTTTAGGGACAAACTTGGTCAGTAAATATTTAAAATTGGGCAGGTAAACCAAATGATTTGCTCTAGTTTCCACAAAAAGAATGTAGTATTATTTGGATATGCAATTAGAATTGTCATATAATTCTTTTTCCATTCTTATTAATAATAGATTTGTCTGTAGACTTTTAGTTGCTCATTCATTGTGATATTTATATTTTATATCACCTAACTCGAGAGTCATCCATTGAGACATACGGCAAATGATTCTGACAGTATCCAATTTAGAACAATATTTTAGTGGTGGTACCTTGAGCTATTCACTATTTGTTCTTGCTAGCACGATCACCATTTTTGTACCTTTTGGAATTTATTATTCTTGATACATGAATATTGTTTTTTTTGTCTTCAGCTTTCTGGAAAATTCTTGCTATGGATATATATTTTTTCTTCCTGCCAAGATTATATTTTGTTATCCAGATACTTGCATAAAATCATTTTCATTTGCTTGCCATTAAAGTAGTGCTTACCTGTATTTGCAGGGCATTCCTTACTGCTGACCTCAGTTGCTAGGCAACTTTTCAGTCATATCTGGGAGGTCATGAAAGATGGCCCTGGCTTTCAGTTAGAACTCAGCATAATTCTTAGACAGCTTTTAACTGTTAAGGAGTACCGGTATCAGATGAAATCTCGAACGTATAGCAGTGAGTGGCGTTATCAATAGTGCTATATGCTCATATCTGTACACCCTCCCTTTTATTTATTTCTTTCAACATATTCTCAGATTTTGTTGCCCTCTACATGAAAAAAGTTGCAATTAGTTTTGATGCAAAATCTAGCAATCAGGCGACCTCAAAGGATGAATCCTTCCGGTGTGCATTGACACTTCACGTTCTACTTGAAAACCCGCCGGGTGACTACCCTGATACCATGAGGGAGGAGATTTGTAATGTATTTTGTGAAATCTTCTCACACATCAGGCAAGCATTTTCTGCTCGAGGTCTTCTCTTTTCTGTTTCATCTGGCTTCTAAAAAATTGCTCATTATTGCACTAAGTCGTGCACTCATTTATTATTATAACATTATTACTTTCTTTTCTTTATATCTAACAAATGCAATAGTTCAAAAGTGTGCATTGGAGACCATGCCATCTTCCTAAACAGCACTTAATTATACAAGATTACAAGAGTTTGTAAATACATTTGTTATGTGACATCAGGGAGGAGGGGAAGCTAACTCGCAAACTTATGGAATGTGTTAACACCTTTTTACTGAAGGATGGGCCAAACCTAGGATACAAATCTGTGGAGATCCATAAGGCAGTTCAAGAGTTTGTATTCCGCTTTTGGTATAGGACTCATGATCAGACCTTAAAGGTTTGGTGAACTGTTTGTAGTCTTGTAATATTGTTACTGTGTATTTGTTACAATATCATTATTTTCATTCATTTCTAAGTAACTTCTGCTTCCAGAGTTTGTTCATCACCTACGCTAAAGTTCAGCTGAAGCTTGCCAGGGCTATTCCAGAGGTTTTGGAAAAACTTCTTGACATCATCATAAAAGAACTAGATCAAAATGTGAACCCAGGAGCAGGTTTCTTATGGTAATGCATCTGCTGTTATTGACAGGCTCAATAATTTTGAGTTTTTCATTGATCAAATTTAATTAAAAAACGTAGGTGTGAAACACCTCGAGATGAGAAGGCTGGGTCCTTAAGATGCTTCCAGGAGGAATGGATGGACCTATGTGCTACTGTTTTCTATCTGGTAGTGAATCCGACCACCCACTGCCAGCTCCATCACCACCCATGCATTTAATAATTATATTCACTGATTTTTTGTTATTACAATATATCATTTTTCTTAATTCAATTGACACTGTTACAAACATTTAGGCTTATAAATGCACACCGAAGACACCAAACAGAGATAAAAGGTTGAAGACAGAACACATTGTGAACCTCATTATGGATGGACTTGTGAAAGGGTCTCTATATTGGTAAGTTAATGCATATCATCTTTATCTTAAATGGAAACAGCTTCATTTATCTGGTCATTTCTGAAAGCTCAGATATCCTAAATATGAATCCTGGAGATTGAATCTTCCTACTACTGTAGTAACTTAAATTCAACAGGTCCCTGTTTGTAAATGCCTCATTCTGTGAATTTCTTCATGCCTTTACATGTAGCCTCCTAGTATGGGTGACTTATGAAATCTACATCTCTTGATGGCTTTTACTTTTTCATATAGAGCATAGCTGCAATTTTCTCATTTAGTGTATGCCAATACTTACAAGCGAACCACCTTGGACTATTACGAGGGAGCTTGTGTATGCTATTTTTTATAGGTCATACACATGTTATTAGCTTACATGAATGTATTTTTCTGCAGGATTGGTTCGATTTGTTTTATGATTCACAAGTACGGATATAAAGTGGACAAATCTTTGATGATTAGTTGGTTTAAAGCTAGCTGTCAAGGTTTGCAGAGGTATTTTTTCAAATTCTTATTGCGGCTATGTTAAATAGAACAGCCTATTATCCTGCTATCTAAAGCCTGCTTGTCAGTAAGTACTACTGCTATTATGATATTTTAATTGCCTGATATATAGGTCACGCGATCAGGATATTTGGCATTGTAGTGCATCGTTAGAGATATACAATTATCATTTGGCCAGGAATGCCATGATTGTAGTTTCTTGCCAGTTGCCACAAATGTTGGGTGTACGTGATGAACACATGGCTGACATCGATGGTAGAACATTATAGAGAAAATAAGCCATGATTTGTTTCTTCACCTGCCCAACATGTTGACAGAACCACAATTGGGGCTCCCCTACTGTATTTCCTTTAAAAAAAGAATGTTGACAGAACAATTTTCACTGAACTTCTGATCAACATATTTTGAATTTTGAAGTAAAATAAAGTAAGATAATTCATTCCAATGGGTTTGATATTTGTTATTCTTTTTAATTAATTACTAGATTCCTAGTAGTTGCTAACATTCTCTAATTATTTTCTAGGCAGGTATTTGTGTTTTGTTTTCTTAATGGAAATGTTTCGTTGTTATTTTGCTTGTAAGTAATTCTCTTGCTTCAATGCATGTTTCATTTACTTTGGTCATTTTCATACAGTGTCTTGAGCAATGCTAATGCGATAAGGTTTCAGGACTCACTACTTTGGCTTGTCAGGTTTGTTTTTGGTATTACTGATGTTTAAAGCGTAAAACATCTGACACTGTTGTATCTTCTTTGTTGGAAAGTATGATCATACATTACTGTTTACTCCCTCCATCCATCTATAGAGTGCGTGTTAGCAAAATCAAATTTTCCACCTAAACAGTGTGTATTTCCGTTGAGTCCGTTGGGGCGATTTATTCTACGCGTGCGACAAGGTTGCAATTAATTACCCCGTCGACTCATCTCCTTTATCTGTTTACTCAAACTGACCGCACCCAGCACCCCCAGCACCATCGCTGCATCAATTTGTCCACAGCCGCATCCAATTGCATGCACACGGCTGAATCTAGTTGCATGCCCACCATCGCTGCATCAATTTTCGTCGAGATCGAAGCCATAGATGCGGCTCCGAAAGAGATCTTCATCGTGGAGGTGCGTATTCCGAGAAAGAAGATGCGGTCATGGAGCGCGTGAGGAAGAGATCGAACCCTTCATGAAATTGAAAACAAAATGGCAAGAATAAAGAGAGATGAGAATCATCCGGAGGACTTTCAGAGCAATGTTATGAAAATGAAAAGTGAAAGAATAGAAAGATGAGGTCCAACAACCTTCATGAAGCGACTCTCTGTTCAGATCTATGGACGCCATTGATAGAGCGGCTCTGTGTTGAGGTGGAGAGAGAAGAATGGGAACTTCAACTTTTATAGAGCGATACAAATTTGATTGAGCTTGCAACTGCGAAATTTCAATCGAGCGCCCACTCTGAAATTTCAATCGAGGCGTGAACTGGAATATTTCGATCGAGCGCGCACTGGAATATTTTGATCGAGCGCGTGCAGAATTTTGGAAAAACTGGGCGCGGACGTCGGGTCATGAGTTTTTCCTGCCGCCAGTATCTTGCGCGAAAAAGGAAACCTGATCTACCGCGACGCACCAGATCATGCATGGCTGTGCCTGTTAGGTGGGCCTATGAAATGACGTTTCCATGAAGAGAGCAAATTCCGGATTAAAGGATGGCAATGACTAATGAATCGCGTTTTGTGTATTAATTCGCCACTTCGGGAGGGAACGAAGATTAATGCTGCGACGGTTTCTCCTTGGTCTCTGTAGCCAATGGGAATACGCATTGTTAATCTGGACGGAGGGAGTATTTAGAATGTATAAATATGTACCAAGTAAAGTGAAGTGGTCTGAGTTAAATCATCATCGAGTGAAGCAATCTTCTATTGCTTTTATGTTTTATTAGAGGTTTCTTAACTTCTCATTGATCTTAACAGGGCACTGAAGGAGTTCTCCATCGTGTTCAGGCTGAGCGTTAAGGAGGATTCAGAATTTTGTTTGAGAAAAGGAGAGGTTAATTTTCAAGTCTGATTTTATTTTCTTGTGCTGTTTAAACACTGTTATTCTTGGTGATACTTTTATTTCCCTTAATTAAACTGATAACTAATTAGCTCAATATTGTAGAAGAGCGCCCCCTCCCTCTCTCTCAATTCATGCCCTCTTATCAATCACTACAGGAGTTACCTTGAAAAGTTCAACCTCAAACCGGAAATTTCCCAAGAGATGGAATAGTTTGGTAATACCTGTTAATGGATAATGAGACCGTACGCAGCTCTATATGAGAGTAGCTACAACATAACGAGCTGCTCTAAATATTTTCTCACTCTCTATTGTAGAGAGATGCTACTTGCTTTAAGTGATAGCTACGATGCCAAAGCAGTTCAAAAGCTTAATCTGATAAAAAAAGTTTTGAACCATTGCCATCTATGTAAACCTTGCCTTCGCCGAATGAATGATTTTGATTGAGAGAATTGCTTCAATGCCATTGGAAGATGACTAGGGTCCTTAGTTGCCACTTGTACTAATTTACAGAGACTTTTTATTTGAGGGTTGCTTTGTGGGTGTTGTGATGCCCTGCACTATATAATCTTACTATAATGAATTATGTACTAATTTTAGAAATTTTTGTTTATAGGGTACACACCAGTTGATTGTTACTTATATGATTCAGATACATCCATTGGCAGTAGCTGTAGAGCTAACACCCTTTTCACCCATTTTATTTTGCTTATATACAGTAATTATTATGAGCTTGTCAAAAGACTATTTCTGAAGATGCTTCAATGATTTTCCCTACCAATTATTTTATTTTTCTCGAACACTTTTCACTGTCAATTCTTTCCATTTTTAGGGTGCAAGGTGAATTTACAGTGCTTTTTTCTAAATAGAATATGACACATTTTGTTAACTGTTTACTTGCAGATGTCAATTATCGAAGTTTGTTGGCAAGATGTATGGAATTCCCTTATTCAGACACTTCCATTGCTTAGCACCAGTACTTTAGTTGTAAGTACCACTGAATTACCTATACCATTACTGTAAAAAACCTATCCACTGCATTACACTTATTTTTCTTGCACTTTCCACATAAAAAATGATCCAACTATTGGTCGTATGCTTTTGAGTAAACATTTATTACTAGTAAATTGAACTATGATTTGAAAAGTAAAATAACCTAAACTTTTTGGCATTAATTGTTAATGTGGTATGTTGATTGGCTGGAGCCTATCTCTATTTTTCTCCCGTCTCGAGAAAAGTATTAAATGGACATTTTGCAGTATTTGAACATGCCAAATCTCTGCATATTAGGTGGGCATATTTTTCTTATTACAAACTGTGGAATAAATCTACTTTCAGCCTTTGATAGTATATACCCTGCACTTTGTAGGCTGATTCAGCTCTGAGTTTGCTGGGTGGAATGATTGTATGGGTGAGCCTTTGATCTTCAATTACCATTTGACGTTAAGGTCTAATGAATCATGTTTGTTAGTTTAATGCGAAGGGGCTCATGGCGCAGTGGCAAAGGCCACTGGCCAGTGTGTTCCCGCCCAGGGTTCGATCCCTTGGGTGGCACACCTGCACCTCAGGGGTCTCCCATGGAGTATTCCTGTCTCGAAGTAAGGTGTTTCTAATATTTGGTTTTGCTTCTTTCAGGACCAAGTTCATACTTCATTTTTGTCAGAAGATACATGGAACTTGCAAATATTTAAACAGTTCCCATCACCGTATGCCTTCCTTTTTGTAATTATCCTTTAAATTTGCGTTCGAGAAAAATTATCCTTTAAATTAAACCTTTACTCGGTTGCTACATTCACATTATTTTACCTGAAAATTTTCTTAGGCCCTGTCTGGATCCACGAGGTCTAACTGTTAGTTCGGGACTAACAATTAGTTATATGCATGTTGGGAGCCTTGAGTAATTATTAGTCTTTCCACGTTTTGTTGGAGGCATTAGTCCCTATTAATTGGGTTCCCCTGACTAACAAGAAAAGAATTAGCCCCTCTCTTGATTAACAATTAGTCCCTCTCTTAACTAACAATTAGTCCTATTAGTCCATCCGTTTGGATCCTTTAAGGGCTAAAATTCGTCAGCTAACAATTAGTCCTATGGATCCAAACAGGGCTAAAATTCATACTTCATTCTTTCGTTCTCATTTGTGTGATTTGATGCTTCTCTTAATGAGAAGATAGGGTGTTAACCCTCTGGAATATCAGAGGACATTTATTCTGGGGCCGTTCTTTCTCTCTTAATACAAAGATACGCAGCTCTCCTGCGTATTCGAGAAAAAAAAGAGGACATTTATTCTTGAACATGCATGAGAACTGCTTGTCTTTGTATGAAACATTGGAACTATAGTCCAATTACCAATGTGCTCTCCGGAGGAGAGTATCAAAAGAACACACAATGACTTGTTAGTGAGAACAATGGTGAATAAAGTATATCATAATCCAGGGACAAGCCACTGGTTCTGAGCATAAATATCTGCCAACTGTGTCGATTAGAATATCCTTTACTTCCGTACATCTTTTTACTAGTCTACATTATATTATGTTCTTGCTTATTGTGAGTTATATTTTTATAATGGCATATTGGTTAGTTTTGAATATATGCTTACAAACTTCTTTTATCCTTACTCTTGCTTTAGGTCCGCTCTATATTTCATTGCTTGCTACTTCTCAAGGGTAGGCTTTCAGGTACTTGCTGCTTGTACTACATCTTCTACTCCTTAGGGCTTCTATTATGGATACTAAAAAACAGGCTAGTACTTGATATCGAATAATGTATTGTTTGATACTATAAAGTTTCTAAATCACACAGTAGATCTGGTTCCATATGCAAATCTGCAGACCCTAAATTGAATTCAATTGTTTATATTTTTGTTTACATTCCTCAAATATTTTCATTTACATATGATTAGGCACACATACACTATTTTGGTGGCTATTTTCCTATTTCGTTAAATGTCCCATGCATATTCTTTTTTATGAGAAATACCGCAAGGGAGACCCCTGAGGTGTATGTGCTGCACCAAGGAATAGAACCCTGGGTGGGAGCACTCTTGCCAATGGCCTTTGCCTCTGTGCCATGAGCACCTTCACCATATGCATTTTGTTGCCTGTAGTTATAAAATGATTCAGTTTTGTAGGTTAATCGAATTGTTACCACCAAACTGTGATGTCCTAAGCGAAACTTCTTTTCTTAAGATTTCTCATGCTTGGCAGGCTAAAATCTTCAATTGTTTATAGACTTTAGTCCATACTAGCCTAAAACAAACTTGAAAAGAAAAGATTGAATCAACTTATGCTTTCTTTACAAGTTCATATCAGAATCTCTGGATGTGCTTGATAATAACTTGCTTTGTACATATTGCTGTCGTCAATGACTAGTTTAAAATTGAGCTGGAGTTGTTCTACAACAATTTTAGGATGAAGAGAATGTTGTTACTGTGTGCAATGGCAATTCTTTTATTTGATATGGTAATATACAGGGCGATCTATCGAATTGCATCTTTGTTCGGAAGAATCTGCTAAGATCAACTTTGGAGTTACTTCAATCAAAGGTGAATGTCTGTCAAACCAAATTCCCTTTTTCTGTTTCCAGGTTTCTCTCCTGTTCAAGTTTTGTATGCTTCCTTGAGAAGGGGTGAATTCTTCCTGCATAGATGTCGCAGAATTCAGTTATTTCGCTGTTCATGCCTTCATGGTGATATATAAATGATTTCCTTTTTCATAATGGCAACAACAATATTATTTTTGAACGGGGCAACAACAATATTATGGACCCAGTAATTCATATAAGTGGGCCTTGTACCAGTGGGCTTATGCAATTGCACTTGCAATGATGTTGTGGAAACTAGGCTTTCCCCCACTCTCTAATCAGCTTGAACAGAGAAGGGAGGAGGGGGAGAGAAATTCATTGTTTGTACTTATGTGCAACCCATAACTATACATACGAGTTTTACCATCAATGCTATATGGACTGGTTACGCAATGGTTATGGATAAGCAATATGACCATACTGCATATGCAGTGCTTTTTTTTTGCACATCGTGGTTGCTCAAGAAATAAATGAACTTTGCTGCAGTGATGAATTTTGGCAATATAACTGACTTTGTGTCTGTATGCTGTATGCATGTTATTTGCTGCACTTTAACATTTTTATTATATAGTACCCAGCGTTTTGTGCCTTTTGTTTACCATGGTTCTAATCTTATTGCTAACAGTTAACACACATGTGGGTGCGCTGAGTGATAAAGTAAATGTGATGTCTAATGTGTAAATGTGTGGAACGTTTACCGTGTACACCAATCTGTCCATCAGTAAATATGAAGTGGAACATGTCCTCCATTATATTTCTTCCTTTAAAGATGCAATCTCAGTTTACTTGTTTTCTATGGCAGGGATTCTCTCTTTTGAATGAACAAAATGTTGTCATCATTCCTGAAGTGATCTTTTCACTATGTGTTGGTTTTTCATCACCAGCAATTAATTCAGCAGATGCATCACAACTGATTGGTGATTATAATTTTTCTTCCAAGGTATACTGTTGGTTTTTGCAAGATGTTATGTGTCATTTAAATAGTTCTAAACTTTCCTATTTGTTACTGTTGTACTGATTCAGTTTATTTCAGATGCCAATTGAGGAAGAGAATTTGGTTCTAAAATATGAATTGCACTATTCTGTGGATGCTGTATCAGACATCAGTTCTAAAAGTGCTACCAAGGTTCTTTATGCTATGTCCTTTGTTGTTTCTCTGTTGCCATCCATGTAATCCATAACTACATGCAAATTCTAAAACAAATTTTGCCTAGTGATGTAGTCTTCTGCCATTCTCATTTATTTTTTGGTTTTTTGACAACTGGACTTTTATGCAAAATGGAATTCTACATCTTTTCTTAACGAAATGTCGTGCAACCCTCCCATAGGTCTTTTTTTTTTAACTGTTCAGTTTATCTGTTGTGAGTCCACTGGTAATCTGGTATACTGGTGCATTTTTCTATGAAGTCCTTGTTATTCCGTGTGGTTCAGTGATGTTTAGGTATGGATCGGTGTTTACCTTAGCAACAATATGGATTTTTTTCTGTTAAAAGAAGGATTTTTTAAGAGACATTAACAATTAAACGAAATGCAGTTTCTATTTAACTTCTACCATAAATAAAATTGCAGAAGCTTTTATTTGGTATAAACAGGTCATATCTGATAAATCCCACCGCATACACCTTCCTGGGACTATCCGGCAACCACTGCTCCTTGAGGTCATGGAATTCATGAAAGGATTTGTGGCGAGAAATGAGAAGCTAGAGAAAGTTGACCTATCTAATCTTTTATTTGTTTGCTCTCTTCTCTGCAATCTGGTACACTGTGCACTGTTATCGAGGTATTTGATTATGCCATCCCTTCTTGTCTGTTATATTTTTTCTTCAGTCGGTGGTACAACAGTTACATACATGTGGAATTTTGGACTAAACTTAGCTTATTCTGTATCTTTCTTATATAGAATTTTTCTCTTGAGATTGTAGCAATCCAGTTGTGCCTTTTGATTTCTTATATAGATTTTTTCTCTTGAGATTGTAGCGATCCAGTTGTGCCTTTTGATTATAAACGTTCCTGTTGTCAAAATTGCATTGAAGCCCATGAATTTTCCAATTTAGGCAATCAACTTCAGAAACTTCAAAATCGAGTTCCTTGAGCTTTGGGCTATACGTGCCTGATGGACATGTGACAAGGTTATCAGTAGTCAGAATAACTTTGGAAAATGATAGAAAAAAAATTGCGCTGGCAATGAAGCAATGTTCCATATTCAGTTCCAGATGCAACTAGGGCACCGAGTTGCAGAAGATAACTGGATATGGGAAAATAAATGAGAAACACATCATTTGTGTTCATGGATCCTAAGCTCCTTACCCTGAAAGCAGCTAAGAATTACCGTAAACAAAGTCCTATACGCACGAACATACGGAGAACTGCGTATCATTGCATTAATAGAAGAAGAGGTATAACACACACCCACACTGACACATTGTTTTTATATTACGTTCACACTGATTGAACGAAAGGAAACAAAAGTTTTGATATTATGTGACGGAGGTTCTTATGTGGGGACACTGCTATCCTAGTCGCAACATGAAGAATGTCACGACAGCAACAGAATAGGCCGTGCTGGTGAAGCTGCTTGTGACGTTGTTTTATTGATAAATTCAGTTTGCTAGCTTGTTAGGAGTTTGTTTCAAATTGTAATGTTGGCCTCCACTATATAAGAGAGGGTAATTGTAACAAAAGGCAAGCAGGAAGTTGCATTTACTTCGCCCTTTTCTCTAATGGTGCTAGTTTCAACATCAGTTGAGATGGTTCGGACATGTTCAACGGAGGCCTCCGGAGGCGCCGGTGCGTAGTGGGGTTCTAAAGCGAGATGATAATGTGAAACGAGGTAGAGGTCAACCTAACCTGACTTGGGACGAGTCAATTAAGAGGGACATGAAGGAGTAGAATATCTCTAAGGAACTAACTATGGATAGGAGCGCTTGGAGACTAGCAATAGACGTGCCCGAACCGTGACCCTTTTTTTTCTTTTTGCTTACCCTTATCTCTACCTTTTGTCTTGTGTTCTTTCTGGATCTCTCCTTTTTGTGTTTCATACATATGGGTTTCATCTATAGCCTACCCCAACTTGCTTGGGATAAAAGGCTTTGTTGTTGTTGTTGCTAGTGCTTAGCACCAAACCACTGCCATCATAGCTCCATGGCTCGGCCCAACCCACGACACCTCATCCTACTGTTGATTGGGGAAAAATTCAGTGTTCTATTTCCCAAACCCTAGAGGGGCCATGATGACCAATGTGTGTGTGGCACTGGACGCAGCCAAAGTAGCGAATGTTTCCTTTTAAATGATAGTTCCATATTGCAACATCTTTTATTACCTAAGCAAAAAAGCAGCAAGCTTGTTATTCTTTTCTTAAATTGCCATCAGACTGTAGGACCATTTTTAGAACTAATGTACTGCCAAAATCATTTGTTTACATTTTGTTGTCACCAAATTTTGTGAAATGTCTATTACATTATTGGATAAAGCATAATGCAAATCATTTTTTAATCATGTGCTGTTGGATCTCACGCATATTCTGCAAATTACATTTTCAGTTTAATCATTATGCTATTATATGCTTGACCTCAATCCGTTCTTTGACTTCCTTTCCAGAGCTATTGAAGAAAAATCTCAGCTTTTGCAAGAAGTTTTAGGTTACATCACCCATGTTCTCAAATACATTGTGTCACTTATTACAAAGAAGCATGATGAACTTTCTCATGGTCTTACTAACTTAAGTTCAGCAGTTGATACAATGGGTTCTCTATCCTCATTTCAGAGCTTTCTGTCTTCTCTATTGTTTAATCTGCCAAGAGTTGATAACCGAGTTAGTTCTGTGCTTACCAACCACATCACTGACTTACTTGATGATCTCTTGGTGGCAATATCTCAACTCTTTTCTTGTCTCTCTAGTTTAATGAACAATTTTGATGGAGAGAGTGATGTTAAAGTGTTGCCAATATATCGTGTCAACTCAGAGGACCTAAATCCTACTGTTGACTCCAAAAGTAGTGTTGCAGATATGGATCTTGATGTGATGGACTCTGATGAAGCAGATTCTGTTACAGCAAATGCAAGTGGAAGTATGGGTGTCTTCTCACGATCTTTGGAGTGGAAGCTAGAACTAGTTAACACTATTTCAACTTTTTCCACAGTATTATCACTTCGTACATGGGAAATCTTGTATAGTTTGATGGACAAAGAAAGTGATATGAAGGTAGAAATTTACATTAGTATGTGGTTCTTTTACTTACAGGCTATCACTTTAATGTCTGGATTCCTTTTGCAGGTTCGCCAGGCCATCTTGCTTCATCTTTGCAGAAATATCTCAGCTTCATCGGAAACTATATCTTCTGTGGTACCGTTTGACTTGTATTTTGGATTGTACTCAATTTGTACTTGTTCTGCTAGACTAATTTTTAATGTTTGAACTTTTGTTGAGCAGGTCTGTCTGATTCTTGGTATGAGGGACAGAGGTGCAAGTTCAGTACTTCACTATGCAGAATTCTTAACACAAACTCATGATTTGCTGAAAACATTGAGAGTTATTCGTGATGGTGGGCAAAATGCTGATGGAAATTTGAAAGTATGCAAAGAAGATTTTAGTGAGGTCAGTATTTGTTATGAAAACAGCATGTCTTTTATATTCAGCGTTTCACTGAGTAGAGATCTGTATGGTGCATTTTTAAATTGTAAATTTGCCTTTCTAGAAGTTGGGTGTTATGAATCAAATCTTCGGATAACTACCAGAATCCTTTAGTCCAGATGAATCATGTTAGATCGTACAAGAAAACAAAAATGAACATTTTGGATAATAAAGGGGAGAACAATTATATGTGGCAGAATTCATGTAATTTCGGTTTTTAAATTTTCTGATGAACTTTGAACTGAATCAATTTGTGATAAAGGGCTTTGTTGTTGTTGTCATTGTAACTTTGAACCGAATCAATTGGTGGTAAAATTTTTAATTGTATTGTTTCATTTCCATTTTCCAAATGGTTTGGAAATCCTGTTTAGATTTGGAAAACTAGACCTGCTTCACTAAGTGATGAGCTTTTATCTTAAATTTGATTTTATGTTATCTAATAAATATGTCCCTCTGGTCGGCAGAACCAGGATATTTTATTAAGCTTGGTACATAAGGCTGCCGAGATCAGTTTCGCAGATTGGGTATTTCGCATCAAGTTGATTGATTGCATCTGCTTCTTTATTTACCTGTTTCCCGATGTTTCCCAGGTGACATATATTTTCTTGCTGTCAACATAATATCACCATTTCACACGTATGCAAATATATTATAATGTGATCCATTTTTTCGATTGCAGGATTTGATCGGAAGTTTGCTTGACATGCTGCATGATCCTGATTATCGTGTCCGGTTTTATTTGAGTAGGGAAATTGTTGTGCTATTCCAAACATGGGAAGGACATAGTGAATTGTTTGATGATACTTGGTAGGTATTTGCCAACTATGATCACACATATTTAACTGTGAGCATTAAAACTAAATCTAATATAATATCATACAGTACATGGTGGCTCTGTACCAATTATTTTTAGCATGCTATTTGATACATGTAGCTTCTGTTTTTAGTAGTAAAAGCTAAAAACGTTTGCTAGCACAGATGGGATCACTATGTGATTGCTATCATAGATATAGGATCACTATGTGAACTCCTATTTATACTGCAGCAGATGGTGATAATCTGCCATGCTACATGGCAGGTATTTTATTACTATTCTCTTATAATTCTAACTCAGCTAATGAATATTACCAATTTGCAAGACCAACAAATTGGCTCCTTGAAAAGAGTCCAGATATAAATTTGAAGTTAATTGTACTGCCATGATACATAAGAAAGAAAGATTAGGTCCTGTAGGATGTTGGTGATTACTTGAATTTATCTGTCCTAGACCCCCACGTCTCAAAATGGCTAGGTGAATATAGTTTTAAAGAAGTGTACACCCATTTAATATTTGTCGGTTCTAATCTATGCAACTTATTGTATAAAAGAAACTTAAGCTATATATTTTGCATTTAGTTCATTTTATTAAATATCTTTTGCAATTTTTTTTGTATAGATTACTTGGTTGAACAAACTGGTTAGGAGCCAGCTTATATCCAATAAATTTCCTAGGAGTGATATGGTTTGTCCTACTTTCCTGTACATACTAATTTCTTGTAGTTCTATTTCCTGACATTTAGCTAAGCTGCTTGTGAGGCGATAATTTTTTTCACAATAAAAAGATGAGTGTGAATGTACATGAATCAGAAATGACAGTTAGACTGACTACTGAGAACTGTGATTATGAATGAATCATGATCGACCTTAAGATTGACTACTAGTAAGTTCAAATGTTATCTTACCAATGTTATGTTTCATCAGCTCAAATGTTGGTTTAAAGATGGTGAAGTACTCTAATAGCACACCAGTTACGGCTGGAGAAGTCTTAGCTATTGGTTCACAACCTGTTCTTGGTATTGAAACTGCGCTTATTACATTAGCTCATTTGGCTGTGCATAGTGAGGTTGCTGAAGTTGAGGTAAGTTCTTATTATCACCTCTATTTTTTGTGTAACAGGATGCTACTCTGTCAGTATAATTGCAATTATTGCCTTGAATTTTGATGTTGCAGTGTGTGTTCATGATTTCAGCAGCTGCCGCTTTAGAGCCATCTCAGCGGTATTTTCACAACCTATGAGCTATATTATTTGGGTGCACAAAAGTATTTTTTTGTGTGTGAAAATTTCTTTCAACCTTTCCTTACTTTCATGTGCTACTTTCCCTCAGAGAATTAGCTTATGCTTTATTTGATTCCATATCAAGGATGCTCGGTTATGCCTCACAAAGCAAGGTGACTGGACATTCATGTAGTGCATACCATTTCTCGATATTACATTATTACTTCTTATAGTACGATGAACATGTCTATTGAATCTGAAACATTTTGCCTATAACTTAATTGTAAAACTGGATGGCTTGTTTTGACAAATTATGATTTGTCTTATCTGACTTTCTCTCTGGTTTGCAGTTTCTGGACCATGTGATGGGTCCAATCCTTTTTCGGTGGGTTGCTTGTGAGATGAGTCTAGTTTCACTTGTTGAGGTACCCTTACATTCTAATGTTTCTGAATGTATATCCAGTGTAAGCTTGAGTGAATTCTTATATGGACCTTTTTCTTTCCCTATAATACAAAGATAAGCAGTTCTCCTGCATGTTCGAGAAAAAAATATGTTCATGTGGGAATTTGTATTCTCAATATGATTCTGAACTCCCTACTGCAAGCTAAATCCCAAATGGGTAAAATATAAAACCTATATCCAAAATCATGCTTTCTGTACTGTCTGCAGTTTGATTTACGTTGTCATGCTATATGTTGTAGTCTTTTGCAATACACGAATCACTTTTTCCTGGCTGCATTTTATTTATTATTTTGAATTCGTTTTCTCGATGAAAACTAAAATATTTTAAATTGAAAAAACCATGTTATTGTTGGTCGATCTCATTATGTTGATGATGCACTGGTAATTTTTTTCGCATGCTAATTTATATTGCAATTTTAAGATGCAGGAGATGTTTGGTTGTAAGTCAGCTGAGCCAAAGATCTTTATTGAACATTGCTGTTCATGGCTTCTCTCTTTCCTTATCCTTAGGGGTAACGTTACTGATCTTAATTGGATATCAAAGGTGCGTGTTTAACAGTTATTCCAAAATAGGCTAATCTCTCATCATACTCTCTCGGTCTCATATTACTTGTCATCCTACACTCATCCAATTTCCCAATTTACTTGTCATCCTCGCATCCCAATGCACCTTTCTCTCTTTCCAATACATCTTTATTTCTATCTCTCTTCTCGTTTTCTGCGCACCAACCTTTTTCACGTGTCCTTAATTCCTGTGCCCAGAGCTAGGATGACAAGTAATTTGGGATGGAGGGTGTATTAAATATGTTGGAAACATATACATCTCAAAACTAGAAATTCCTGTGCCCAGAGCTAGTTTGCAAATAATATTTCTCTGAATGGCTTCATTATCGTGTTTTACAAATAATCTTGACATTTTTTTGTGTTGAAGGCCATTTTCTATGCTCTAACCTTTCTTCTGTTTGGATATTTGTTACTCAGATTTTGTCGCAACCTTTATCTTCCATTATTAAGAGGCACTTCGTTCCAATCTTTGGATTGTCAATTGCTGCCAAATGTGGTGCAAGCCCAGAGAAGGATTTAGCAGAAACTGTTCTGTGTGAATCACTTTTGCACCTTGGTGAAATTTCTGAGTTTGAGCGTGATGATCTCATTAAAAAACATATGGTATGCCTCCAAAGAAAAAAAGGATAATATATTTATCTTATATTGTATTCATCATCTCCCTTTGGCAGCAAGCCTTTTCTGTTTTCATATATGGACACAACACTAAAATGTTGCATCTTACACACTCCCTCTGGTCTTTAATTGATGTCAATAGAACAACTTTCTTAGTTCAAAGGAAAAATTCCTTGTATGCCACTGGCTGAAACTAAAACCCCCTGTATGCCATCCTGGCCCACCTGTCATTGACACAGCCAGTCCGACCTGCCATTGAGACAATGAAAAGTGTTGTCTTAATGTCATCAGTTAAAGACCAGAGGAGTACAGAACACTAGTGGTATGACTTATGAAGTGTGGTGCTTTGTTGTGGATATGATAATGATGGCTAAATCTCGTAGGCTGGGGCAGCATATAGCCTAGGTCATTCTGTACCCTATCCAGTACAGCAAGTCAGCAAATAAGGGTGAAAACAATTAATTTTTCTTTGTAGCTCATGAGATTAATTATTAGTCTAGTATAGTTGACATCTGGCATAATCCAAAAGAAGGAAATCAGAGTCCTCTTGTAAGGAGATTCTCATTGGGATGTGTTGGCTAATGGGCATGGGTGTCACCCAGCCAACCAGGGTTCGACTCTCACCTTCTACTAAATATGCTACGGTGGACATCTCTCCCCCTGGTCGAGTTTATTTTCACTCTTGTAAAGGTGAGGCCATTCTGGACTAATTCATCAATCCACTGCGAGGCACTGTGGCATATGGCTGGACAATAGGACTTATAACATCTGCCAGCATCCAACCATGCAAATGATCTTATTGCTAGAAACTGTGTCTAGTGCCGATATATTCTTCTTTACTTTTTAATTTTCATCCTTAATTTGGACATTTGGCATTTGTACAGTTATAGCCATCTGCTGTTATCTATTCTCTGTAATATGATTAAAAGTAAAGCCATTGCATGAACCCACTCCTTATCATATTTACTCTTCTATTTTTAGGTTTCCATTGTTGCCTTTTTGCTCTCAATTTCGTCATCTGCTCATTATTCAGAAATCCCATATTTCTCCAAGGAGGTTATTGCTCTCTCAGTCAAAACAGTTGTTGATGGATTTGTGGACGCAATGTAATGCTCATCTTTCGTTGAACCTATGCATTTGTGGTTTTATGTTATGTTAATGTGACTAGTTATAATCTTATAATATCATCACTTTTCACTATGAGTTTTCAAATTTCAGGGATGATGATTTGATTGACACTATTGTCATTGATAAACTAAATGTATTTCGTGCTGACAGAGTTTTCAAGGTATTCCATTCAGTTGTGTGCTTATCTTGTTTCTGAATTCGAAATCTTTGTATGATACTTTTTTACTGCTGTTAGGAACATCCAATCTTTTTCTATGACGTAGTAAGAAGCAGCATTTTAGAAACCACCTGAAGGGGCCAATTATGTTCACCTGCTATCCCATCCCATTTATCTATTTGCCATGAACATAGTTGCAATTTGACAGCACCCAGTGCCACACGTGACCTGGATGTTGGGGCTACTTGTGCCCTATCTTTTTTTTTTCTTGAATGCGCAGGAGAGCTGCGTATCATTTCATTAATAGAAGAGAAAGAAGTACAGCACACAACACAACTCCACTCCCTGGTCTAAGCTTACATTCGCGCCTGTTACATATTTAGGGTCCGACCAAGAGGCAGTGGGCTAAATCCCATCGACCTGGCTGGTCAGAAAGGAGAAACCTTTAGCACCTGCCATACTCCATAATCTAGCCTCATCCCCGGCCATCATTAGGATTTTTGAGAGACTTGGGGAAGCTCCATTGAACACACAGTTATTCCTGTGTAGCCACAGCGACCAGGCCCCTAGAATGATGAGCGAGTTCAGTCCATTCTGTTGTATACCGTTGACCATAGAGGACGCACAGCACCACCAATCTTCAAATTTGTGTGAAGGTTGTGGCGCAAGGAGACCTAGGCCAACTCGCTGCAGGAAGAAGAACCAGAACTGCCTGGCAAATACGCATGTAGCAAGGAGATGATCAATTGTTTCCTCCTCTTGGTCACACAGCGGGCATAGGCTCGGGTGTGAAAGGTTTCTTCGGGCCAACCTGTCAGCTGTCCAACAACGGTTGTGAGCCACCAACCAGAGAAAGACTTGTGCCCTATCTAGTGTGGACACAATTGACTTGGTAGGTGGTAGCTGACAGTGGTATTATCTATGTTTAACAACAGTCATAGGACTAGATGTTAGATAACATCTATTTTTGTTGCCTGCTTCTAGGACTAGATGATCATGTGCGTCTGAATTTGTTAACAATAGGTCCTAGTTGCTGTCAGGGTTGAGACTGCTGACTGGAAATGACACATTGCTTATTTATTCTTCCATATCCAGCTTCTATCGTGAATTCTGAGGCTCTGTATCTGTGGTTGTGACCAAACTCAATGCACATTTTTAATGTGTTTGCAGTTTCTATTAGCAATACATCAGCAAGTTGCAGACGCGAGCCATCCGAGACACATGGGTCATCGGATTTGTGCAATTGAGGTTTTGATGGATGTCCTTGGACACAGAGTGGTTCTTGAGAGCACTTGCTTGTGAGTATTTTTTTTCTGAGTTTCCTTTTGAATTGTTTGTAAACCAGTTAGCTGTAACATGATTTAGAAACAAGTGCCACTTAAGGAACCTGGCGTGGAAGAACATTCCAACTGCACATTTATTTGATTTCCAAAAACAAGCCATTGCATCCCTCACCCCCACCTCCCATAATGTTGTGTTGATCCTTCTTTGCACATGTTTTTGCACACTTGGCTTATGCTAGTCTAATATTTTTATGTTGAACTCTTATTGTTTAATTTGGTTTCCAGTGGAGCAAACTATTGTAACATTCCTAAGCTTAAGATTATTTCTGATTCATAATCTTTCGTTTATGAAAATTGAACTATACTAAAACAAATATGGGATGATGGTAGACCTTCATGTGAAACTTACTTCGTATTATTTGTTACACTATAGTTCATGTTTATGTTTATTTATGTTGCACCATGTAACTGTGGGTTTATCTGGTCTTATGATAACTGAATACTGGCGCATGTCATGTTTCAACTGCAGCTATATTATTTGTATAGTGGGAAACTATATCCAGCAAAAACCACTGCAAGGGCAGTGCTGCAATATTTTGTCCAAATTGTTGTCTGCTTTTAATGGAAACTGCTCTGATGGAACTGTTACTGTGTTTGGTAGGCAACTTCAGGTGGGTTTCAAAAAGGGTTCTTTGTAGTTTATTTATTAAATTTCTGTTTGCTCATGCTTCTTACTAAACTGGTTCAGGTTGTAATACCAAAATTGGTCACTTGTTGCTTGATTAATGAGAAAGAACGGTGTGGTATTGCGGATTCATCAGGAGTTCTTTCTTTACTTCGTCAATTGACAGTGGATGCTGACTCACTGCTTTATGATTACATAAGAGTATGCTTCCTTATCAAACTGTGTTCTTGCTGATAGTTGTTTGTTATTCGTATGGTGATCTGTATAGTGCTTTTCCCTATGGTTATTTTGTTCTTATTGTCGATATAGGATTTGGAACCATTTCCTGATCTTGATTGCTTTAAAGATATACATGACTTCCATGTTTCACTTTCTGGCTCCTATTCTTCAAGAGATCAATTCTTAAAGGTTCCTCCTTTCATAATTCTTCTTGTATATTGTTAATAAATTTTCATGAACTGATTCATTACTTTGGACTTCTGTAGTTTGTCGCTAGGGCTCCTTTTTGCCACCGGAACATTTTTTGTTGAGGTATGATTTCTTGATGAGATAATTCCTTCAGTGCTATTACAGTTTGGCCGGATCCGTTGTCTACCATTCCAAATAGAGCTCATCCTTGTATGCCATCCACTTACAATTCCTTACCCTTACATGCCATCCGTGGACTTGCGTAGCATGCTTTGGCGAAGCTTTTGGAGGACAATTTAAAGTTACTGGTCAATGTGCTGTCACTGTCATTGCAAATGAATAATAATGTATAGACTATAGAAAAAAAATGTATGTAGACCGTTCGATTTCGATCTAGTAGTGTTGGACGGTGATTAAAAGTTTCCCAAACTTTCAATTGCTTTAAAATTAACAAGTCCCAAAATAAAATTATGTTATATTTTATCCGTGTTTGAAGCATGAGTCTCATTGTTGCCCTTAGGAAGGTGAACGAGTCTTGCTGGTGAAGAGCTGATAGCCCAGATGTTGAGGGCGTGCACTGCAGTGGGCACAGAATCTGCTTTGTTTTGTTTGTTTTGATAGGAGAAGACCTCACACAAGTCGAGTTAGCATGTAGTTTAGTTTACTTCAGAGTCAAGTTAGCTAGACCGAGTCCTTAGCTGCATGTAATGCATGAGCTAGTCATGCCTGAAGAATAGGGCCATGATCACCGGCCACTACGGCCTGTCTTGCATGTAATTCACTTGTAGCCCCTGTCTATAAATAAAGAGAAAACCAGAAAACACAGCACGGTATTCGCTGCACAAATTCCAGTCTCCTTTCATTTGGTTTTGTTTAGGCTAACATAATATAGCAAGAGTACAAGGGTTATGTGTAACAGTCAAACACAAATGAGACCCTTTCACATGCTGGGAGAAAATCATCCTACCGAGGTGACCCTTTCGCATGTTGTAGGGCTGATGTTGGGACTAAACACAGATGTTGTAGTTTTCTGGAAACATCAAAAGTTGTAGTTTCCTGATACAATGTCACAACAGTTGTAGTTTTGTAAAACTTGCCCTTTACAATATTATAACATCACCTTTGGATTTTGATCGTATAATTTCAGTCTCCGCATGTATCACAAAAAGTTGTTATTGGGAGAAATCATCGGTAGAGGGGAATCTGTGTCTGATGGAGACTTAGTTAGCTGCTGGCACAGCGACCCAGATGTGGTTTCTGCTGTATGGATTCTTGTTGACATTTGCAGCTCATCGTGTGTAGCAAATGAAGCTTCTTCAGTGCTTGCTGATTTTATCTCTAGGGTATGCCTTCAGCTTTTATCCCTCATCTTTCTGGTATATCCATTTTTTCTTGGTCATGAATTCTATATTAATAACGCAGGTTGGCATATCTGATGTGCATCAAGTTGTTCTTGATTTGCCAACTCTTACTCTAAAGCAGCCCTTAAACCCGCATAGTGGTTCTGCTTCCAAGGAGGTTTGCTCAGACTATGGTGTTTCTGATGATATCCTTGTTGAGCTTCTGAAACTTTTAAAGACTTATTTATCTGATGAATCTGTTGAGATAATAGATGTTACTTCACAGACATTAAAGGTAAGTTATTGAACTGTATTTTTGCTATTAACTATTGTGCTTTTCTTCAATTGGACTAAAAGACCAATTCTACTTTTAGTTCTTTAATCATATCTGAAGCTTTCTATGCTTTCCTACCATAGATCTTTATGTATCACCTTCGTTGTTAGCTTGCACAAAGAAAAGGGTATTTTTTTTCATGTTTATGATAAGGTATAACTGAAGAGGAAATGGAAATGATTTTGTTCTCAGTGCTTGCGTAGGTTATAGGGATAACTTGTGGAGGTTGAGGCCTAAGCCTCTGGTGCCTTCCTTGGTCCTTTCCTCATAGGATTAGCACTTCTAACTTCATTCTAGTCTCTAGTTCTTTACTGATATACAGTTCATGAAGCTTTTCCTGTACCGAATCACTTTCCCCATGTTCCTCATGTTGCTTGAACTTCTATGCACCACCATGTTGAAGGCCTTAACAGCACCAGTTGAAGTTTATCTGCTGCTCTATTTTCTTTCTTTTGTAATATCGATCCCTTTTCTGTGGCCACGAGAGGAAGAAATCAAAGAACCAATGTCTGCAAAGAACTCATCTTAAATTAGCTAATTCTGCTTCCTACCAGCCTTCAATCTTTGATTCTTGTTTTAGTGAAAGAACCGCAGAGGTTTTACCTCTCTTTATACTTTAAAGAATGCTTGCATATGGAAAATATACACTACTGATTTACCTCTTTATAATTTGATTTAGACACCGCAGGATGTTTATTTTTCAAAACTTATTCCTCTGTTACGCTAACCTCTTTATAATTTGTTTCAGACACAGAAGGATGTCTATGTTTCAAAACTTATTCCTGTGTTTAAGACTTTGAAGAATCGTATATTATTTTACTATAGGTGTCATCTGTAGTCCTTATGTGCTGCATTTTTTTCCATTAATATCTTTATTGCTGAACAGGGAATTCTGTCGACAGCAAGGGGGCTCAATGCTCTACAGTGTCTTGATATTCTTGATAGGTCTTTACTTATGGTATGTCTCAATGGTCGTCTCGTGTGTTATATTCTGATTGCTGCAATCACTTTTTATAATATTGTTCTCTGCTTCTTAAACAATGCACTTGTAGATTCACTCAAGGGGCGTGAACATTCAGATAGTTGAACAGACAATTTCAGCAATGGAGAAGTATTCTGATGGTGAGTAGTGGCTTTTTATTGAAATACTCCCATTTTATAGCAAGAAATTTGTATCATTTGATTAAAAAGTTTATTTACTTTGGTTCATTACGCTACGTAAATGTACCCTCTTAAAAGAAAGAACTCATCCACCCTAAGACGAAATAAGAAGGTGGGTACTGTTGTCATTATTATAACTGTTGATACAAAAAGGCATTTTACTTTTCTTTCTGTAGTTTCTCTTGAAGATTCAGACATCTGGCAAACTGAAGGGCGGACTTATGAGCAATGGCTCTGCACCCTAGTGAGTTCACTCATTGGTCACTGTGATGACATCATCTTGAGGTATTATTTTTAGCTGAAGAAAACTGTTGATTTCCTTATGACAATTGTAATGTCTGTGGTATTTTGACATTGATATCCTTTTGATAGACTTTGTAGGAGTCTTGTTTCTCACAAAATTAAGGCTGCTGAGCTTTTGCTTGCAAGTGCTGTCGTGAACATTGCTGGCAATGTTAACTCTAACGCAGCCATTTGTAGTACAATTTCAACTAAGGTTTGTGGTTCCCATGTCATTTGATCCTGTATAGTTACAGTTTATGGCTGCTCTCAATATATTATGGCTGTGATATTCTGCAGGTTGAGAAAATAATTTTTTCGGACTCCAATAATTTGATTAAGTCAATTCATCTGTTTTTGGATGCACTGAATATCATCAGATCCTTTTATGTTGCTGAAAAATCTAGACCTATTCCTTCTAATACTCTGAAGGTATGATGTTATTTTTGTATTTCTTTTCCCTAGGAGAATGTCTTTAAATTATTTATATTATAAATTTTATGCTGCACTTTCCAACAATCCTCTTTGTTACTGAATGATATTCATTTCTGTATTGCCCAATACCGGGATATTGTTTTCAGTGTCAATTCAGCTATCACCACTTTGTGAATTGTATAATCATTTGCCTCATAATAACATTCTACTCTTTTGAGTAACTTCACAGGATGGTAGATCCTCTAGATCAAAAAGCCGATCTCCAACAACAGCGCCATCATCTTCATGGAACAAGGTGCCTCATCCTACTCCCTACTCCTTTTTATTTTTCCCAGTAATGAGTTCTGTTCTCGTCTGGAGAGAGCAGCCCTATCCTTCCCTCCTTTTCTTATTCACACAGTTGAACTTATCTTCATGGAAAGTGGGGACCAGGAGAGACAGCTGAGGAAGACCAGTTCATCATTTGTTAAGTCTGTTTGCCGCCGTTAGTAGCGTACACATCTCATAGAAAGTCCACCTGCCCGCTATTTAGGACGCACGCCCTCCTGGGCACCATTGTATTACCAGATAAAAAATTGGAACGGGGCTCTGAATTCTATTACCTTGCAGGATTGGAAGTTTGCCTGGCCTCTGTCAAATATGATATCATTGTATTACGATTAATTATAGTTTTTCGAACATGCAGGAGAGCTGTGTATCATTGTATTAATAGAAGAAAAAGAGATACAACGCACACAGCAGAGATGTTTGTTGTGATTAATTGTAGTTGTTTGAGGATTAATGAGCATGCATTAATTCTAGTTATCCGAGAACATGTGTTTGTTATCTGACTTTTTTTATGATGTACCAGGTGTACTGGCTTTCAATTGATTATCTTGTAACTGCCAGAGCTGCTAGTGTAAGTGTGATCCTTTCTATTATTACCACATTTCACTCCTGTTAATTAAGCTAGATTGTTCAAATTATTTTTTTCTAAAAAAAACGTGGATTTTGTGTCCAGTTGTTCCGTTCCGCATTCGAATCAGTGAATTAACATGTTACAATGTTTCAGAAACTTTCACTAACAATCGTGTATGTAGTACACATGAATTTATATAAATATGTAAAAATTCAAGATCATATTCATCCTAGATGTGAAGAAACAGAATGGAAAAAGCCCAGCGTGGCATTGTTCATCATCTGCAAAAACTCAGCATTGTGTCAATTCAATCTAACACATGGGTTTTTATGATTATTTCGGAAAGTTGTAATAGCATACTAAATTGTAACATTTTTAATAATGGAGCCTCTAGCTGAGGGATCTTCTCAGTGGTGCATCCGTTTAGCAAGTGATACTTATATGAAACTTTTAAAAAAGAAAAGTATGTGAGGTCTTAATTTTATGTCAGTTTTTCAGATGAAGCTCACTAACTTCATTCTTAAATTCAGCCTGTGAGGCTTCTGGGTATAAAATATCTTTCTCAACATTGGGCTCCCATATAAATAGGAACATAATATTTATGTTGGTGCTTTTTCATCTTGTTCTTCGATCGGTTTAAATTCCTGTGGCTAAACTGTGTGCTCATTATCCTTTGTATTGATGATTTCTGGATCTTTGCAGCGCTGCTCATGTGACTTTGCAGCACTAATGTATGTTGAACTTTGGTGTGAGGAACAATTCAATAGGCTGGCATTGGGGCCTCCAGATTTTTCACATGAAGAGTCGGTTAGACCTCTCTGAATTTCTCTATCTTTTTTAGTCTATCATGTTTAAGTTTGTCATTACACCACTAACATTATCATATTTCGCTTACTGTTTGCAGTTACCACCACATATTGATCTATTAGTTGCTGCATTTACTCGTATAAATGAGCCGGACAGCATTTATGGGATCACACTAGCCAACGAGGTTACCATTCTCGCTATTGTCAATTAATTTGCGACTAGTTTGTATTTTTTCAGTATGAACTCTGGGCATGCTTAAAATTCCTGACCATTTTCTATTGTTATAGTTTTATAATATTTAATTCAGCTCCACCGAACCTTGATATTTGCAAGTTAGGAAACTAGATTATTTTACTGCAATTCGATATTTGTAAATTTTTTATATATGCTTAGGGACACTCGGTATCTAAGGCATTTTTTGCCTGGTGTTCTTTTTGCCTCGTAACAGATAACATCTCAGATCATCAGACATGAGCATGAGGGTGATTGGAGTAGTGCTCTTGAATACTATGATTTACTTGTTAGGTCAAAGCCACAGGAGCATCTTAGCAATTTATCTGGGACAGTGTTGAGTGAACCATCTGCTGTGTCTCCAAGAGGAAAAGATAAGATGCTGAACTGGAAAATGCACAAAGGTCTTATGAGGTCTTTGCAGAAAACTGGATGTAGTCACGTGCTTGATGTCTACTGTGAAGGTTTAACTCACCAAACAATATGTCTCCAACAAGATGCAGAGTTTGTTGATATACAGGTTACTATTGCATCTTTTACATATATTGCCAATAGTATACAATGAGTAGTTTATCCTCTATTCTAATCATTTATCTTGCAGTATGAAGCTGCTTGGAGGGCAGGAAACTGGGATTTTTCCTTTTTCATCCCATATTCTTCACATTCTTCAGCCCGCACTCGAAGTTACTGTCTTTTCAATGAAAATTTACACAGGTTCATCCTTTCTATAGAATCTAATTTATAATTTACATTACTTCCATTTCTTAGCTTAAAACAATGCACAGGTACCCTTAGCATTGTGTTGAATATAAACTGTGTAAGAAACAATTATTGACAACATTCAAGAACCTTCTAGAATTAATTCTTGATGACCTAAATGACATGGTGTAGCACTCCAACAATTTAGGCAATTACTAGCCTTTTTTCTTAGGGAATATAAAGTAGTCAAGCCCTCTACTGCACTGTACAAGAACCTAAAGAACACTGACTGTACACACCTACTCGCTTTGAAAATTGTAGGTCATCTATAGGAAATACAAAAGATAATTCCTTCCAATTAAGTGGCTGTAGCACTTCATCTTAATTTATTCAAATTCTTGTTTTGGAAAATTTGACAATGTGGAGCTGGTGCCTATAATGATATATGTCCACACCTATAGTGATATGTTTCCCACATGTCCTGGGTCTTGAAAGTTTTTGCAGTAAATAAATAACCAAGGCTCTAAAATATACTTCTCTGATGATCAAAGCTCACCGGTTCTCAGAAATGCCATTTCATTTACTCATCTTTCTCAACTTTAGAGACCCATTTTCCTTTACTTACCATTGACTCGTTTTTGCATTCTTTAGTTGCTTCAGAGCTCTGCAGAATGGCGATTCTGAGGAGTTCCATGTGAAACTTTGTCAAACCAAGAGGGTACGTTCATAATATGTTCTATGATCGCTTCACCTGTTAGAATTTCGATATATATAGCTTTAAATATTTTCTCCTTGCAGGATCTTGTATTGGCCTTGTCAAATACTAGCAAGGAGAGCACAAAATACATACACTCCGCCATCCTTAAATTACAGGTGATGGTCTTCTTATCTTATTGTGGTTATCATGTTGGTGGGTTGTTTGGTACGTTACTCATTGCTTTCTTCGGCAGATGCTAGATCATGTCACAATGGTTTGGGACCTGCGTTGGAATGCTTTTCAAAATCAAATGTCAAACACCCAGGAATTTTCTCATGTTCCTACTGTCCCTTCGGGGTACAGGTTCTGCTCATGCCTTTCTTGGCTATTCTCTCGTACTTGTTTCAGATGTTTGCAGTTATTATTTTTGGATTTTTATTATGAATTCAGGAAATATGTTATTGGCATGATTTTTTATCATGTGTCCATAATCATATATACTGGAGGTAGATTCATCTGAATTTACCGATTAGTACTCCTTGTCTATTTTGTGGACATTCAATATGATTTGCTGTTGAAAGTTTGGTTCAAGGTCCCATAGCAAATTATGAAAAATTTAATGTCATTCTTTATTTCCTAGTTGGTTAATATTTATGTCACTGTAGTTGGCTAATATTTCCTCAAACTGTTTTTCTTTAATAGTTGGGTTTGCTGGATAAAGAATGGAACTTCATTGTGTTCCAAACAGAACACAACCTTGATCTTTTTGAACCTTTTCTAGCATTCAGACGTGCCCTTCTGAAGGCTTTAGGTTCTGAGGAACATCTTGTTAAACATTTATTCCAATCTGCTTCTGCACTCCGAAAGGTAGTCCCTTTAGTTTTTACTGACTGTGAACACTGTCCCCACGGTGCAGCTTACTTGTTTTATTATCCTTGTTCTTTTTACCTGGTTTCAGGGATTAAGGTTTTCATTGGCTGCGGCTGCTTTATATGAACTCAAAGAACTTTGTATTCACTGTGATGAGCGCACTGTACCAAATACCTATTTCCTTTCAAGGGTACATACTTCATCCTTCTTATTCTAATAAGTTACTATTGTTAAGGCCCATATTACATGCATATATATATATATATATATATACACATGCCAAGACTAATGATTAATTTATCTTCTCTAATCCCGAGGTTAGCAACATGATTAGGGTTACCATGAGGCATGCACATAGTATCGATGCTGTTGTAGAGAATCTAAATTCGACTGGGTGGGGTGGGGGTGGGGGTGGGGGGCTCCCACCCGAGCATTGTTTGATAGTAAGAGGTGAGAAATGAACCCTGGTCGCCTGGGTGATAACCACCTTCACTGGCCAGGCGATCCAAGCTACTTCTGTCTCCACTCCGTATATTATCACTAACAAATGCCATCATTCCTCATATTTCAAAAGCACTTATAGAGGTATTCAGTACTCAGTTTTAATCTTTCTTACTTTATGGTAAACATTTAGAGAGGGATATTTCATGTGAGAGATAATAGGTTTTTATTGCCTTTGGATTTGTAGATGAGATAGCCTTTTAATTCTGAAGTCCATATGGAGCCACTGTATTTCCTATAAAAATATTGTGTAATTCCTGCTTTTCAAATGGACAAATACTTCCAGATTAGTCACGTTTTTGTTTCGATTGGGAACACACCGGGAGAGACACTCCCAGAGTGATATTTGGGTCACTGGTGCAGCACCAGGGTTCGAACCCTGGTGGACACCCTCCCAGCCAGTGGACTTTGCCACTGCGCGGTGAGCGCCTTCGCGATTAGTCACGTTTTCCTCTGAACCCTCCTAAACTACTCTATTTTTTCTTATTTACAAAGTTTTTTGAAATTCTAAGGAGAGCATTGAATCTGAAAGTGAATAAATTAATTTGGTACTGTTAATGATACAATATGTTCATTTCTAAACTATTTAAAATCTGCAGTGTCGTGTGCTGTATTGGTCACTTCAACTGTACTCTTCTTCTTTTGTTTTTAAGCAACATTTGTGCTCTCTTTTTGCTGTTTGATTGTTTGTTCAGCTAATAACTTAGTTGGAAATTCTAACTCCATCTTTTCTACCTGTATCTGTTATAATTTGCTTTACATATTTCTTAAACCATACATTCGTTCACTCTCAGCTCGAAGAGGCTAAACTTCTAAGAGCTCAAGGGCAGCATGATATGGCTATTAGTCTTGGGAAATATTTACTACGGAAGCATCCTGATAAGAAAGACATAGCAGATGTCTATCGTTTAGTTGGCAAGTGGTTGGCTGAAACAAGATCTAGCAAGTAACCTTTTCCTCTGTCCCTTGCATTTGGTCTTACAGTTAAGAAATATTTTTACATTTCATCATACATGATGTGAATACTCTTCACAATTACTATGTAGCTCAAGAACTATCATTGAGGAATACTTGAGACCATCTGTAGACCTTGCTGAATTTGAAAAGAGTGCAGACAAAAGGTACATGTCCAGGCAGTGTCGGACACTGTTCCACCTAGCACATTATACATATGGCTTATTCAAAAGCTACGAGGAAAGACTTTCATCTAGTGAGTGGCAAGCAGCTTTGCGACTACGGAAGTACAAGGTAACCACTTCAATATGAAAAATTATCATGTCTTTTCCTCCGAGCTGGATTTCTTTTGTAATATAGAAAAATTTCTATTGCAGACTAAGGAGTTGGAGACACTAATTAAAAGACTAAAAAGTTCATCTAAGGCAAGTAAATGACTGTAAAATTTGAGTTCCTGTAAATCCAATCCTTTTTCTTGTCATCTGACATTGTAATCCTTCAATTGCTCAGGGTGTGAAGACTGATTACTCAGTAAAAATTCAAGAGCTACAGAAACAACTTGCACTAGACAGAGAAGAAGCTGAGAAGATTCAGGTGTGCACATAACTTCACCCACCGTTCAAAAAATATATGGACATATGGTGGCCTCTAAGTAAATACAATTTCTCTACCAACCCACATTTGGTGCCCACTGACCCAAGCATCATTTTTCGAAAACAACCAATATGGACAATTCTATTGCAGTACTCCTAAAACAGTAAACTTAGAAAAAGATAAACTAATTGTCATGGCACTCGTTAGTGGCCTTTTGGGCATTGGCTCGTTGCTCATGACGGCAGACTTTCAGCATCGAGTTCGTCCTTCAATTCATGGCATCCTGAGGCAGTGGTGTCAACTATCGTTTTAGTTGCATTCGTCCATGGCATCATCGACCTCACCTCATTTGTGCACGTTGAGGAGCCACAGTTGAATCGGTTAGTTCAAGCATCGAATGTAGGTTGTGTGCTCCTAATGGGTTGATTGGGCTGCCAGAAGTGCTTGGGCCATATCAGATTTGACCCAAGATTACTCTGGTGTCCGAATTTACTTTTTTCTTTTCCCTTTTCTTGAGATACTTCATTGATATGTATTGCTGGTGGGTTAGGATCTTGCTGGAGTGGCACACTAGCTTTAGGGAAGGAGGGAGGGAGCGTCAGAAGTAGGACTTCCTATATTATTTCCCAATATGTTCACCTGGTTCCTATCCAATTCATGGCCTTACTCTCAGTTAGAGTGTTAATGTGCGGACATCAATATTTTGGGATTTTATGAAACTTTTACAATGCTGTGGGAAGTTACATTCTCATAATTTTGCTAAATTTAAATTGTGCCCAGGATGATCGAGACAATTTCTTAAGTCTAGCACTTCGAGGATACCAACGTTCTCTCATTGTTGGTGGCAAATATGACTTACAAGTGGTATGTTGTTTCTACTTGGATATCCATATCTTCTGGTAGTCGTTGCTATTGTTCATTTTGTTGAGATGGCTAGCTTACTTTTGTGGGCATCAATTATAATCTTTCCATTATGTGAAAATATTCTATTCAGGTTTTCCGGTTGGTCTCACTCTGGTTTAGTTTCTTCTCAAGGGAGCAAGTGGTGAAAGCAATGATTAAAACAACAAAAGAGGTTACCTTGGATTTTCCTTCTTGACTGCATAACTAATTATGTAGTTTCATGATCAAGGATCTTTCATTTTGCTCGTATAGGTTCAAAGCTACAAGTTCATACCGTTGGTTTATCAAATTGCATCTAGACTTGGAAGCTCTAAAGATGCTCAGGGGTCAACGAATTTCCAGGTATGTGTACTTTTAGGGTTTTTTTTTGTGTGTGTGAATTAATGGAATATCTCAAGTGACTTGGTTATCGTCGGCAGATTGCATTAATGTCTCTCCTGAAGAAAATGGCTATTGATCATCCATACCATACAATATTTCAGGTATTGTAGTTGAAAGATCTTACTTGATTGTAAACCTAACTATTCCAAAAGCAATGACAAATATTGAAACACTTAGACTCGGTGGCACAAACCTAATTAATCCTGTTAGTAATGACCAAATGACATACCATGGATGGCTCTATCGTTCTTTTTTAGTATCAGGATGAATATTCCTTTATAGCCAAGTATGATTCAGCGTGGTTGAGCTTGCTAACCTAATGGCATGGTTGTGGTCACAAGCTCAAAAAGCAGACATGAGAAAAGTGGAGGTGCACACTATGGGCAATAGTAACATGTTTTGGTAGCTGATGTGGGTATGGGTTTGTGTTGATGTGGAGAACCATGTGTGAGTACATGGGCATTGGGCAGCATGGGCTGTGACTGGCAATCGAGTAGACAAATGGGCTGTTATGGTGTGGGACCTGCTGGGACCACCATATTAGAGATAATGCATTAGTTAGTTGGGAGTGTACTGTTCACGCGGTTACTGTGGCATCGTGGATTAGATTAGCATTAGTTAGTTTGTTAGGCAAGAGATAAGTTAGACAGATTCAGTTAGAGATAGATTAGGAGATAAGATTGACCGTCTCTATATAAAGAGACCAGGCACATCATTTGTAAGCAAGCAAGAAGAAACCAAAGAAAGTAGTCAGAGCCTCCAAGGGAGGGCGACTTGCCGGTTTCCTATTGCTATCCCTCAAACCATAATCAGAGCCATAACATCTTGGTATTCAGAGCCAACCCATCTAAGCGCCGCTGCCGCCTCTGATCCCCTTCCCACCCTCCCAATTCAGCGGCCATGACGAGACCAGTCTCCGAGCTCCTCCAAGAACTGCACACCATGGTCAAGGACCTCACTGCATCGGTGACCACGCTGCAAGGCGACATGCACGACGTTGCAGACAAGATGGAGCTCATGGCTGGCCTGCGTTCTCTGGCGGCAACAACAACCACGCCGCCGATGCCAGCAGCTGTGGAGATGCCATCCTTGGAGTTGCCGTCCAAGCCAGCGGTGAACAAGGGTTTGGCGGTTGCTGTGCTGTCGGCCGTTGCCCATCCTGCAACATCGACGATCGCGACAGCTGAAGAAGTTGAGGCACCAACGACAATGCCTAAAGCTGTTGCAGCACTAGCACCGGCGCTGGTCATGGACGCACCACCCGTAGTCCTGTCCATAGCAGTAGTGCCAATCAAGGTGCAGATCATGAAGACTACGCCTGAGGCTACAGACCTGTCGTCACCAGCTAAGCCTCCAATCACGCGTCAGATGTTGCGGGGTGCACAACCAGGCTTGCTGCAAGCAGGGTGTTGCAAGATCAGCCGGTTTCTTCGGCACTACGAGTGGCAGCAGATGCGGCGACGTCACAGGAGGGCTCCTTGTGTTTCGTGGAGGCCGCCGCGAAAGCCGTGCGGCATCAACAGACGAAGCGCGTCATCCTCCATGAATCAGTTGCATATTGCACGCTGGGGTTGTTGCAGGGGCCGTGTGAATCCAGGCAGCCGTGGGCACAACGTATTTGGTATCCATCAGGCCTTTCAGCCCAAGCCCCCAAGGCCCAAGGAACATCGGCAGACACCGCGCCCTCCAACAGACCTCAGCGGACGTCGTCTTCCTTGCAGAAGAGCCACCATCGCCTTCCGTCTTGCCGACCTGCCCAAGCTCCTGTGTGGCCATAAACAGCGGTGTACGGCCGTTGGGTTCCTTGAGCAACCATCGGCGACACTCAGCGGCCAGCGCCCCATGCTCATTGATCTTAATACTGGAATGGTTTATGTCACACGCCCTGTTCCTTGCAGGGCTGCAGATGGTCCCAGCAAAGCTAGCAGCCGTGTACTGCATCCATGAGGCCACATACCAGTACACAGCATACTTCACAAAGCTCATGGCATGCAGATATTCCATTGGCTGGATCTACACGGCGCAACATCAAGTATCAAGGGCCAAGTTCTTCAGCTCTGCACAACAAGCATCACATCTATGGTCCTTGGAGAAGCATCGTAGCCACAACTACAGCTCGAGGACGATCTGTCTTGGAGGGGTGGTGTAATGTTATGGTGTGGGACCTGCTGGGACCACCATATTAGAGATAATGCATTAGTTAGTTGGGTGTGTACTGTTCACGGTTACTGTAGCGCCGTGGATTGGGTTAGCATTAGTTGGTTTGTTAGGCAAGAGATAAGTTAGACAGATTCAGTTAGAGATAGGTTAGGAGATAAGATTGGCCGTCTCTATATAAAGAGACCAGGCACACCATTTGTAAGCAAGCAAGAAGAAACCAAAGAAAGCAGTCAGAGCCTCCAAGGGAGGGCGACTTGCCGGTTTCCTATTGCTATCCCTCAAACCATAATCAGAGCCATAACATGGGCACCATGAGGAAGTTACAAGTGGGCATGGTGCCATGGTGGTGTCTTGCCAGGGAGCAGGTGGGAAATAAGAGGTGCCATGCTGTTATGGCCTTGGGCCCTTGAATGGCACTAGGCCAGGCACAGGTGTGTACATGCCCTATGAGGATAACAAAGGATCAAGTGGAGATTCGATTAGGATAGTCATTTACTGATTTGTTAAGATAGGATAACTATCATAGGAGGATTGGTTTCCAAGTTTGTTAGTCAGATAGCTTAGGTGGCACCTCATGTATTATAAGGCTGCCATAGGACGTGTTGAGAAGCGAAGCAACAAAATAGATCCTAAATACTATTATTGGAGTGCAAGTTAGTTGATCATCTTGCCAATTATCCTTCCTAATATGAACCACACATGCCAAGTTTCAAAGCCAGTATTGCTTTATCACATTTTAGGAC
Organism: Chloris gayana; assembly: GCA_031894775.1. Lineage (NCBI taxonomy): Eukaryota > Viridiplantae > Streptophyta > Magnoliopsida > Poales > Poaceae > Chloris > Chloris gayana. The sequence goes on from JAUNZO010003748.1 coordinate 41,703, forward strand.
TTGGGTATTCAGCTGTCTAGCCGATAGACCCAGGATCATTCATAGAATCTCTGTGTGGTGGCTAGTCTCGCAAGCTGCTCACAAGAGATAGCTTGTAACAAAAGAAGCTAAATCTTCAGTTCTTGATCAAAAATTGAAGTGAGACAGGCAAAACAGCCTAGAACAAGCTGAGAACTACAAACTTTTTTTCCAGCCCTACTAGGAGTACTGGAACTGGCTCGTATCATCTTTTTGTTTACCGAAACTATCTTGTATCATTAAGAACCAGCTGTTTTGCTATGTACCTATCCTGTAATTGTTTGTTTTTCAGCTTTTGGCTCTTGCAAATGGTGATCGTGTCAAAGACAAGCAAAGGAGTAGAAGCTCTTTTGTTGTAGATATGGAGAAGAAGCTTGCTGCCGAAAATCTGCTGAAGGAGCTATCTTCCTATCATGGAGCTTTGATTCGTCAGGTTATTCTTAAAAAATGCCCTGTAGTGGGTTACATTCATTTTCTGGCTTTCTGCTATAAGGTATTCGTTATAATGCTAATTTGTGCATCTTATATATCTTATATAGATGAAACAAATGGTTGAGATATACATTAAGTTAGCAGAACTAGAGACCAAGAAGGAGGTCAGCTCTCTCTCTCTCTCTCTCTCTCTCTGGAAAAAGTCAGCTCTCTTTTCAAGCAGCATCTTGGAACTTCAATCCATATGTAAATGTTGGCATATTTTTTTCCATTCAACCTTTTTCAGGACACAAGCAAAAAAATTCCACTACCCAGGGAGATCCGGAGTATTGGTCAGCTAGAACTCGTAAGAGACTATCTTATGAAATTTAACTCTTATGTTAAGTCATCCGTGCCAATTGGAAGTGAACCCACCATCTTTGTTTTCTTTTGACCCACCTTAAATATCCACTTTGCACTTGTGCCACTGCAAGTCCGATATGTCAGGATTATCTCGAGCCATTTTTTACAGGCTCCACTGCAGTCTAGTACAAATATAGTACCATCTTTAGTTGAATAGAAGATGGTTTGACTTGAAAAATCTTGCATTCTAACCAGTGCAAGACTACATAGTTTGCAATAGTTGAGGCATAGGGTCTTTGAAGTAATTGTACACTGCTTTGTGTTTTTACTTTTTGTTTGCCTTCATCAGGTTCCCGTCGTGACTGCTACCGTTCCAGTTGACCCTGGTTGTCGGTATGAAGAAGGTTCCTTTCCACATTTCAGTGGGTTGGCTGACTCTATTATGTAAGTTGTGTTTGTGTTTCATGCTTTGCTTTATACTAAATCTTGACTTTCTGATATTTAGTTTGATCATTATTGCAGGATAATGAATGGAATTAATGCTCCCAAAGTTATTGAATGCTTGGGCTCAGATGGTAACAAATATCGTCAACTTGCGAAATCTGGAAATGATGACCTTCGACAGGATGCTGTATGTTCTTTGAGGATACATTTTTTACATTATATATCATATTCATGAAATATAATGTGTCAGACCAGTGAATAACTTTTCATGTGAAATTGCAGGTGATGGAGCAATTTTTCAGTTTGGTAAATACGTTTTTGCAAAATCATAGAGATACTTCTGAAAGGAAATTGAGAATCCGTACATATAAGGTACCTGTGAATGACACATCATTATCTTGAATCTAAACTTTTGTCCACTGTACATGAAGCACAAATTATACACAAAAATCTGTAAATTTTCTGAAGAATGATTCAGCTATAATTAATTCATCTTTACAACTTCTGAGTGGCTTGGCATATGTGCATACTTCTCCCATTGGAAACTGTATAGATGCATATGTTTTTTAGCTGTTCTTTGTTGTCAAATGTGCATGATTACCCTACAACTGTAGATATTTAACTCTATACACAGTGCATTTTCAGGATATCTCTTTCCTTCTTATAGTTCTTATATTGCTTGGATTTTGCTTCAGCTACATGGGCCTTTTGTTTAGTTCCTCAAACTGTCAGACTTAAATGTTTTCTTTTTATTTTTTCCTTTGTCTCTATATCTTCTGCAATCATAAGTTCTTTTATTTAGTTGTTATGGATCGAGGCCAGGGGCCTCTGCCCACGGCACAGGAAGAGGGAGACCTCTAGTCTTCTTCTTCTATGCCTACCTTTCCTAGAACCCACGGCTACCTCTTATACATGAGGTGCTCAAGAAACTTGACTAACAACCTAACTAACCTGCTAACAACCTTAAACAGACTAACAAACTCCTGGACGCACGGCCTGTGAGTCGCTGGCCTGGCCAGCTCCTCCTTCCGTAACAATCCGTCCCTCCTTACGAGCAGCTCGCCCACGAGCTGCAATCGAACTAACAGAACTAAACTCTATCAAATAAGACACGATAAGCCTTTTACATCTCGGCTTAAATTTATTTCTACTACTTGCGCTCTAAAGAAGATCAAAAGCAGAACCATCTAGTGAATTTCGTGTGCACTTTGGTTGTCAAGTGACTGAACCTGACGCTCAGTTCTTGAACAGCAACAGGTCATCAGTGCCATCACGTAATGGCTCAAAGCATGGCCTGGAGCAGTAGAACCATAGGATGATCCACGGAGTGGTGGCTGCTTCAGAAGGTAGCTTGGGCGACCAAATAACAACAGCTGGTAGCCGCCGCCCACGACAGTGAAGATGTTGCTGCCCCAGTACCACCTGTTGCTCTCCCACCAGAGCCTGTCGTCTCCTGTCGTTTCTCCACCACCAGCTCCCTTGCCGATCCGCTTCGGGACCAACACATCCTGGGGTGCCTTCTCGCCGTCGCAGCTGGCACTGTAACCCCTCGACATGGCAGTGCGGGCCTGGTCTAGGACAGGGAAAAACTTCCATGGCGCTGGGGCGCAGGTGGTGATGAAGGCCACCGGAACGCGGATGCCATCGTGCAACAGCCCTGCTTGGTGGAGGACAGGATTGAGATCCAATCAACCGGACTCGTCCGCGATGAGGCCGCCGAACCTGAGGCCGACGCGGCCAATGGGAACAACATCGATCCAAGCATTGGCACTACGCTGGAGGTGAGCGGTGCGGAGGCAGGGAAGGGCGCGATGTGGAGCTACATTCGTGCTGCCGTCCAATCAATGGTGCTGCCGCCTTGATGGGAACACCAGCCATTGATCTGATCTGCTCCGGCTCGATGGTTGGAGATGCGGGAGAGGCGATCGTGGGGAGGAACGTTGGGGACACCACCATCACCGGCGCCTGGGGGTGTTGTGCTGCCACAGATGGCATCTCCATGGAAGGCGCCTCATCGACCTTTACATGGTGATTATCCCAGTGGCTGGGAGCCGACGGGATCTTCGTGGCAGAAGCCTCCATGACGAGGTGCACTCGTGCTGGTGGGACTTCAATCACCGAGGGACGATTATCCCAGTGCTTTGATGGGGGCCGGGACGATTTCGTCTCCAACGCCGTGATGCGAGCTTCGTGACCATCCAGACGATGGTTGATGCGTTCCATCTCAGCCAGGATGTAGTTGAGCTTGGTGGAGATCGTGTTGAGGGCCACAGGATCGATGACGCCGGCCATGGAGGCGATGCGTCACACTGTCACTGATACCAATTTGTTATGGATCGAGGCCAGGGGCCTCTGCCCACGGCACAGGAAGAGGGAGACCTCTGGTCTTCTTCTTCTATGCCTACCTTTCCTAGAACCCACGGCTACCTCTTATACATGAGGTGCTCAAGAAACTTGACTAACAACCTAACTAACCTGCTAACAACCCTAAACAGACTAACAAACTCCTGGACGCACGGCCTGTGAGTCGCTGGCCTGGCCAGCTCCTCCTTCCGTAACATTAGTTTATTTTTATTGAATCTAGCCGATCCAGGTATACATTTAGCACAGTTATTGGGAATCACTAGCTGGCCTTTTGTTTCTATATCTTCTGCAATCATAAGTTCTTTTATTTACTTTTGTTTTATTGAATCTAGCCGATCCAGGTAGCACAGTTGTTGGGAATCACTAGCTGGTGAACCTTTAGCTGTTTAGGACAGTCACAGTATTAATTTATACATCAGGAGCAGTTATAAATTACAATTACTTGCTCTTCAGGTTGTTCCCTTCACCCCAAGCGCTGGTGTTGTTGAATGGGTTAATGGCACCGTTCCGCTTGCTGAGTATTTATTGGGAAGGTCTCTGCCATGATTTCAGTCATTATATGTCAATTGCATTATGAATATTTTGTATTTATTCACGTTTTTCTTTGGTTTGTACAGCACTAGAAGCGGTGGAGCTCATGGCCGATATGGGACTGGTGATTGGACATTTCTTCAGTGCAGAGAGTACATGACAAGTGTATGTTCATATGTTCTGAAGTTGTTATTTTTGTATTTTTTAATTCCTAGATAGGCACTTAACTGGGACTATATTTTATAGGAAAAAGATAAGAGGAAGGCATTTCTCAAAGTCTGTAACAATTTCAGGTATTTTTTTCAATTATTTCATTTGTCCAGTGCGTTAATATCTACTCCCCTCGTTTTGACGCTGTTGACTTTTTTCTTTATGTTTGACCGTTCGTCTTATTGAAAATATTTTTTCAAATATGTAAAATTATAAGTTGTGTTTCAACTTCCTTTGATGATTGAACAAATTATAACAAAATATTTGATAATTCTTAAACTTTTTTGAATAAGATGAATGGTCAAACGTAGTGAAAAAAGTCAACGGCGTCAACAATTTAAAAACGGAGGGAGTAATAGAAAATGTAGAGATGAACAGCAAATCTTGAATGCCACTAACCCTTTTTTTTTCCGCAATAACCAGACCTGTAATGCATCACTTCTTTCTTGAGAGATTCTTACGGCCTGCAGATTGGTTCCAAAGCAGACTTGCTTACACGAGAAGTGTTGCCGCAAGCTCAATGGTGATATATTTTAGTTATTCAAAGTGGAACTGAAGTCTATGAATGGGGTCTAAACTAACCACTGAGATTGCTGTGTTGAACATTGTTTTTCTTGGTTCAGGTAGGATATATTGTGGGACTTGGGGATCGCCATTCCATGAATATTCTCATTGATCAAGACACAGCAGAAGTTGTACACATCGATCTTGGTGTTGCATTTGAGCAGGGTCTCATGCTTAAAACACCTGAGCGAGTATGTGATAAAGCATCATATTTTTCCTGAACTTTTGTTTACAATGATTGCTAATTTTTACTTTTGTTGGGTCGTTCTTTCTGTTTAGATTTTATGGGCAGAGCATTTCATGCCAGTCTGTCTACCACTCTATCTTTTCCTTTCTTCTTCAATAGCTTAAGTTTAGTTTGTGCCTCTGTTTGCAGGTTCCATTTAGGTTAACTAGGGACATCATAGATGGCATGGGTATTACAGGTGTTGAAGGTGTGTTTAGACGATGTTGTGAGAAAACTCTTTCTGTGATGAGGACAAATAAAGAAGCACTCCTCACTATTATCGAAGTATGTACAAGGGTCTTTGTGATGTTTGGATTGTTAAGTACTTTATTCCTCATGAGATACAATCTAATTTCTCAGGTTTTTATCCATGATCCTCTATATAAATGGGCCCTATCACCGTTGAAAGCATTACAGCGGCAAAAGGTAACCAAATTTCCATTAATTTGGACAATTGTATTGTTCTTGCTCCCTAGTACTCCTGTGGTGTAGCGGTTGGGAGAAATGGCCTCTGTTATCAGTAGTAGCCTGTGTAAGGGATTGGTATAAAACTGAATGGATGAAGAGGGCACCCACTAACTTTTTTCTTGCATCGGTCTTTGACGATGATGTGCACCCCAGATATTATACCTTAGCAGGAAAATATTTGGGGTGTACTGTCAAAGATGCTTGGTCAAAATTCGACCAAGTATCTTAATTTTTGCTTCAAAATGAATTTTCCTGCAGTACAGCACCACTCATTCAGCATTTATATATCTTTTCCAGGAATTAGATGATACTGAATCATGTTTGGATGACTCTCAAGAAGCATGTGAGGGTAACAAAGATGCAGCTCGTGCTATACTACGTGTTAAACAAAAGTTGGACGGTTATGAAGATGGTGAGATGAGAAGTGTGCAGGGCCAGGTAACTCTAGTCTGTTTGATGCCATGTGTTGAGATCATCACAACTTTGTCAATGCCAAGTGATATTTATTTTATATATATATATATATATATATATATATATATTGTCTTTCATCAGGTCCAACAACTCATACAGGATGCAGTAGATGTTGATCGCTTGTGCCAAATGTTTCCGGGGTGGGCACCATGGTTGTAACTTTGGAAGTGTCAACGAAGTAGATGTAAGTTGTGAATATAGGAAGGAACAATTTTGTGACTGCTCATTAAGATTCTGTGCCGTGTTCTTTTTCTTTTCACCTCCACCTTGCACTCACCGACTGTTCTCGTCACATTTTCTTGACGGTGGGATGGAAGCATGGGGTTTAGATACGGGTGTTGTACTAACTGTATATGCAAGTACTATAACTAGCTCTTTGATGGGCTGTTGTCAAGCTAGACTAAAGATATAGGAAGTAATTGTATGTAACATTTCCTCTATGTAATGGCAATAGAAAGTGTTTGTATGATCTAAGATACCACATTTGCATATGTGGCATCGTGGCGATGTACTGCTTGTGCATGAGGTAGGGTACGAAGCCCTATGTAGTTTTCGTTAGTTAATTACAAATTTTCCTCCTATAAAGTTGATGACTACCTGGAGCTCACCATGCTTTGAGCAAATTACTTATATCCCCTGTTATGAGAACTCATCCCTTATTTGACTCTGACAAAACTAACTTCTCTCTCATACCCGAATTTTAACTTTCTATCTCTTATTTGTCCTTTTACAGTTTGTTGCTGCTATCTTCTCTCTGTGGACAAGAATACCCTTTAGATCAACATCCCTTATTTGCCTCCAAACTTAGAAAAAAAAACAAACAACAGCACATACACTTTCATTTTTCTTTCAAGATTAATCAAGGCTAATAATATTTTCAAAAATGTAATTAATATTTGTGACACGTAATATTTTGACACATAATAAGGTGATTCATCCATAATAGTTGACATGACATATATATGTTTGAGCATCAAATATGTTGAGCATCCAAAATAAGTTGAGCTCAAATAAGTTAGACATTCGTCATCCATACACATCCAAAATAAGTTACATGTTGTCATCAAATATTTTGGATCAAAAGAGGAACTACTACAACCTACTTAGTACTTTCCACCAAGTTTCTTTCGCGGACATGGTGCATTGAGAGATTCTTGCACCGGGACGATAGAAGTTGTAGCTCCCTCAATCTGAAGTGAAGCACCCTGTAGCTGACTAGGGCCACCCTCCACAGTAGCCTTTTTTGTTCTCCTCCTATAGTCAACAAAAAAAAATAGAGAATAGTAAATATAGTGCTTTGCTAAACTAAAATGAATTAATGAGATTATACCTCTTTTTTGGAGGAGGGGCCTCAGGTTGTCCCCTTTTGCGAAGTATTCCATCGATGACCAGCAATCTCACATATTTCACATTTTGAAGGTGGCCTCTTGCTACTCCCCTCGTGACCGCCCTTATATCTTTATACTTTAGGCCTTCCAGAAGCACTTCTCAATATTAGTGGATGCAACTTAAAACCAAGATTAACTTTGGGCCATCTAGATTGGTCAGTAAGTGGAGGAATAACTCCAGCATATGCCAACTTGAAAGTCTCGATGTGGTAGCAGTGGTGTATAAAGTCTGCTATTCTTTTGTTTGGAAGTGATGTTATGAAAGCAAGGCAAGTCACCTCCAAACGTCTACAAGTGCAAGTCCAAGCATTTAGATCAACAATGTGTCTAAAATGCCTTGAGATGCCTTTACCAGTCACTTCAGCCATTGTGGCGCTATTGTTCTCCACTTCATAGCACAAGTTTCTACTCTTATCATTCAAATCCCTCATAATACTTGGAAGAATAACACCAGTCATTGTGTTGCCAACTTTCCTCCTTTTGCAAAACTTGATCGTAACCATGTGCCTAATCTTATCAAGTAAATCAACCACCAACAAGCACTTGTACTTCTTGACTCAATTATTGAAGCATTCAGCTAGGTTGTTAGTAACATAGTCCATCTTCGAACCTTCTCCAAACTTACTTCTACTCCACAACCTCTTATGCCATGCATCAAGAAAATTCTTTACATCACTTCTAGCTGCGTAGATTGGTGTCATATGGGCATCATAATCCTCTATAGTCCATGAATAAGTTGATGGCCACAAATGTTCATCAAACACCTTGCCCACAAATTTCTTTCTAAAATTTATCACAAGATGTCTCATGCATTCCCTATACTCAACTTGAGGAAAAATGGATCCAACGGCCTCACATATTGCCTTAACAGCATCAGTGCATATGGTAAGATATGGTGGGCATCCAAGAGCTTCCTGTAGCCCTTCCATGAACCATTCCCAACCTTCTTTTGATTCGGACTCGATCCCTCCATACACAACAGGAAACATCCAGTTGAGTCCATCAACAGCACATGCAAACAGCACATGCAGTAGCAAGTTGTTCCTGAAACTTTTCTATAGTAATGCATGAAACATCAATTAGCATAAAGTGCAGGACAATAGCAAATGCACACATAGAAAATTCTTTGTAAAATACCGGTGATTGTGGTGCTATCAATACTAAAAAAAGGTCGACGACCACTAAGAAATACATCAATGCATGGCTTCAAGGCAACAAATACCCTTCTAAAGCAATGTTTACCCTTCACTTCTTCCATGTCAATTGCAAGACCTCATCACCACCTACAGCTCAACAACTGCAACAAGACAACAGCTGTCGTAATTTTTCTCATCTTCTGAGGATGCAAAAAGTAAAGCTGTAATAGGTTGTTAGCCGCTGCTCTGTGATTACAAAAAAGCGATTGTGGCCTTCACCAAAATATAGAAAAAAAAATAGTAGATGAAAAGTCTAATTGAAAATATTTAATAATATTGGGTGCTCTCAATTAAAGAAAGAAAAACAGTAATAATCACGTTTGTTTGGAGTTTCTGACCCCTTGACATGTGGAATTTATGTTGGATGCTGAGTTATATGTATGCCACGTCTTCAAAATATGTAAGATTATGAAGATGAGAACCGTATTGATGCAGAGGAAACAGGTGAACGAGTACAATGGTTACTCGTGCATTTTCCTCTTTAATTAATTATTAAGCGCCTGCAATGAGATTCCTGATAATTTTAGGTGTACCGAAGCACTTCTTCTTCTACTATTAGAAATAATAAATCTGTTTATTCGCTCGGTCACGGTACTGTAGATTCACACACAATGACGACAGCCTGAGCTAAACGAAAATTGATATAACCAAACCAATCCTTTTCCTTCCTCCTCCGACCCACACTCTCCCCCAAATCGAGCGCTCTAGAAACCTAGCGGGCGACCACGATGTCAGCCATGGAGACCGACATCAACGCGCCTCCGCCACCTGCCCCTGCCGGGGAGGGATCCTCCGCCGCCGGGCCATCCTCCTCCTCCCGCAAGCCCAACAAGCGCTTCGAGATCAAGAAGTGGAACGCCGTCGCGCTCTGGGCATGGGGTACGATTACATCCCACTCTGGATTGGCGATTTTTTTCGTTGTTATATGAGAGATAAATTGGATGCCATCTGATATGCGATAAACGTCCTTTGCGCCCTTGCAGATATCGTCGTCGACAACTGTGCCATCTGCCGCAACCACATCATGGATCTATGTAAGTTCTGTCCTCGACTTAGATGGATAGGATTTGATATCTGAGGTTAGGGTTTGAGCTTGTTTGTGCGTTGTTGGGTGCAGGCATCGAGTGCCAGGCGAACCAGGCCAGCGCCACCAGCGAGGAGTGCACTGTCGCTTGGGGTACTAAACCATTCTTCTTGCTTGTTGTCTTTATAGATGTCACCACTTGTTTTAATTACATATGTCTGTGTCTGTGTATTGATGAATTCGTTTACACTAATGCTTGCACCATGCTGTTATCTTTTAGTTTCATTGGAACCTACGTTTTTCCGATACTCCGACACGGGTACAGTGATACATCGATATGGCCATCTCTGGAAAACAACAATACGGTGATACGGCGATATGGCCATCGCTGGAAAACAACAATACGTTGGCACGGCGATATGGCCGTCGCTGGAAAACAACAATACACTGATACGGCAAATATATACCTAATATCCAATCGAAATTCCCAATTTGGCTATTGGTTTGGATCCAGGCGGCGTTGCCTGCTCCCAGCGACTAAGCTGAAGCTCGTTTCCAGCTAGCAGCGTAGAAAGCAGATTGGAGAAGATGATTTGGACGCCTTGTTTTAGGGCTGATCGGCTTTAGTTGAGCCCTGAAACAGGCTACGACATATCAAGCGTATCGGGATGTATCGCTGTATCAGATACGGGTACGGCAGGTGTTGCCGCATATCGGGATTTCGTAGATTGGAGCTGCGCGCAGCGGCTCACGGGACGCTGCGGCGTTCTGGGGTGGTGGCTCGCAGGGAGGCGAAGGTCCATTTGCCTCTCCGATTTGGCAATGCTGTTGGAGTTGTCCCTAAAAATTGCCTCTTTTCGGCACTGTTCATGCTAGGCAAATTCAGTTTGCCTCTCGAAAATGCCTCTTGGCTGTTGGAGTCAGTCTTACATAAAAAGATTGCACACATCCTCAAAATATAGTATTGCCCTGTTCTAAAAGCTCTGATTACTCCAGGCCATGTGAATGTAGAAATAAGAAATCTTACAACAACAATAACAACATACTCCCTCCATTCTTTTGTTGTTGACGTTAGGACGAGGATCTTAGTTCAAAAATGAACTAATTCCTTTGTCTTAACGTCATCAAAACAAGAACAGAGGAGTAGCCTTTTGTCCCAAGCAAGTTGGGGTAGGCCATGTGAATGTCAAAACTTAACTCATTGTGAAAAAGTTAAGTGTAGGTTATAAGTATATTGTCTGAGGCATGTTGCTCTAACTCCCATTGTAGGCTTACATATCTGTAGATTGTTTCTTGATGAAATATAGGTAAAATTGTATCATTATCTTGTCGCTGTAAGAGAAACTGCCATGGTGAATGTATGCTCTTTTGAAAATTCTTTTTAGTTGTCTACAACAAACTTATTGGCATCGGAACATCAGAATGGAAATTCAGAGTTACAAGTCCATAAACTACTTGTGTTTTTTAAGTATATCATATCTGAATATTTAGCCACTGAATCTGACATGATACACTACAGGTGTCTGTAATCATGCTTTTCACTTCCACTGCATCAGCAGGTGGCTTAAGACTCGCCAAGTATGCCCATTAGGTAGTTGCAATTCTCCTGTATAATTTGATATTGTACCTGGTGTTTTTTTATTGGATACTAATCTATAGTGTATTTTATCTTGCAGATAACAGTGAATGGGAGTTCCAGAAATATGGCCACTAAATACCTTCATGTGTTGATGGCCTTGTTGCTGCCTTTGTTGCGACTGAAAGTCCTATTATCTCCGAAACAACTCCATCTTTTGCTGCTTTCAATGTTTCCATCTTTTGTTGGTCAATTATCACAAGTAGTGACGTCCATCGTGGGAGTGTATTTGGATGATTCGTGTATTTGGATGATTCTTAAGAGTTCTATTATAATAGATCCTTACCAATGCTCTGGAGATCCTTATCATAAGTTGTGACGTGGTACCATTTATAAAGTCTGACGCTTTCTATGTTTTGAACCCTTTTTTTCTGTGTTACTTAAGCTTGATTTGGAATGACTTGGTGTGGGATCTTTCAGAGCAAACAATTTTATGTTTGTTTCCGGGAAGGCATCAGATTCCATAGAAATAGTGGAGCATAGATTTTTTAATCTTCTATATTGGTCTATAAACGGTAGATTTAATGGCAGTTTACAGGCGCATCGGGGCCATGAATGTTATTCCCACAACAAAAAAGACCAAAGTTCGTAACGGACTCGTGACGTAATGATTGATTACTTTTGATGGTTCTCAAACTAAAGGTTGCAAGCCGGCTGTAAGGTTGTAAGGTCGCCAGTGGTTTGTGCACAAAAATACTTGTATGCCTGATATTTTCTCCTTATTTATCAGCATCCTAAAGGTTGCACGGGTTTAACACGGTGGTAAAGATGAAAGATTAGGTCGAGCAATTTTGTGAAAGGGAAAAAGGATCGAACGAGGATTAAAACGAAGAGATGCATCTAAATGATTTATGCCTGAAATGTCAAAACATTAAACCAATCAAAACAAAATTATATTGAGCGCATGCAATTTATCCATACGAGAGCATGCTACATTCAGAAAAGCGACCAAGACGGTGTCTAAATCTTGATCTAGCACGAATGACCAATTGGCCATTGCAATCCGGAGTAGGTACGCGCCTGCGTACACTTTTGAGCTTCCTGTACACTATGGCCATTGCATATACGCGTATACATCTATCTACTTATGCAGGAACAGGGCTCCGTCCAGCTGATGGTTGCAGGCTGGCTGCGTACTCCCGCGCCCACAGATCATAATGGATGATCTCCTCAAGCGATGGGCTCGTTACGAGATTCTTCTGATGCGCGTCGCATGTAAGCTCCACCACCTTGAAGATGTCCAGGTAGCTAATCCTGCAACAACAGAACAGAGTTCTCACATATGAGTTAAATTCGCGAACAGAAACTTTGGGCATGTCGCTTATGAGTTTGATTGAACTAACAGGGTGTTAGAATTGTATATCTTCCCAGGCACAGAAAAAAGAACCAATTTTGTGTCTATAAGTGATTTCAGCCTGGTCTAAATCCATTTTCTGATGGCTACTGAAGACTATTGTGAAGCTAAAATATGTGATTTAAATGATGATGCTTCAGAATTGTTCAAATAATGTAAGTTCAGCTGAAAAGCTGCTCGACCATAATAGCTTTTAGGACTCACTTTCTAAAGTAAAGTGCAACAGATGCCCATAGACTTTTTCCAAAGCATGTTAGTTGCATTGCTACACATATAACACAATTCTCCTTAAAAATTGTAGAATATATTCCCAAACCAAATCATTAGACGAAATCTAACACGTAATGCTTATGTAAAAGGAAACAGAACAAGAATGATATTGCAAGGAAAGAATATACTTTTCATCGATAAAAAATTCCACGGCCTTCTCATTAGCAGCACTCAGAACTCCTGTCATAGTGCCTCCGGCTCGCCCAGCTGCATAAGCTAGATCCATCGATGGGTATTTCACGTTATCAGGAGCTTTGAACGTCAGTGAACCTAGCCTGCACAATCCAATTGTGTTCGAGTGTATTGGAAATTAAATCTTGCACAGTGCTTATCATTTGATAAGTTTGCATTACGTAAGCACAGTTTGCAAGCAGTAATAAGTTGATTATTATCAGTAACCGTATAAATGGATTGCCTATTCAACTCATATAATCATACAACAGGACATAGTTACTGGGATGTTCGAGATTTTCTATGGAGCTTTTGTTAAAGTCATTCACGTATTTCTGTCATACAGTTTGCTAATCAAAACCAAATGTTGGATTGGATCTGTTCTTAAATCACAAAAAATGCACAGAAAGAATAGAGTGGGCTACTTGGTAGCATATATAGCTATAAAGCTTGCGATTATGACCCATCATTTCCTAATGAATTTCAAAAGAGAATTTCATTGTATGACTAGAAAATTGTGTCCTGGACCATTAGCAGTACTGAAAACAAACAATATCGGCTGTATTCAAAAATTTGCACAGAAACTCAGATGAGAAGACGTACTTGCAAAGATCTAGCCGGGGCCAGGTGACCTCAGAGCAATATACTCTGTCTGGCCAAGATAAAGTGTACAATATTGGCAGACGCATATCAGGCCAGCCTAATTGAGCCAAAACAGATGAATCCTGATGAAACAGAACTTTTCATGAATGCTTAAGGATATGAAGACATATGTAAAGTCGTTACTCAAAACATCTACTCGTGCGTCACAATGAACCTGAAAGAACTATAAACCTGATTCTGCTCAGATACTGAAAGAACTATAAACCTGATCCTGCTCAGATACTGAAAGAACTGTAAACCTGATTCTGCTCAGATACTTTGCATGCACTAATAGAAAATGAAAGAAAACAAAACACGCATCATGACAGGATCAAGCATGCGCCTGTAGGGATCACTACAATCAACATCTGAGCAGATTACTTACAAATTTTGTTCTTAGTACTCCCTTCATTTTTAATTGATGACATTAATGAACCAAAAATTTTGTTTGTGTACTCCATTAAAAAAAACTGAGGGAGTAAATATGTAATCAGATTTTAGGACTCACCTGGGTTTCAATCATAGAATGTATGATAGACTGTGGGTGGATCACAATCTCAATGTCGTCATATTCGGCGCCAAATAAATAATGTGCTTCAATAACTTCCAAGCCCTATAAGTTGTCATTTTAGTGCTTAATACAAGAAAATAGACTTCAATAAATTTTGAAAAAAAAGGTAGAGTCCAAAATACCTACCTTGTTGAATAAAGTAGCAGAATCTACTGTGATCTTCTTCCCCATGTTCCAGTTAGGGTGCTTTAAAGCATCAGCAACTTTTACTTCTTTCAGCTTGTCAACTGGCCAATCCCTGTCATGATTGATTAATATTACATGCATTCATAGCTTCCAGAAGTATATATTACAGTGAATATATGAATACACTTGCCTGAAAGCACCACCTGATGCAGTCAGAATAATGCGGCGAAGTGATCCTTGGGACAAACCTTGTATACACTGGCATAGTTGAAACAGACACCAAATCGGTATATCACAATAAGCAAAGAAAGCCATGGAAAGATGGACCACGGTACTGTACTACAATGTTTCATGCTTTACAGATAATCCACCAGAATTACTTTTTTTTCGTTCAATATGCACATCCAAGCATACCCAGGTGTTGCACCAAAACATGTATCCATAAAGAAAGGTAAAACCACAGTAACAAGGGATTATTTTATGACAATGAGATACCTGAAATATTGCAGAGTGTTCAGAATCAGCAGGAAGAATTTTCACATTATGTTTGTGTGCAAGTGGAAGCACGAAAGGACCACCTGCAATAAGCGTCTCTTTATTTGCCAGTGCTATGTCTTTCCCAGCTTCAATTGCAGCAACTGTAGGCTGATAGAACAAGCAACATAAAGCTATGGATCAGCCAGTAGCGCCATACTAACTGATAAATTAGTTTGTTATCTTGGGTGCAAATCCCTTGCTTGCATACACCCAAATGAAGGAAACAAATGTCAGAATTACAAAGTAAAAGAATCTGTCCATCCTAAAGATAAAATTAAGAATTTAGCATTCTAGAAGTAGAAGCACCAACTCAAGATGGTTCTCCAGATACTACTGTATAGTAATAATGAAGTGGCCATGGACCATGGTTCTTCAGAATAGAAAGATAATAGTAGGGAAGGCAATAGGATATGAACCATATGCGAAGTAGGTTGTATTTTGTATGCCAAAGGAAAGCACCAGGGCAACAATAGATTATTATAACACCAAACTCCCAAACATAAAAGAAAAGAGATATGTGAAATAGAAAGGGAAGTTACCTTCAACCCTGCACAACCTACTATTCCAGTGACAACTGTAACAGCATCTGGGTGGCGAGCAACCTAGAAATTTAATGATTATGGAATTTAGAGCTGATGAATACACATTTATAGTATAATAAGAAACGCCTTACCTCTATGACACCTTGCTCTCCAGGAATAATTTCTGGCTTGTCATCACAATCAGCTAAGGCTTCCTTTAGTTCATCAACTAAAGACTCATTTCTTACAGCAACCAACTTAGGTTTGAATGTTTTCACCTGTCACAAATTTGCAAACAAAGATACATAGTAATTTACATACTTTTTTAGAAGGATGAATAATTTTCTAGTACAAGCTTTTGAAAGAAAATATATTGTGTAAATGGAACGATCTACTCACAATATCATTGTACCTGATCAGCTAGAAGAGTCACATTTGAGCCAGCAGCGAGAGCAACAACTTGAAACTTATCAGGATTCTCCGTAACGATATCCAATGTCTTTTAATCATGCAAAAAGTTGAAAGCAGGTGCAAAAATAATTAGTACTGCAAAATATCATGTAATATGTACTCCCTCCGGTTTTTATTTGATGACGTTCCGACAGCAGTTGCTAGTTCTTTCTTAGCTCAATCTTCTTGTCGGAACGTCATGATTTCAGGAACAGAGGAGTATAGCTCATGTAACATATGGCGACTAATCTCAGAATCAATTCTTAAAAATACATTTACATATTAATTAGACATGAAAAGTAACAAATATAAGAATTGCAAAACAATAACATTTGAAAATAGCATGCAAACTATGCACTAATTTGCAGTTTCAGACAGATGGACTAATTCTAATAACAAAAAATGACTTTATGGTTAACAATATGCATTGGTCTCTTCACCTGTGTTCCAATGGAACCAGTTGAACCAACAATCGAGATAGGCTTTGGGCCATCCCAGGACTTCCGACCAGGCTCAGCAACAGCTCGCCCAGGCCATGCTGGTGGTGGAGCCTGTTGCATAGAACAGCATGTCCGTCTCAGTGAAATCGATCTTTTGCCCTTCCTTTGAAATGAAAAATCCACTGCAATGAGATAGATCCCATCATTAGATTAAAAAAACACAAGCTACTAACCAGAGTTCACTCTAGATTGAAGTTACAGCCAAAAAAGAACACTGCATACGATATGCTCAAGGAATCTAACAGTAAAATATGTGTTATGTACTGCATAATGAAGGATTGATCTTCTGGATTGACATGCTACTTATTCTGCTCATTCATAAAAACATTGATTCTATTACCACCAACCAACAGAACTATAAAAGTGTCCATGACAGTGCTACCACCTCTGAATAATATCGTATCACTAGAAAGTCGAAACACAGTTGGAATCTGTGCAGAATATGTTCCAAGATAATTAGATATTCCAATTGTTTATGTAGCCTACGGCCATATGGGGCTCACAAATTTCAGAATTTGATGCACTAAGATGATCACCGAAGAAGTGATTCCAGGCACGTAAGAAACCATTCTCAACCAAGAAAAGACGACATAAAATTCTGGAAAATTCATTCTTTTGCCCGTGTCGGAGAAAATTCTGTCTTTTATTCCCAAGTAAGGAATTATAACTTTTTTCCAGAGAAGCTGAAAAATTCTGCCCTTTAGGATGTCAAAATCAAAACAGTTAGAATCAGAGCTTGCGACTTTATAATGACTACAGCTCAACATGCTACAGCCTCCAAAGTTCGCAGTTCCCATGCACAACTATAGAGACAGCCCTGGAAAATACTTCCAGGAAAATCTCGAGCCAATTCAATCCATTCGAAACTTTAGCAAGAATCCGTCGACGCTGATAGTACTTCCTAATCCTAGAAGCAATGGATGTCAACAGGGAGGAATTGAACAAACATGAAGGCAGGACGCATAAAAGCCTCATCCTAGAAGAAATTGTCCATTCTATCAATAGGATGACCCATGGGCATATGCTTGCGTAATTATCCACATTAAGCTAGCCACTTAGCCAGAAGTAAACAATAAAACACGGAAATGGCATGAAACCGCGAACTCGAGAAAAAGCAGACGGAGAAGTTCATGCACCGATCGGGGAAAAGAGACATAGAAAGAGGAAAAGACCCAACCTTTGAGCTGGCCGAAAGGTCCCCTGCTGGAGTCCAGGAATGAGACGGCGCTAAGCTCCCCAGGAAACGACGCCTTCAGAGCGGCTGCCATCTTGGATTCTTGGAGAGGGTGAGAGGCAGAGGTAATGGCCGCGAGTGAACTGGAGAGAAGGGACGAGGAGGCAAGAGTCGCGGAGGCGGAGGCGCCGGTGGTGGTGGGAGTGAGGGAGATTGCGTTAAGCTATATAAACCGGGCAGAAATGTGTGGAGATAAGACGAGATGGGAATCTGAGAGGCCTATGGACTCCAGTGCCGGCAGCTGATGCCTCACTCTGCCTTCTCTCCCCCAAGATGGGTTTTTGTATTGCGAGTGTGGACAAGTAGTGGGTTCATGAAAGTGGCTAGGGCGGCTCTTTCATGGTGATATACTTTCTACTAACTCGAATTAAATAAATAAATTATCTCACAAAATAAATAAATTGGTGCAGCTCTTGCTTGTGAAATTGGACTTACAAATATGTACAAATTATTAAATGCTCTAGTTCAGATGGTCAGACTCAAATTCTAGATTTGACACGGATATTATATTTATAACTAATTATTCTGACATCCATCGGTGAGAAGGTCGCTATATTAATCTTAATACCAAGCCATCTAGTCTTTCAAAAGTGCTAATAGGGGTAGGCATTAATGATATAGAGAAAGTTTGTAGATTGGTGCCTAACAAAATTAAATAAGAACATTTCAGAGTGGCGGAGCTAGAAAACTTTAGGAGGTTGTCTCTCACCTCTTTTTGTATTTCATAAATAATTGAAAGCGGTTAGGGAGGCTGTTATGGTGCTAAAGTCGTTTTTTGGGTGCAATGAGAACCACACTGTCGATGGGAGCATTCAGTGAGCTATAGGGAGATACACTATCCTCAGTAAAATAGATGAACCACTTTCACTAACTAGCACAGATGGAGTTTATAATTGTCTTAGTTTAGTTGCAGCTTATATATTTAGATTTGTGTGCTAAATCATTTACACAAAGTATATGTCTAGAGTCTAGATGGTACCATTTTTCATTTATTATTTGTTAAAGGACATGCACACAATTTATTCCGGTGTTTCCGAGGTATCTAGAGGTATTAGAGATATTTTGATCTTGACCGTTGATTGATGGAGGGGCAAGGTATGAACAAAAATTATCGGTGGTAGATGGGTAATTCTATACAAGCTAAAAAGCTTTTAGTATTACATCGGGCAAATGATCGATTAACTATGTACATGATCGTAGAAAATTATTCTTCCATCGTCTTCATCGTGTCTCCCTCTTTTCTCCTGGGCTCTACATCCGCACCAAGTAATCAATCAACAATCCGAGTAAATTTTTTCTTCCGCCGCCTCCATCGTCTCTCCCTCTTTCCTCTGCCACCATGACGTGATCCTCGGCAAGGACTCCCGCGGAGGTAAGGTTATTTACAGAATATATGGTTGTTTACTCGGTTGGTCGGGAGCGCACGGCACGAATTCGTATGGGATGCACAAAGTTGTATGAGAGACCTAAAAAGTGTGTTTATATATAAACCCAATCAGTAAATCCGAACAGAACTACGTAAACAGAACCTAAATTTGAACACATCTACGTAAACACAACTGGTAGACCGTGCCGCCATCTTGGGCTCGTACAAGTAAATCATACCAAAACAATGTAAATTATACATTACTTCGTTGTCTCTCGGTCTATTTTTGGTCAACACGTAAATTACCATTTTATCCCTAATACTTAAGTACTTTCATCAATATTGAAGTACCTTTGACATTGTACTTTTCATCATGGGTCATTGAATCGAGGCTAATGGACAGTCCATATTATTTGCAAACACCAGAAAACATCTCTTTTTTTATTATTGTTGCTGATTATTTGTAAAACATTGAAAGTTCCCCTATCATTTGGCATGCATCATACCATACAACAAATTGGATACAAGAAAAATAGAGGGATAAAATATCAGGAGGATACAGTAAACATCAATTGATTCCGTGTGCTAACACTAGCTTAAAAAGTGGGGACAGCACTAGACACATGGATGAATATTATTTCCCATTCCAAGCAGGCAAAAGGCGTGCCCTGGTCGGCCGCATTGGATTGGAGAGGCTACTATCCACCTAACAAGTGGTTGATCTCAAACGCATGCATGTTCATGCTGCCACTCTCCTCATAAAGCTCCGCGGACACGTGTGCATCCGATCTGCAGCCTGCGAGTTGACTCGATCGGTTATGAAAGTATTATTACAAGATCATTAATTCATTATAGTATAGATTTTTTGGAAGAAACCATTATACAGTAGTATAGAGATTAGAATCAAATGGGCATGAACTGAAAGGGATGGATAGATATGGTCCCTTTTTGACTTGCTTCAGACTCAATCCCCGCAGAAGGGACCAGGTGTGTTTCATTTATAGGAGCAACAGTGATCAAAGAGTTCTAATGTCAGATCCATCCATTTGCAGTTCAAAGGCCAGAATTCTGAAGCAGCTAATATCAAGGCATATATGCAAAGATATATTTATAAAACATGTTAGTTCCAAAGTTGAATAGAAGCCTTAACATGATCGTCACTGAAACAATCTCTCTACGTACGTGCGGCTGAACGTCAAGCCACAAACATGAAATATGATTAGGCTATATTTTTCTCCTCGTAAATATCATTGGCTAAAATTTTTCTCCTCGTAAAGACCAAGTAAGCCCTCCTATAGCTGCAGCTGCATCGAGTTGATTCTCCTCCACGTGGTCGTGATAAAGAGCGAATAAATCACATGCGAAGCGATTTCGTACCCACGAGTTTGAACCCGGTGCCGTTTACCTTCTGCTTTCCAACACATGTTTCAGACTGTTTGGACCGCGTGGCATTACATCCCAATTCCCAGTTAGTGTGTTAAACAGCATGTGTTTTGAAGTTTGGACGATTGGAGCTGACGTGCTTTCCTAGTCTTCTACCCATGCAACTGAAAACACTAAAAGCAAAAGCCCCCAGAGCATACTCATGTGTCGGTCTCCTGGTAGGTGCTCTGTTTTCTCTTCAATCATGTAAAATAGCTAGATGTGTTCGTTTCCTCCCTCTAAAATTTAGCAATGTCACATCAAAGAGAATCTTATTATTTATGAATATTTCGATCAATTTAATGATAAAACCCTATTGACAGATTGGTGCTAATTTTCGAGATGAATCTAATGAGCTTAATTAATCTATATTTTACTAAAGTGATGCTACAGTAACCGTCTTCTAATCACGACTTAATTAACCTCATTAGATTCGTCTCGTAAATTAGTCTAGGAGCCTGTAATTTGTTTTATAATTAAACTTTATTTAATACTCTTAAATAATAAGATTCTTTTTTATGTGACAGTTCTAAAATTTAGACCTCAGGAAACGAACACACACCTAGTCTGATTCTGATGTTTGTATTCCTGTACCCTGCTGTAAATATTTTTGGGCCAGCTTGGGCTGCCATTTTCAATAAAATGAGGTCGGGAGCTTTTCCCCTCCGTTGAGGCCTTGACGCTCAGGAAAAAAAAAGCCCTGTTTTTTTTTAAAAAAAAAAGGTCTCGCCCGGACAGCCGCGGTCCACGTCCATTACAAATCTCTGCTGCCCTCTTGCTTCCTCCTCGTGATGTGAGTATGTGACTCGTACCAGCTGACGGCAAGTTTGGAGTGTTTCCTCTCCGACTCCGAGTCTCCGTGCCACATGTTATTTCTTACGACCGATTCAAGGGAAGTGGAACGCTCGTTTGCACACGAACCAGCATGGAAAACAAGACAGCGAGTTCATCTCTCCCAGCATTTTTCCATTATTCTCGTGGAATGGGATCGGCCACCCAACAAGATACTAGCGGCGAAGGTTTCCTTTCTAAGACGGCGACTTCTGGTGCCAGGGTGTGTGTTTGAGACCAACCAATATATGACAAAGCTTCCAAAATCCTGTAATTTTTATATTTCAATGATTGCTGAGTTCTGGACGGATTTCATCAGTGAGTGACATATGGATAGCTATGTACATTCGGTTGTGTAAGCCAAATACGTACGGTGCAGCTAAAACGGTACCAGCATTAAGAAAAGAAAATCTCGTCTAACACTTCACTCAAGCGTCTTCCTGCTGCTGTTCTTCACTCTCGTTGCTGCCGGCGTTGGTCGTAGTGGTACTAGTACCGTGTGGCGATTCTTCGGTCGGTGTGCCGCCGTTCACCGGCTCTTCCCTAGCCACGGTGGGCTCTGATGGTCTCGGAACATCCGTATTCAGACACCCATCAGCTGGTTGTGACTGCTGCCTTGGAAGGGACCTTGGTTGCCGAATGGCGGCCACTGCCTCTGGCATGATCACGCCAGGTGGTTGTGGAGGAACCCAGCGGCGCTGGAATGGACTTTCCGGTGCAACTGCTGCTGGAGAACCAATGGCATTGCCGGCTTGGGGATAGGATGAACCACCTTGGTAGCCACCACCCTGTGCAACGAGGTTTGATCTGTCATTGCTCGTCTGGGGCTGGAATCCATACCCAGGCCTCTGCACCTGCACCCGCTGCTAGAACCACGAAATACCAAATTTAAGAAACTTGAAAAGAAATGGAAGTTGGCATAAAAGATACATTTACTAATTTATGGAACATTATCCTGCTATAAAAATAACGAGATAGACTGTAGCATGATCCAACGGTTGCCTACTACCTCAGTGTAGGATCCTGGAAATGATCCGTAAGTAGGTTCTGCGGATGGTGGCATGAATGAATGCCTCCCTGTTTGAGGAAAAACCAGGAGTAAGGAACGCAAAGTTATGACAGCCCAGAAACATCAGCTCGGAGGGAAAAATAAAAGGTTCAATGGATTGCAGTGAGTTGGTGGCTCAATAATGTCATTTACCTGAGTCAAAACCACTGTTTGGTGACACTGTGTATGCATTAGCCTGCTACAGGTAGAACATTCAGTAAGGCGAAAGAGAATAATTTATATTCTATGGATACTGTATGAAATGATCAATAACACAAGACATACATGAGAAGGTCTCCGTTGATTGTCAATAGGACCTACACAAATAAAACAAACAGTTGATGAAAACCTCAATGTTAAACACGAAGTTTAGTATGAGATATATAGATGGTTCAAACTCCAGGTGCTGAGAGGAGTAACTGAGGAAAATAAATAAATTGCTGACTTGAAGAGATAACATAAGAAAACAACAGTTTCAGTTCAGTATGATGCATAAATACTAAAGTTTATATACTGACCATTCCAAGGAGCAGACTGAACATGTTCTTCCAACATATTGTATTGTGAAAACCGATTCTCCCTGGTATGATTTAAGGTCTCGCTCAAGGATTTAAGGACATTTGCTTGTGCATCCAGTGCCTCTGTCAATTTTATAAGTATCTTCCTATCTGTGAACAAGAGATAAAGTCCGTAAGATAACAAATAATAATGGCTATTATACTGCCAATGGCACAAACATGATAATTTTTATGAAGAAACATTCTAAAGTCTAAACCTTCATATTTTGAAGCAAGCACTTCTTGGTTTGTTCTAGCGATATCAGAAAAGGCTGACACAGAAACTTTTACAGCTTCTTTAATGTCTTCATAAATCTTGGAATTTAGTTCATCAATCGCATTTTCATCTCCTTCTGCAACAACTCTACGGGTCCATGACTTTAATCGAGGAACTAACAATTTCTGCACAAGGCATACACATAAATGCAAAAAGTATACACAGAAAAAATAGTATCTGAAATAGTCCTCTAGAAAAGTTTGTACATTCAAGAATCACCGGATGTACCTTGACAGCTATGGCAGCACTTGCCCCAAAACCAAGAAAAAGGCCTGCACCAAGGAATGCGTGAACCCAGCTATATTCTACCTTCGTGTGGGGAACAATAGGCCCAGCAGCTATAGAGCCAGTTGCTGCCTGCGGTGATTGAGCTGCTTTATAAGGCTGCATCGCAGAAGATGGATTTGTGTTGTTTGCTGGAGAAGTCAAAATAAGAACGCTTTTAGTGTTCAGACTAATAACAACATATCACGATTTAAGTATATGGTAATATTCTCAGTGGAAAGTTTGATGCATATGAAGTAACTGTCATTGAAGGGAAAAAAACTTGTAATTTGATTATAAATCAAAAGATGCACTAGAAGATAATACATATTATTCGAAATAAGTTGGTTACAATAGATATACGGGACTAAGTCCTGTCAAACAAACGAAATGGATGAACAGTGGAAATCTTTATTTTCACCTCAAACACAGATCACTTTGGATTTTCACTGATCTAACTTGTTCATGACCTATGAGGCCTAAGTTTCAAAAACTAACCCTAAAGCTTCCTCGATGAAGAAATAGATGTGCAAGATCAATCAAACTAAACAAATAATGGATCTAAATAAACATGATAGAAGAGAGATTTTACGATAGTCCCAAATAAATGTGAGTTATCCATTTGACCAGATCATGAGGGCCACCTTATGTCCCTCATAACAATTATTTTCTTTATATTGATTTTTAACCAATCTTATTTTGGAAACTAATAACTACGGGAAGGTCTGAAAATTGATTTTTGTTTTGAAATCTAACTGACGTAAATGGTAACATACCATACTTTCAGCTCGAGTGTAACTACCTATGTTACACGTGATAGCACCAAATTGGTTTTGACTTGAAAGGTAAACGTGACAATGGTGCATTTCTTTCATTCGTGCTTGTGCAACATGACCAATGAATGAAATATGTAATACAAAACAGATCAGCTAAAAATCTGGATTTAACTTTTGGTCCAACTTTTGCTGGTATCTTTCACGTGACATGCCCACTTGATATTTTCGAATGGTCATCTACATGATTATTTTACATGACGATATATAACAACTCATGCATTGTCATGAACACGGATGGATCGGTCCTGAACCCAAGGAGCGCGGCCTCGCAACGGCGGCGGCCGCACTCCAAGGGCAGGACGATAGGGGACTACTAGATCTAATCTGTTCAAGCCTAATCCAAATGACTCCCTAACCCTTTCTTAAATAGACTCCTAACCCTAGGCGTGCTACAGTAGCCGCCGCTACAGTACTGGGTTGGCTACTGTAGCACGGCCCACAATCCTGGCCCATGACATGCATAGATAGAAATGATTATTCGTATGTTACATCATTGATTTTTTAGCAGAAATGAAATGTTGTGAATTGATTTCTCATGATTTGGAGAATCGAGAATCCATGGGTGGACGAATACAAAGGGAACACATGGAAGCGGTATACGTGTTTACATAAAAAGTTTCCGTGGGCAACCTGTAATGCTGGTAAATATGCTATTAAAGTTTTAATTACTTTGCCTCCCTACAAAAATAAGTGGTTTAGATTTCTTTGAACTCTTACCTCCTCCGAGGTACCAGTGGACTACTACTATAAAAGAGCTCTGATAGAATACAGACAGTCACTCACTTGACTGGCCAGTGACCACAACCAAGAAGATCCAGACTTTAAGAAACAAAAGAGACAAAATCATATCTGAAAATAACTAACCTTGTTGTGAGCCAACAGCTGCAGCATCAGTACTGTTTGGTTGTGTGTCCTATAAAAGATAAAGTTGTTTAGAAACACATGATCATCATGTCATCTGGGATAAACAAAGGTGCTAAGGCAGCATGGAAAACAAATCTTACAGGGACTTGACGAAAGGCCTCATCAATTTCTTCCTTTGAAAGGCCTTTCTTTTCCAGGAAAGACCGTCTGTGAAATACTGGAGAACCCTTCACTTTTGGATGTGAAAGAAACTTAACAGCATTCTGTATGTAATCCTCCCGCATCGGCTGTGAAGCTTGAAGTACCAGATTATCCAGGGATTCATTTTCTCTAGAACCATCTGCAGCAATAGAACACAAGAATCTGATGTCAGTTTAAGCATGACCAGCATGAGTCATCATTGATGAGAAAATATAAGTTCTGAGAACTGCAAGTTTCCCATGGTGATTCAATTTGAAAAGTTGCTAACAAACTTCAAACAGGAATAAATTTACATCCCTACACCTGCGATCTTAATATTTGTTTTTGCTTTTGCCATATATTAGCTAAAGAAGACATATTTTCTAATATAAGGAACAACCAGACAACAAAGAGAGAGACCTCTTGTCTCAACATAATTTGTGTTTCGAAAAGAAAAAAGAACAGGTTCCAAATTCATTTGACATCTCTGCGAACAGGTTCTTTGATACAAATGGAGTCATTAGGCTGCTACCCACATAACAGTACACCTTTGCGATGCATCACTCAAGCATCTAGTTGTAGATTTCTCACAAAATTGTCCTCCATATTGCCCCTTTTACTGACATTAGACACAAATTACGCTGTGAATGAGTGACACCTCAACTCACGAACAAAAGTAACCTGTCCTGTTAACCACAAATTTTGTAGAACGATAGATTACACTAAGAACAACACCCTCACAGAACCTATAGGCACCCTGAAAATATATCATCAAGGACTCGGAGACCCACTTCTGTGGGCAACTGGGCATCAATTTTGAGGAACTTATTGAATCCCTAACCTCCTCTTGTCAGCAGGCAATCGCGGATTCGCGGTGACAAACTGCTTGGTTCGATTAACGCCGCAGCTACCACCGTACTAAATTCTCGCAGCCCTAGTTCTCAACGGAAATCGCATAAAAGCGCACACCGTAGTTCTCAACGGAAATCGCATAAAAGCGCACACCGTAGTTCTCAACGGAAATCGCATAAAAGCGCACACCGAAATTTTATCCTCCCACAGGACACAAGAAGGCATCAGCTCGGCACCGGAATCGCACTGCCGGCGCCAAATTTTCAACGGGTTAAGACTTTTTTTATAACCAACGGGTTAATACTTAAGAGAACTAAGGCCGCTAAGGGTGTGACAACCAACGAGAATGAGTTGGAAGGATCTGACCTTGCGGCGGCGAGCTGGGAGTCTGCTCCGCCATGGGAGGACCTCACGGCGCGGGTTGGATGTACAAGGGGAACTCTCCAGAACTCACAACGACGCGGGGAGTATAAACTGTGCGTATGTCTGGTCGGTCATGTATATTCACATGTATTCTGAGTTTCTGACTACTGTCGCCTATTTTCGATAAGTAATTTCACAACAGAGAGAGAGAGTATCAAAGTTTGATGATGAATTTATCTTTGGGGTTTGGGCTGTATTGAGTTTTGGACCCGGCTCTTTTTTTTTTTTTAAGTAAAGTCCTATTTTGCTCTCTGTATTGCTAGATCACCTCCTCAATTATAAAACCGAATATCCGGACCCTCGAGCTATTGACCCGAGTGTAATTCCATTCCCTTAGCGTTTTTAGACAGTTGTTTTACTGATGTGGCATGACGTGGCATAGATGGACCGCCACATCAAGTGCCACGTCATTATGTTTTCTTTTTCTTTTTTCTCTTCTCTCTCTTCCTCTCTCTTCTCTCTCTGCTATCCTCCTGGTGATCCTGTAGCGGTTCAAGGTCCTGGTCGCCAATTGCGGGGCTCGCACTCGGATGCGTCTGCTCCTGCAGCTTCGACGAGGTCGCCGCCTGCACACGGGAGCTGCAGCATGACCTCACCACGCTCGCTGGACCTCCTCTCGTCGCCGTCCTTCTTAGCCGAATCGACCGGGCGTGTGGTGCGCCGATGCCCTCGCCCTACTCGTCTCGTTGCTCCGCTCCGAGGACGCCACGGTGCAGAGCGTGCACGCGTACCATCGTCGGCTAGGGTGGGGCACGAAGTGGTCTAGGGAGTGAGAGAAGAGAGAGAGGAGAGAGGAAAAAGAGGAGAAAAAAAGAAAAAAGAAAAAAATAATGATGTGGCACTCGACGTGGCAGTTCATCTATGCCACATCATGCCACTTCAGCAAAAACACTGTCTAAAACCGTCAAGGGACTGAAAGATCAATAATTCAAGGGACCGAGATATCCGATTTTATAGTTGAGGGAGTGACCTAGCAATACCATCTATAGTTAAGGAAGCAAAATAGAACTTTACTCTTTTTTTATGTAAAATTTAGACCCGGCTCTACCTCCTATAAAGCCCATTCTAGGTCTAAACAAAAATCGGAACCTAAAGCCCATATCATTTTTTCTTGAAGAAAATACGCCCAACCGACGGCCCATCTCATTGTTTTTTCGGGCAGATCTCATTGGTTGATCGACAAGTATAATATTGGATGCAATCTGGGACCCATCTCACTGTTTTTTCAGGCACATCCTTTTTTTTTTTGAAGAACCTTCAGGCACATACTACATCTCATTGGTTGATCGAAATTTCTTTTTGGAAAGAGGGTCACGTTCAATCCGAAATTTCTTTTCAATCTCATGTTGACAGCAGCACGCAAACTTATCTCTCATCGCATCCGGCCATCTTTGATCTGGAGTCTGGACCCCGATGGGCCGGCGGCGCCGTGCTCCACTGCTCCTCCTTCGCCGACGTCGAACGCCGGTATAGCTGCCGGTTTGGGGTATGGCGGGGCAATCCACGTGTTGTTCGAGACTCCCTCCGGTTTCGCAATCTTCGTTTTTAACGGGTCCGTCTGATGCGACCAGTTGCCCTCGAGGATCTTTGGGCAAACTTTGGCAGGCTATACAGGGTAAGATGCGTTTTGCTTAAGTATTTCCAGTTTTTCGAGAACAAATCCGCCCCCATTACCCTGACACCGGTGTTATCAGCGACAAGCTTATCGATATGCTCAGGCAGCATTGCAAACCTGGGCAGATACTCGCCGTCGGAAAGCCTGGGTACAAACTAGTCATCGAAGCAAGGGAATTCCCTGCCTGTACAATGACGCTGTGATGGATGTGTAAGCAATGCAGAGGACCTACACAGATCTGTGAGAGCTACAACAAATCAATGCCAGAAACAGTACACATCCATGGCAGCTATAGTAAATATTGTTACTATTTACATATTTTATTTTTCACTTTTTCTTGTAGCAGTGCATCTGGTTTGTTGGTTGCAGATCGAACGGTTAGGAGAGGTGCCTAATGCAGCTACAGTTCCCCTCTGCATTGACTAGCTGTCAATGCAGAGGATCTGAATCCGCTGTGATGGAGGTGATGTGGGGCATACGGAATTTCCTGTACAGCTTCGTGCCTGAAGAAAAATCATGCCTCGATAAGGAGGCCCGGCTCTAGATGAGTCAAGGATTGAAAATGATCATGGAGAAAATTCCTTTCTTAGCTTCCTTAAAGTTGTTGGTTCCTTTCTTGGCCCAAATTTTTTGAAGTTTCCTATTTAGCCTCAAAACCAAATTTGGTTCCTTTTTAGGCCCTTCCGTCCATTCTAGCACTTAACGGTGTTAAGTAACATGTGAAATGACCATACTACCCCTGATTATGAAATGATGCTAAAATTCTTGTGTTCTCATGTGTAGTGCTGAAATTATGTAAAAAAATGATGCTGAAATTTCCACCCACAATAATGTGTACATTTGGTGCAAAAGTTGTGGATTTATGTGCAAACATAATGCCGAATTTTGGCGAAGTTATGAAATAAAAAATATAGCTTAACTTATATGAAACTGATAAATCATATACTTCAACAGAAATAAAGAAAAACAAAAATTTCATAATCAGGGGCAGTATGGTCATTTTACCTGTTACTTAACACCGTTAAATGCTAGAATGGACGAAAGGGCATAAAAGAGAACCAAATTTGATGTTGAGGCCAAATAAGTGAACTTCAAAAAATTTAGACCAAGAAAGGAACCAACAACTTTAAAGAAGCTAAGAAAGGAATTTTCTCATCATCCTGAATGGCTATGGAGTTGATGTTGAACCAGGGATGATTACTGACTCTATCATTGCGGTGGCGTGCACTCTGTATGACTGATTACACTGACAGGAAACTTACTGGGCCCTTGCATGAAGCTAATGACCTGTGAGGCCTTAAGGATGTGTCTGGCATCAGCTGTGAGGCCTGGGACCTCTTGAAACTTGCAACGGCAGTGAAGATGGTATGTTACCCGTGGGGAGAAAATTGCTTTTGGTAATCCTCAAGAGATGTTCTCAGCAGATGAACTATCAAAGTTGGTAAATGATGCACCTAGATATAAAGGCAAACTCGTTCCATGCGAGTGCTTGAGACTTGAGAGCCTACAACTTAGCGGTGTCCTGCCATGAAGTTAGAGCTTGGGCGTCCTGATCAAGGAGGCTCAAGTGCCTTGTCAAGCTGGACAAGCGGATGATCTGAGAAGCTGGGGGCTGGAGGAGCTGCGAACAGGAGCAGCCATCCAAGAGGTTGAAAAGCCAGCACTGATCCAAGAGAAATAAGCTGAAGCTGCCACCCAAGGGTGCGTTTTAATGGAGATGGGTGTAGGTAGGACATACTGGGTGTACATATTTGTCTTTGTTATTTTAAATATCGGAACCAGATTTTTCTTTAAAATAGTCTTTTTTTCAGTTTCTTTTCAGACCTTTCTCACATTATTCATTTGGGACTTCTATTGCTGAGGAAAGGAAGACAGATTTATAGCTGCTTTTTTTTCTGCCTGCATATGAATAAATTTACATCCGCATGGCACTAATCCGAAAGAGATGCATTGCATCGAGTTGTAATAACTGAAGGGAGAAGCACAAAGAGGATTCAATTAAGAGCTCAATTATATTACAGTTACTGAGGCCCTTTCATGTTTTCATCTCTCAAAGCAAATGGCATCCATAGATAATAACCGGAAGCTGCCTGCCTATCATCTCTACGTACTCAAAGCATCAATGACAAATAATTTTCCAACCAGAAAAAGAAAAAAAACTAAATCATAGCATATGCTAATGCCACATAATAGAGGGCTGGCGCATAGACAAATAGACAAAGGGAAAGTCTAAAGGAGGAGCATATTGTACACGGCACCTATGAACAAAGGCCGCCTCGGGCTCATACATTCAGAGATGCAGACCGTCGCATTGTTATGCAGCGAGGGAAGCACCGGAGGAGCCTCTGATGGTGCTGCTGGTGGTGGTGGTGATGATGCATTGGAGGCGGTATGTACGACAAAAAGAAGGATGGATCATCATCAAGAGCTTCTTTGTAGCTCTCAAGGATCGAGACGATGTCGTCAAACTGAGGCCTTCTGTCAGGGTTGGTCGCCCAGCACTGTGTTATCAAATGGCTTATTGCCACAGGGCATGAAGCAGGCAGTGGTGGCCTAGCATTCTGCATAAAAGGGTTTTAGTTACAAGAGGTTGGTCAATGAATGTATGTTGTATGCATTCTGATAAATGCATATGCACGTAACATAACATCAAGAACCATAGAACTATACCTTCAGTGCAACAGCAACAGCGGCTTGCTCTGGAGTCATCTCGCTGAACGGAACCAAAGATGTCAATATCTCCCACATGACTATTCCAAAGCTGTACACATCAACTTTCCTTGTATGATGTTTCTCTTTGATCATTTCTGGAGCCATCCACCGGTAGGTGCCTGTAAACCCCTTACCACTTCCACACTGTGACTCTAAGCATGAAATCCCGAAATCTGCCACTTTGACTGACATATCTGCCCCCAGAAGAATATTCTCTGATTTAAGGTCTCTATGAAGTATTCCCTGTGAGTGTAAGTAGCTCATCCCACGAGCAATGTCCAAAGCTAATTTCAGAACTAGTTCAATGGGAACTGAATGAGGCGCTTGCTGATGAAGATATTTCCTAAGGGAACCACCTGCCATGAACTCTGTGATGATACAGAACACTGGTGGTTTCTTACATGCTGCAACAAACTGCAAGAAGATGAGGATATTAGAATATATACCATATCAGAGTCAAAGTCAACAAATGAGTTCACATGATTACATAGCTGAGAATGCAATACGGGACATAGTACTACGAAAATAATACAGTTATGTGATCATACGGAGGCATAACATTTGGCTTCATAAGAAAAATGGAATTGCAAGTTGCAATTTTGAAAAAAATAGCAGCTGAATTCCCAAGCTTAGTATGTTCAGGTTGGTCTATAAAGTAAAAATCCTTTTTCTGATGAGACCTGTGGGGTCAAGTGAGCAAGGCAAGCACTCTCTATAGTGTGAGATTGATGTTTATATGTACATGAAACATCACTCTCTGTGTCAATTCTCCAGTATTTAATGCTAAGGCGCACTTTCTTCTACATACGAAAGCAACTAAGCCTGAATGCTATCACCGATGGTGCGGTAGATGCCATGACTATCAAGCATAGGATAAGAATCTCAATATAACTGTTAGGCTCATTGATCACTTTACCCCCAACATCTTCACAATGAAGCCAATACACTTCCTTCCAACCAAAAGGTGGCCCACAGAGTGATGTAACTAATCCAATAGTCCAAATACTAAAAAGCTTTTTGCCATAGCTGTGTGCCCAGATTTACCAGCAACTCTATCGAACATCGAGATTAAACAAACCTTTTCATCAAGTACTTTCAATTAATAGTGAAACTGAATTTTTTGTTCTTTAAGTAATGACTATAATAGAAGTAGGACACACTATTTACGTTGCACAAATGCATGGTTTCAAAGCTGGTGTACCAAAAACCAATGAGGAAGAAACTGAGATCAACAGAAGAAAGTAAAAAAAAAAGTCCTATTGCCAATTAAGAGAACTTATGGATAGAAAAAGGTTGATTCGAAAATTATAAAAAGGATACAGATAGAAGGATCAATGTTCCTAATCAATTGTACAGTCAGAGTTTACAAACCTGTCACTTCACTATCCCAAACATCAATTTCATACTGTTCCTAAGAAAAAAAAATCTTTTCCCCTGTTCTCTACCTTTTCGTCAGGTTAACGTGTAGGTAAGCACAAATGTTCTCATACCGTGCTATCTTATCTTTACCCCATTCTTCCCCTAATCCAATCAAAGCATAAAGGTTCCAACTTTAATGTGAAGATCAGTTATCCTATTAACTCCCACAGCCTACTGCACGGATCGGGCCAAGAAAGGAACAACCATGTGAGACAGGAAGTTTAGACTGATTTTTTCTTCAGACAAATAATTATTCATCATCTTTTTAAGGAAACCATAATACTGATGGTGGCGGCAGATTGACTAACTACTTGGTCTGGGAGGTCCCTTACCATTTATCAATTTGTTGGGGATTTAATCATAACCCCAATTTCTGCTTTGTTCTCGCTCTAAGCTTAGACCATCTTTCATCAGTGCTACTTGAGCATCAGATTGCAGTGGTATGACCTTCACAGGTGAAAGAATGAAGTGAAACAAGCGTGTTACTTAACAGGATCTTATTCGGCATCTCACAGGTGTAGAACCTGGAAGTATATATCCCCCCAAATATTAGTAAAAAGTTTCTTATTTTTGTTGTGTTGCATAATTCAGTTCCTAAATCTGAGGTTTGTTAAACAGAGATCATGTAGTATCACGCAGTGGGTGGGAAGCAGATCCTCCACTGTCGGCTGGAGAATGAACAGCCAGGACCAAGATGCCACAGAGAAAAGAGATTTGTTTCAGCTGGAAGATCTGTCGAATTGCACAAGCAACTACTCCGTGCGGGGTGCCTCAGATTCAGAGTCCCCACCAGATTCCATTTCAATCATAACAGACTTTCAGCCACACTTGTGGCAAAGAGATATGACCCAGAAATGCTAAGGTCATTTCACATGGCAATTTGCACGAAGCAGCAATGGGAACCGTTCATTTAAATCCGTTGCAAGAAAAAAATGCGCGGTAAAAATAAAATGGCTCATACCGAGATGATGTTGGGGTGTCGGAGGCGGAGGAGGAGCACGACCTCAGAGGCGAACTGGCGCTCAAGTTCGGCGGCGAGGGCGGCGTCCTCCTCGGGCTGACTGACCATCTTGATGGCCACCTCACGGCCGGCGTACCGGCCCGAGTAGACGCGGCTGTGGCGGCCTGTGGCGAACTTGCTCCGGATCTCCAGCTTGGACAGGTCGGCGCTCCACAGCTCCTCGCTGCCGCCCCGGATCCTGGCGCCCGGCGGCGCCACCAGGTACTTGGACCAAGACACCGCCTTTTTGTACTCGCCCAGCGACAACCGCCGCTCCAGCCGCTTCCCCTGCCCCCCACCATTGCCGCCACTACTCTGTTTGAAACAGTGCAGGCTCTTCATCTCCCGAGAAGGCCGGCAGTCACGCAGAGGACGGATCTTCGAAGCAATGCAAACGAACCAAGACGTTTGCAGGAACCAAACGGTTCTGGAGATTAATACGTAACAGAAATCCCTCGCGCCAGAAAAGTTTCCAACATCAAAACTTTATGGCAGGGAAAGGCGGTTACGGGGTGAAAAAGATTGAATTTTTGATACAGCACGGATATCGGAGAGATTTGTGCTGCGGTTCTTGGTCCTACATTTCGAGTCGCTCAGGGACATGGCACCATGAGATCGCAAGATTCACAGCCGAAAACGGGTTAGATACGAAGTCGAAATAGAAGAGGAAGGAGGAAAGCAGATCGTTGCAATCTGGCAGGGAACAGAGGGAGGGAGAGTGATGGGTTTGCAGTTTCCGGAGAGAAGCGTGATGCAATTCAGGGAGCTTTGGAGAGAGAGAGAGAGAGAGAGAGAGGCCTTCACTTGGGGCTGAAATTGCCCTGCTGCCACTAACCAGCTGCCGGGAGAGGTATTATCCGCTCAACATCCTGTGACGCTTTCTACTTTTGGCCTTTGGGGCCGCGAAGTAGAACGAGATGACAGGTACACATTTCCGTACGGATACAGAGCACTCTCTGTGATGGCGGTGCAAGTTCAAACGGGTGGGGAAACAACATTTTCCCTCGTAGTATTTGCTTTTACGAACTGAAAATAGTAGTATAACTGTTTCGGATCCAATAAAACCTTCTAATTAAGGAATAAGTATTTGAGATCTATGAATTTTGCTGACGATCTCTAACCGAGTTTCTTTAGCGTGATTTTTTTTTTGCTTCATCTCTATGTCGTTGCCCAAAGCTCTGCTTCAAGAAAAGAGATAATACGGGACACCAAAGCAGCAAAGCTTTCCACGTCCTGCAAATCATAGTCACCAAGCACTGAGCGAGCAGGCAACATGGTAGGCCCCCGAAACGGTTGTTTGATTCCTTAAACTAGTGCAATGATGCTCACACATTTGTTTATTAAATTTTCAAAGTCTTAATCAACCCAACAACTAGTAGCACTATGTTTCCTCTAGCAACGTGTTAGTCGACATTTGTCCCAACCAGTTGATTTCTCTACTCTAATTGAGGGCCGGAGCCGGAGACGGTCTTAGTTTTCACCGTCCAAGGAACGAGTTAGACAGATCATGGGAGTAACCTAAGATCTGTATACATTTTTGTAAGAAAAACCAAGACCTTCTTATAAATTCTTTTTCCAAATAAACTGAAATTTATGTTTTGTAAATGACCAGTTTTGCCCGGCCAACCACACTCGACGACATGGCACGTCCTCGGTGGCAGAGGGTATGGACGCAGCTGTCGGGTAGAGTGCTCCTAAAACCGTGTGCCACACGTTGGCATTGGCATGGCATAGATGACGATGACAGTCCAAAAGCTAGTTAATTACTACTCCCTATCTAATCCAAACGATACTCATTTCTTCTAATCCAAATATATCCTGAGATCAACTAATTTAATCAGAAGAAGTTACGGATAAATTACGGTGAGCCTAGTAGTTAACTATCGATCATTATTATTCGTAATTTGTGGTGGAGGAGATTGGTTAGCTCGCTTGTGGAATATATTCTCCAAATTAGGATTCCAAATATCTGGATTAGTTAGGCCATATGATAAGCACGGAGCGTATGCTACACCATACATCGACCATATATCACACTGAATCGAACAGGGGACGATAATAATAGCAGGAGAATACTGAGGCCAGAGTAACATTAAGCAAGTAGGGCACACGGCACATGATGTTAAGCAGGGGCCAGAGTGAAGGTGATGACTGGATGTGTGGTCCTGTGTGTTTTGTCTTGTCTTGTGTCTGGACACGGCCACCCGTCCGTGATTCCGTAGCATACGGATGGAACGGAAACATTAACTCCGCTCATCATGCAGGTGCAACGACGATCTCCGTACCTAATTAGCTGGCCACGTCACTGCACAGAACCTCCTTTGTCTTTAAGGATTTTTATTATGTCTCGCCCAAGTTATTTTCTTCTAAAAACTACTCCCTCTATCCCTAAATATAGGGCGTTTTGGAGTTCAAAATTTTCTCTAAATGTAGGACGTTTTACGAGATAGGACAAACATCGGAGTTGGTGGGAGAGTTAATGGGTGGATGGATGTAGGTAAAAATGAAGGGTATGGTAGTCTTTTCTCACATTGACTATTTTCTTGTTTAAACGCTAAAAAGCTCTACATTTAGGGACGGAGGGAGTACTACTAAGTAACAACATTGATAAAGCAAATTGTTTTCAAATAGAAACATATTACAACAATTAACTTCATGATTAATGTAGCAACATTATTTTCTGCTGTTGGTAATCTTTACTTGTTATAATGTAGTAACAAATAAAGATTAACAACAATAACATAATAACATGATTAATGTAGCAACATTATGTTATCATGTTATTTTCATTGAATCCTGAAATTATAAACTTTATGGCTGGAAAGTAGTGGTACTTTTTTTAAAAAAAGTGTAGAATTTCCTTTCTCGTCTACTACTAGTTCCTTGAGCCGAATCATTTCACATACCGTGTCTGCTGATTGATGCACACATCGCTATCTATCATCATGTGCATGCCCCTTGGAAACCTCCAACCAATCACATGCAATACCATCATGCAATTCCTTTTCCCTGATAGAAAACAATATCCGGAATAAACAACATTATTTCAAAAGCGATTCCTGCGTACAGCAGGAGATCAGAGAGCCTGGGTACAAAGTAAAATACAAAATTTTATACTAGAGAGAATAGATGGCTCTGGCCCACATGAACACAAAAATATAGATCTTGTTAAGCTTGTACACCCTTGCAAAAAAATTGTTAAGTTTGTACAATTCTTAGCTTATAAGAAAAAAAAGTGTTGATTCAAAGTGTGGAAAGCTTTTAATCACCGTCGCACCATTAAATTAAAATCAAATTGTTAAAAAAAAATATAGTTTATACATTAACATATTATCTACTCTAATCTACATGCTATATAATCCTATAAAAATAAATAATAATACAAATTATGTTGATTGAAAATTTCTGAACTTTTAGATCCCTTTGAATTGCGGATTGTAGAAACGTAGGAATATGAAAAATGTGGAATTGGAGTTAGCTATCAACTGCAATCCTATAGGAAATGAAAATACATGAAAACTTCCGATTGGGCCTTTGGATACAACACAGGAAAAACACAAGAATTAGAGGATAGTGATAGAGATTCAAAGAAATTTTACATGAGGTTAGACCTCATGTTAGAAATCCTCAAAAGTTTATATGGAGGAAGCTATCGTATACTAGGAATTTCATAGGAATTTTGAAATCGTAATCATGTGTTTGAAAGGTTTGCATATGAATTTTTCATACAGGACTCCAATCCTATGAAATTTCTATGTTTTTCTTTTATTCTAAAGGGAGCCTTAGTCGAATTGAAAAGAGGAAAGATGACGAAAAAAAGGGAGACATCATGAATCCTTGTATCTCTTTGAATTGTGGCAAGTGAATTCTGAATGTGACACAGGAATATTCCCATTCACAGTTGCCTGTTTCGCTTGACGGCCCGAGTATAAAAGATGGACACGTGGAAAGCGGCAAACACACACACGGGTGGGCTTTGCGTCGACCGAGAGCGTGTGAACTTTGCTCTTTTCCAGAACGAAAGATCAGGCCACGGTGTCGCTTTCGGATGCACAAGAAGTTCAGAGCAAAAGTGCGCGGCGCCGGCCGACCGTTTGCTGATCTTTTTCAACAATGCTGCCAGCTGATGGTGTTAGGATCCTTATGACCTCCATGATGCTCTTGGTCACGAGAACACTGGCTCTTCTTTGAATTGATGGACGGATGTGATGGCCATTGATGCTAGATCGAGAAGATGAGTGGGCTAATTGCAAAGCACTGGTGTCCTACTCTTTGATGGTGATGATTGATTATGTAAACGCGTCTTTGGAAGAAGAATTTATAAATTTAAAAGTGAGTAGTAATAGTACGATGTACCTTTGAGCTTCAATTATTATTCATTCCTTAAAAATGGCATTTTTAACTTTTTCAACTCAAAATTTGATCCCTCGTTTTATTCAAAATTTGTGTACAAATATTAAAATGAATATATCACAACTATAATACCACTAAGGATAAAATAAATTACAAAAAAAGACAACGATCAAACTTGAAA
The DNA here is from genome assembly GCA_031894775.1 of Chloris gayana. Lineage (NCBI taxonomy): Eukaryota > Viridiplantae > Streptophyta > Magnoliopsida > Poales > Poaceae > Chloris > Chloris gayana. The sequence goes on from JAUNZO010003748.1 coordinate 79,596, forward strand.
TCAAAAGTGAAAAACGTCATTCTTTTTTAATCAGAGTATGTTAAAATTCGTTACCCGTACTTTTCCATTCAAGCTCCCGACAGAGAATGTGGTACGGTGCTAGGTTGGCTGATGGGACGATTTGTGTTGATTTGATTCAGGTTGTGCACGGAGACATACGTATCTAAAAAAATACTAAAAATGGATGGTGGAGTCGAGAGGTGGGCACCAGACAGCCCCTTGTGGTGGGGTGTTGGACGACAAGACCCTCTGCAATCTTTTTGTATCTTCAGTTATTGAAATCTCAAGTAGACAAGGCAGGTTGTCGAAAGAGAGATAAATATATGAACACCAGAGCTAGTAGCTGGGCCTCTCCAGAGCGTTTGAGACTTCGGTTAAAAAAAAAGGGTGAATGAGTGGCATGATAGCCAATTTTGTTGAAATCAGTCTCTATCCATCCCTGCAGCTCAATCCTAGCTACTTTGTACTAGCCGGCCGTCGAACCAGCAGCTAGCACACTTCTTTTTTATGGGTAACAGGCTAACAGCTATAGCCGCACTTGGTTTCGCTTCACACCTGTGAACCGTGAAGACGACACGGCACGGCACGGCGCAGCAGCGACGAAAAGAGCAGCAGGAGGAGGTGCTTGCTGGACAGGCTGAACTAGAGTATCACGGGCCGGGTTCTTAGCTTAATTAATGCACTGTAATTAGCGCAGAGCAAGGCATGTGAAGTGTTTGTGCCTAACCGCCTACGTGTACTCGTTTTCGTGTCTTGTCTCAACTCTGCCTCTGCATGTAAATGGGGAATGGGCCCCCAACCCATTCCTCTTTCACAAAAGGCTTGGCCTCTTTGTCTTAGCGATATTTTTCCTTTTTGATAATAGAAGCTGCAGCAAATAAAGTATGGTGATGCTGGTGATTTAAATCTAGGATATTTTTTTGATATATTTTAAGTTTCCTGGCGATTTAAAATACAAATACCTTAGAGGCTTGCCCTTAAAACGGTATGGTTATCATGGCATGACACTTTCTCATGCCTGAGACTGTACAAGAATTTGAACGCTCAAAATATGTCAATCGATGCTTGCTCTAAAAGATCGCTGCGATAACTTTAGAACTTTCCTTAAAATAGTTTTGTGATGCAGGTAATATCACACACTGATTCACTGTTTTTGTCTATCACGATGTCATCCAAAATGAAGAGCCATCGGATCTACAACGTGGCGCCTAGGATCCTGTTACCTTTCTACCCGTGTCAATCTCTCGACACTCTCCGCCCACCCCAAGGACGGGCCTGACATATGCACAGAGCCCACCACGAGGCCTTTCGACCTGTGTCAATCTCCAGACACTCTCCGCCCACCCAAAGGACGGGCCTGACATATGCACAGAGCCCACCACCTGCCTGGCCCAAACCTGCCGCATCTCCCAGCCGAAGACACGCGACCATGGCCCATGGGTTACATTTGTAACCGTAAACCACCGCTCCGTTTTATCGTACAACAGAAACTGAGCGATAAACTGTAAAAATCGAATAAAAACGATTTTTGCTACAGTAACTAGCTTTGATTCTGTTGAAAAATCGGACCGGACCGATAACTCTGTTTTGTGGTTTTCGAGCGATTTTTGAATCCATGCACGCGACACAGCAGGTCATGTGTTGCTATTTTCGTTTACTTTTTCTAACTGACGCTGTACGACAATCCTTCATAAAGCAAAATTACTGCATCACAAAAAATAATGAAATTTTCCATTAGGATTAACTAGCAAAGTACTCGTGCTTTGCTACGGGTTAGCTTAAATAAAATACAAGCATGCATGCAACTGAAACACTCCCAATGAAGACGCAATCATATAGTTAAGCAAAATTATCTGAACCTAAAAAGTATGAAAAATATTGGTGTAGAAATGATTTGTCCTACTCACATAAATAAAATTGATCTATCGTACTTCGTATTAATTAGATCATGATAACCCTTGTGTGGTTGACTGCAATTCCTAACCCAGTACTACAACCGTACATGTGAAAAAGCGTGGTGAAAGTGATCTTAACTGCATGCTTGATACTATATCAGTCTGAGTTTCCACATAGTGTATTCTGGAATCCAACCTTCCAACCAGATATAGTTAATGTTGATGGTAGCCCGACAACAATTCAACTCTAAGATTTTTAGGGAAGTATTAATAGTAGGATACCGGACGATCTGGTGTCGCTGCAATAGCTTGATCTTCGATAATGCATCTTTATCTCTAGAAATCATTCAACAAACAATTCAAGCTGGTAGCCATTGGAGCTAAGCTAGTAATCAAACGTCTGGTTGATCAATTTCTGTGTAATTTCCACTAATCTAAAACATGTAATTATATCTCTCTCTTTTTTAATATATATAAAAAATCAGGTGGGGGCCTTCTTTACTGACTTCAAAAGAGAAGTATTTGAAGTGATCAGAAAAGTTGTATTTTATCCGTGCATCAAACATAATTTAATTAAAGCTCACATACTCATGCCACAGAAGAAAAACAACACATAAGATCCTCGTATGTAACTCAATGACAAGATATGCTTGTCTTCTCCTCTTTTCAATCTGCCTTTGTCAATTCGACAACATGGTGGACAGAGGGGACATGAGAGATTCAGCATGGTAGAAAGAAGGGCTATCGTGGATTCGTCGTCAAGTACGTCCTGCCTTTGATTCCGTCGTGTGATCAAGTTCGCCGGCTAGATGACGTTTGTAGGCATGAACATGGACATCATCACCTCGTATATAATAACTGAACGTTGTTGTGCGGTGATAGCGGCCGGTGATCATACAGGACCAGCGCTGGCTGTGTTCGTGCCGTGCGACAATCTCTGTGAGACGTTCTGATTTAGGTTTACATCGACTCGTGGATGAAACATTAATTGACCTGATAGTGTACTGCCATGGTGGCTCACGATTGATGACAAGTTCCTCTTGCGGCCTACTGCAGATAGCATTGTACGTATACTGCAGCGGTTGTCATAGTAGACACGCTGAGGGAGTCCTAGGGAGCTCCGAGCCGTCCACCTCGAGACTCCGAGTTCAGTTACGTCTGACGGACTCGAGATGTGCAAGGTCCTGGGGCGGCGACGCTGCGTGCATTTGGTTTGAGAAGGAACAACAACAGACTGACACCGGAGACATGGACAGGACGAGGATTAAGCCTTGTGACACAGACGTGGACTCGAGCACGGGATACATAATGCATGGCAGGATAGCAAATTTCACCCACAACACCATTTATTAAGCCGTCTATGTGATACCACGCTAGCAAATATATATGACATGGAGACAATTAAATGAGGCAAGAGAAGGACGTCGTCACTTCGCGAGACGACAGCTTCGACTCATGCTCCCAGACGGAATCAACGACCGCTCTCGCGTTGTATGCCTCATCCCGACCCCGTTGTGCCAAATCTCCCACGCGGCCTTGGTCTCCGCAGATAAAATCAGCGAATTAAGCGTCCTCAAACATTTGACTACACCGAATTAAGCCATGAAGAAACAGGCTGATGCAAGTCGAGATCATCCTCTTCGTTCTTATGTTATGTTCGTTGTGAGCTTCTTCAACATCAGCACTTCGGCAGCCACGGCGGTGTCGTGAAGTTCCCAGGGCTTCGGCCATGTCCCACAATTCCCCTCCAAGCCAGTTTCGCACCTGCTTGGTGCCACCTCGCGACGTCTGCAGAGCGCAGACTTGTGCGCATGCACGTCCTGCTGCGCTTGGAGGAGCAGCGAAGGAGAGCCTCCTCTCGTAGAAGCTATAGCTAATACAAATATTGTGCTAATACATCAACGTATTTCATTTAATTTACTATTTCCTCTATCCAAAAATCTTAACCACATTTGAGCTGGACACTGTGATCAAGAAAATGAGTTAAGAGAGTAGTTTGCTTTTAATCGGTGCACAATTCAAGATGTTGGGCCCATAGACCACGCAGCCAGCCAATCATTTCTCACCTTTATCTTGCATGTAGCCAATTAAGCATAGCACTCCATTTAACTCATGCTCATTAAATGAGTGATTAACTGCTATATGATGGAGATTTCTGAAAAATAGTTTTTTGTAATGCGCTTGAGATTTATGGATGAAGGGAGTAATTTTTCTGTTGACTAAAATGATATTTAATGCTTTCTCGAAGTAAAAGGCTAAGTAAGATACGAATTGCTTATATGAGATTATTATTATGTTTATCCACATCATATTAGTGTATTTTGTATTAATTTATAGCATATAATTGCATACAAGTAACAATATAGCACACTAAATCAAATCCGCACATGATCACCTTGATTTATTGATCTCGTACATGAATTAAATAGTATTAGACAATCAAAAAGAAAATGCATTGTTTATGTTGTCTGCTTTTATTGTCTATGTACGATAATCAAGATACTCATAGACGATAGCTGTCTAAAGCACTGTAGATGCTCTTAAAAAGTACTACCTCCGTCTAGAAATGTAAGTATTTGTTGATTTTTAGATCATGTTTGACCGTTTCGTCTTATTACAATTTTTTGTCAATATTTTGTTTGTTTTGTTAGAATTTACTTTATTCCTACATATGTTTTAAATACGTCTTCTTTATTTTTATGTTTACATAAATATTTTGAATAAAACAAATGCTTAAACGAGAAATCAGAAAGTCAACAAATTCTTATATTTTTGAACGGAGGGAGTAATAGAAAGTAAAAAAAGAAAGAAAAATAGAAACACAAGCTCGAGTACTGGCGCAGGCATCCGTGAGAAAATCTTCTGGGCAGCCGCAGGCTCGCGAGGAAGCGCGATCGCAATTCACAAGTCGGCCTGCTACGCCCTTGGGCCATCGTAGACTCGTAGGTGATCCACTGATCCTCTCAAGAGAAAAAAACAGTGCGGAGGTATCGGTCAGAGAACCCTAAACCACCGTCGCCGTCGCCGCAGCCATGTACTCCGTGCTACGTCGCGCGGCGCCTCTCCGGCGGCGCGCCATATCCGCCCTCGAGGTCACACTGCTCCAGCCCGCGGCGTCGGGGGCGGTGGTCCCGCTGCCGCCACCGCCGCTCCAGGCGGCGGCGATGTGGTTCCACTCGTCGCCGGCATGGCTGGGGCTCCGTGAGACTGGGGCATCCAGGGCGGCCGCACATCTGGATCTGTTGGCTGAGCTTGGGAGTTCTGGGAATGGCGTCACCAAGCTGTTCCCCGTCCGGGTATGAGGAAAAGTGGACCGTTGCTATTATTTCCATCGCTGAATATGCCCATAGAGTCACGTATTCGATGAATTCGATTGCTGTTCTCAAACATGTATGATTAGATAGTAGCAACCATGTGCCGATCTATTGCTTTGTTTTGAACAACAGATGGAATGTATAATGTATGTGGCATCACTTATTATCGATTATTTAGAGGTAGCCTTACTAATGATAACAAATTTGCTTCCGTTTTAAAATTCGTTCAATGGAACAAATGTAGCACTGAAGCAGCAGACTGGTTGCTGTCCAGAACCACGTCCAGAATCCCGTACTTATATTCATCACATTTCTGCTTGCCTGACTACCTTAGCATAATCATTTAAGGAAATGTTAAGATCACAGCTGCTCATTAGGGGTTTAACTGAGTTGTTTGCGATTCCCAGACTTCCAGGGTATTCCAATAAGCTTCTATCAGCTGAACCACTGTGCTGTAAAGTAACTCTGCTCATGCCGCTACGTTTTGGTATGCCTCTTTTTTTTTCGTGAGAAGAGAAAGAGAAAACCCACTGCCACTTGAGGATCTAATACATTACTTCACAGCTAAAATAGTTTTGATGATAATGCAATTGGGACGGCGAGTATCTTCTCTGTGGTGCTCACAGAAGTGTATACAGAATAATGTCTCCATAAGTACTGAGTGCTTGTCGCCGGTGAACTGAATGGTGGATGTCAGTTTGATGGCTTGATAGCTTGCTTGGATGTGTTATCATCTACTCCTCCATTACGAATTTCTGTCGTTAGGACAGCCGGATTAGTTCAAAATTGAACTAATTCTGCTGTCCTAACGACAACAAATTCGTAATGGAGCAGTATTGTTTGTGCTATGTTTGGGGGAAAATTGATAGCACCAAACTTCTATAGCTACATAGTCATTGATATATTTCATTGTAGGGAATATCAACTACAAGGTCGCTCGCTGCAGATGATGCTATGGTTCCTATTTCTTCTCCTTTGACGCCTCCATCGGGTGATGCTGAAGAAACTGACAAAAGTGGGGCTGTGGTTAAACGAATGAAGGTCCAAGCCATAAAGAAAGATATCAAACAGGTAAAGCAATGTAGTAGGACTAACTATAAGAACGACTAGATAAGGATAGGCTGCTGACAACATAGTTTCCAATGAAGAAAAGTATCATAAAGTACGTGTTCGTTCTTGGCATGTAATCCTCATAAGATTTGAAACAAATGTCTGAGTTTATATTGTTGAGCACATGCTTTTTTTAGTTGCAATGTTATACCTGTCCCCTAACTTTACTTTACTTTGAATTATTATTGCATCTGATTATTGAAATGAAGGTTCCTCAAACTTCCTTTTAGGGAAAATGTTGTACAAAAACTTCATGAACTAGCATACTGTGTTTAGATTTACTAGTATTATGATGAAGAGATGTTTCTGATCTTTCTGATGCTTTATGGAATTTTCTTAGAGCCCCAAGAAGGTGAATTTAGTAGCCAAGCTGGTTCGAGGTATGCGTGTGGAAGATGCCTTACTGCAACTGCAGGTGACAGTTAAAAGGGCTGCCAAGACTGTTTACCAGGTTTGTTAATCTGATATCCAACTGTTTCCTGTAATTGATAGGATCCATCAATGTTTTTCATGATCATTTTTTCTTACTAATTGGTGCAGGTGATCCATTCTGCCCGTGCCAATGCAGCTCACAACCATGGGTTGGATCCTGATAAACTTATTGTGGGTAAGTTCTTAACTAAGAATGTACTGTCCCCATATATCCTTGTTTGTTTGACGTAATTTTGCCTTTTATCTTCAAATCTGCAGAGGAGGCCTTTGTGGGTAAGGGACTTTACCTGAAGCGGCTGTCCTACCATGCAAAAGGGAGATGTGGTATCATGGTACGACCAAGGTGCAGATTGACAGTGGTGGTTAGAGAAGCTACAGCTGAGGAAGAGGCAAAGATTGCTAAACTTAGGGTCAGCAACTATAAGAAGCTGACCAGAAAGGAAAGGCAGCTTATGCCGCATCGGCTTATTGAGGTTAGCCCACGGTGGGCACGCAAAAGGAAAGAGGAGGCTGGTGCTGCAGCTTAGTACTAATTTCTGTATGCAGAGCCTGTCTTTATTCTTCGTTCAGGACTCGGAGAGCAGTTGCACCTGTAGGCCTATAGTTCATTCATCTGCTTAGAGTTTACTGAAGAACAATGGTAGCCTTCACATGGGAAAGTTCTCATTTGCTGCCTTTGTCTGTGTTCTGTTTGTTTTGTTTCTTCTGTATGAAATATGCCCGGGAATTGCCATGTTGCATTGATTGTAGGATAATGTGGTTTGCCAACAATGCCATTACAGTGAATAATTTACGTATAATGCTTTGACCGTTCTTATCTGTTTTATACACGCCCTTGAAATCGGGATGGCTGCGTTCATGGAGCCTGGTTGGGCCCTATGTTCTTGGTTATTCATTCAAGTGAGGCAGCTTATCTCTTCCATATATCAGCAATTACCACTGTCTTGAATCCCTGTTTAATATTCAAGTCACGAACGACCAAACAATGTTGCCACTAAAGAATTGGCTGGATTGAGAACAAGGACGGGTAAGGCAAGCTTTAAGTCTCTCTTCAGCCAAACGAATGTTCAGAAAATGAGGAAGGACCAACCGAATCAAATGTAACCTGTCTCTCTGCATTGTGAACTGTGTTAAGAGTTTCAGACCAATGCAGCGCAAGTTCTATAGAAAACAGAGGCTGCAGTACAAGTGAAGATTCCCAGGTGAAATACTCTTATGGCCAGAATTGAATTCACATTCGCAGGTGAAATGCATTGCTTGGATGTTTGCTTTTGAGAAAGTAAAAAACAGTCCATCTTGTAGTGATTGACTAATTTTTTACTGCTATATTTTCAGTATTTCGTCGTCATAGTTGGCCGATTCAAACATGGAAAGAACCGAAATTTGCAGCTCCATTACGGCATGGAGAAGTCTGAAAGTTTTGACTTGGTTAAAGGGGACCGGTGGAACTTCCAGTGATGAATTCAAGTGTAGCAAGTCCGCCAGTCATCTCTGGCTACCCAGTTGGCGTGTGCTAACCGTCATCATACTACTATGACCGTGACATGAAGGCTACTCGTGTCATTTGCACACTGAAAGGTTGGACATGTGTACCTGTTTGTTTCCTGCACTCTAAAATTTAAGCACTGACACATCGAAGAGAATCTTACGTTTATGAATATTTCGATCAATTTAATAATAAAACCATTTTTGATAAATTGGTGCTAATTTTTTAGATGAATCTAATGAGCTTAATTAATCTATATTTTATTAAAGTGATGCTACAGTAACCGTCTTCTAATCACGACTCAATTAACCTCATTAGATTTGTCTCGTAAATTAGTCTAGAGGTCTGTAATTTATTTTATAATTAATTTTTAATTAGTCTCTAAATAGTAAGATTTTTTTGATATGACAACTATAAAGTTTAGACTCTATGAAACGAACACACCGTGTCTCTGAGTCTTGACTTGGTCTGCGACTTTGTGCTTCTGAATATGCATGCCATATCAGAAGTCAAATACGGTTACCTGTGCAGCAGTGCTACTATGTTCAAGAGTCAAAATTGATCAACACATGAGAAGCCTCAGACTTCTATACACATGAGAAGCCTCAGACTTCTATATAAACTGCACCCATATTCGATAACTCAACATTCCACCACAACAAGCTCTGCCCATCAGCGCAAAACAGATTCACAGTCTGAAATTGGACTTGGTAGAAGGTTGCAACCCAATGGCGTCGCAAATCGAGAGCCACCGCACCGGCGCAGAGGTCGTGAAGGGAGACGCCACATGCAGGAAGAAGTCCATTGAGCTGCTGGAAGAGCTCGGTCTGCCCAAGGGCCTGCTGCCGCTGGAGGACATCCAGGAGTTCGGCTACAACCGCGCCACGGGGTTCTTGTGGCTGGTGCAGGGGAAGAAGAAGGTCGAACACACATTCAAGAAGATCAAGCAGACCGTGTCCTACGCTGCTGAGGTGACGGCGTTCGCCGAGAAAAGCAAGCTGAGGAAGATCACCGGCGTCAAGACCAAGGAGCTCATGCTGTGGCTCAGCGTCGTTGAGGTGTACGTTCCTGAGGCCGCGCCGGAGAAGGTCACCTTCAAGACCGGCACCGGTCTGTCGGACAGCTTCGACGCCACTGCCTTTGCGCTCGGAGAGTGATCAAAGTGTCGGTTGAGTTAAACGAAATTATGACTAGTAAAGTATTAATAGTCTTTTTCAAACAAGTTTGTGTTAATCTTTTTCTTATGTTTGCTCCTGTGAGTGTACCTTGTTGTACTTTGAGTAACGATTTCAGTTGATAAGCAAATCTGTTATCTAAGATTACAGGCCATCGCTTACAAATTAACGTGTTTTCATATCTGAACTACGCTGAACAAAACAGCAGTAAATCTCCTACCTCTTCTTCCTTGTAATTATATTAAAAATAAATTAATGACGATTAGTTGATGGATATTTTAGTAATTATATTAAAAATAAATTAATTTTTCATTTTGATATTAATTTCAGTTTTCAGCTCAGCTCACCTATGTGCAGCCCAAATCGTTAGTTGTTGTGGTGTTTCTTTTATATCAAGTGCCTCCTGTAGTTAATTCGAGGCAAGGATCTGTCTGGTCCATGCAGTCGAGTCGGCAATCGTGATGAAATAATCCTAGAATCCATGTGTTTCTTCCCGTAGAGTCCGGCCATGCGCTTATAACAGATAAGAAAATCCTAGCAGAACCTTACAAAATAATACGCTTGATGTGCCTAGACGAATACGCCGCCGGTCTGCACCGACGGCTGCCATTCATCGCGGAGCTGCGCCGCCACTGGGCACTCAGCCCCGCCGCCCGCTGTTCCGCATACCAGCTGTCGTGCGCCGCCGCCGCAGGAATGTACGAGAGGAACTGATGCGAGACAACTAATCACGAGGAACCCTAATCTCAATGTAACTAGATCAGGAAGTAATTAGATTATGAACCTAAAATATATTATCACTAATTTCTAATGGTCATTATTTTGGACCAGCTACCGGTAACGCTGGCTGAGGGAGGTGTGGCCGGAGAGGCAAACATGCCATAAGCATGTTGTATCTGAATACAATACAAACCTTTACTCCAACAACGCCTAAAATGTACACTTGTTAAATTGAAATTTCAGTAAAGTGCAGTAACTCTACCCCCGCCCTACCCAAAATAAAAAGAACAGAGAGAAAAACTTCAGCAAGGTAAACAGCGAACGGAAATGCTGAAACGGTGTCAGTTCAGGGTCCCAGCAGCTGAAACACAACGTTTTATGCATAAGTGAAGCAAATAAATTCGTTGGTCAGTAATTTTCAGGACAAGAGCTTTATCTTTGGGGGAGACTGACCTGTCCTGTTCGTTCATCCGCCAGGAACCTGTGTTAATCCGAAACTTTAGTTTCAGCCAGACATGTAAGTAGCATCGCTTCATGTAGAAATCAAGTTAAGATCAAATTTCCCTGTTTGGGTGTTGGCATACATGTACTAGCTGCCTGAGAGCATCTCCAACCGGTACCCCCATTTTCTTCTGTATCCTTCATTTTAGAGAACCAGCACAAAAATAACCTTCAGCTGGTCTCCTATCCTGCATTTCATCCTTGTGCAAATCGCTATTGCTGCGCCTCCATCCTATAGCTAAATCAATTCATTTTAGAAGTAGAGGCTCCAGCCCGATCGAGCAACCGTCGACCTTGAGTATAATTATACATAACCGTGAGATACATAGATCAATACCACATTTTATTTGTTTCTTACGTCAGCAGCATTCTCCTGAACATGCTCATGTATAATTATGAGATATCTTGTTCCTTGAGTCCGCACCTTGCTCCTCTAACCGATGAATAGACTATGTTCGTGTCCATATGCGAAGGTGTGCATTCCTTCGTCGGCACATGTTAATCCGCATTGTTTAATTCCATTTCAAACATGCGGTATGTGGAATAAGTAGTTGTTCCTCGACTAATAAAAATCACTAAAGATCAAGTGGTTCTAATAAGATACATGTATTAACTGGTTGAGAAGATGTCAGCGGAATGCTTCAGGAGCATCCTGAAAGTGAAACCATTTCTTCAGTTATTCAGTTAGGAGCTTGGGAAGCCGATTAAGAACGTACGCTGTTCATTTTAATGATTAATCAACAACTATGTTGGCAATCCCATTAATTTCATCAACCGGCTAGATGAACATGATTGCCTTGTCCAGGATAATGTTTCTTGCACAGTTCTTAAGACGAGATCGATGTGACCGTATCTGCGAACTCATTGTGGTTTGAATTGAACTTGAGAATGTGGACTCTATTTCTACATCGTTCAGACCAAAATACATTGGACCTTAAATTGGTAGAGATAAGCTCCCTCTTGGTACTTTATTAAGCACCGCTACTGTAGATGATTTGCTGACCGGAGACCATGATATCAGGATCAAGACCTGTGGCAGCAGGAGCCAGGAGACCGGCGTCCGGCGACCACGCAGGGAAGATTGCAGGCAGTGAATAAGCCGTACAAATAACGGGCCTCTGCCAAATGAGTCGATATCGCCCCGTTGAAAATGACACATTCAGAGGCTCACCGTGGGCGGAACGTATGCTTTTGTGGAAGCATGTGCCGAGAGGCCATGCTTTGACCAGCCACAAGGCACAAGCTCCTTCCTCCTAATGATCACGGTCACTATCATCCAGTACAAATAGCATGAGCAAGAGCAAGCAACTTCCACCAGCCCACGTACGACGTACCACAAACAGCAAACTACAATCACCGCCTAACTACCAAATCCATGGACATAAGCACGATAACCTTACTGCTCCTGCTGTCCGCCTTCGTGTCCACGTCGACGGTCGCCGGCGCAGAGGCTAACGACACGGCGGCGCTTCTCGAGTTCAAGGCAGCAGCCGTCGGACACGGCAGCTACGCTCTTAATTCGTGGAACGTCAGCAGCGTCGGCGGGTTCTGTAGCCTGGGAGGGGTGACATGCCAGGGCAAGCCCCTGCGAGTGGTGGCGCTGAGCCTCCCCTTCCGTGGGCTGAATGGCGTCCTCTCGCCAGCGGTCGGCAACCTGTCCTCACTCACTGTTCTTGACCTGAGCTCCAACAGGTTTACCGGTGCCATACCCTCGAGCCTTGGCAATCTGCACCGTCTCGAGACCCTCAACCTGAGCAACAACGCCTTCTCCGGCGAGATTCCTGCCAACCTCAGCTCCTGCACCAGCCTGACCACCATGGGACTCCAGACCAATCAGCTCCGTGGGCGCCTTCCCCCGAGCTTGGCGACAAGCTGATACGCCTCAGGATGCTCAAACTGTGGAAGAACAACCTCACCGGTTCCATCCCAGCGTCACTGGGCAACTTGTCATCACTCACCTATGTGTCCCTCGCATTCAACCAGTTTGATGGCAACATACCTCCTAGCCTCGGCAGCATTGCGGGTCTCCGGCACCTCGACCTCGCCTTCAACCGTCTGTCCGGTGAGCCCCCAAGCTCCCTTTACAACTTATCTTCATTGGAGGCATTTCAACTCCAGGAAAACATGCTTCATGGAGAAATTCCTAATGACATTGGCAGTAGGTTCCCGAACCTTTGGGTTCTTAGCTTCGCCTCTAACCACTTCACAGGGTCCATCCCTGAGTCACTCTCCAACCTCACTGACCTCAAATTGCTGGACTTCACGAGCAATATGTTTAGTGGACATGTGCCTCGCACACTCGGGAGGCTGCCAGCTCTGGAGCGTCTCCTCTTGTCTATAAACAGGTTACAAGCAAACGACAGTGAGGGTTGGGAGTTCATCACTTCCCTATCAAATTGTAGCCAACTCACGACACTGCTTATCAACGACAACACCGGATTGACCGGGAAGCTGCCAAGTTCAATAGGAAATCTCTCAACGAATCTGCAAACACTCTACTTAAATGATCTTGGGATCTCAGGGAGCATCCCTACATCCATTGGCAACCTTGTGAATCTTGGATTCCTCAGCTTTGCAAATAATTCCATATCTGGAGCAGTTCCAGATAGCATTGGCAAGCTGAGAAACTTGGCTCAGCTAGGTTTTTACAACACGCACTTATCAGGATCCATACCTTCATCTATTGGAAATCTCACAAGGTTGACAAGCCTATATGCATTCAATGCCAGATTCAACGGGCCAATTCCAGCAAGCTTAGGGAAGCTGAAGGATCTGATGGCCCTTGATCTGTCCAAGAACCATCTGAACGGTTCAATTCCTAGAGAGATTTTCAGACTACCTCTCCTTTCTAGATTCTTAGACTTATCATACAATTCACTAACAGGACCCCTTCTCTATGAAGTGGGTAGTTTGGGAAACCTTAACCAGCTATTTTTGTCTGGAAACCAGCTCTCTGGCGAGATACCAGAAAGCATAGGGAAGTGCACGGTTCTAGAACAGCTACTACTGGACAATAACTCATTTGAGGGAAGCATACCTCAATCTCTGAAGAATTTAAAGGGTTTAAGTGCACTCAACCTTTCCATGAATAAGTTATCTGGGAATATTCCTGATGACATTGGTAGTATTCACAGCCTGCAACTATTGTCTCTAGCACACAACAACTTGACTGGGACCATCCCTACAGTTCTCCAGAATTTGTCATCGTTGACAGAATTGGATTTATCCTTTAACAATCTACAGGGAGAAGTGCCACAAAAGGGCATTTTTAAAAATTTGTCTTACTCATCAATCTCCTCAAATTATGGGCCTTGTGGTGGAATACATGAGCTCCATTTAGCTCCATGCCAAGAGAAAAGCTCAGGGAATAAGAACAAAAATGGGCGGTTGAAATCATTTGCTATAGCACTGGCAGCAACTGGTGTGTTTGTATTATTAGCTTTGTCTATTGTGCTAGGTTGTTTTTTATGTGAGAAACGCAGACAAAAGCAGAGCACGACATTTCTACCATCAATAACCGAAGAACAGTATGACAGGGTTTCTTATCATAGATTAGCAAGTGGAACGAATGGATTTTCAGAAGCTAATTTGCTTGGTGAAGGAAGCTTTGGGGCGGTCTACAAATGTGCTTATCAAGATGAGGGGACTATTGTTGCTGTCAAGGTTTTTAAACTTCAATCTGGGTCTAATAGAAGCTTTGTGGCTGAATGTGCGGCACTAAGACGGGTTCGGCATCGTGGCCTCATAAAGATTGTCACTTGCTGCTCAAGTGTCAATCATCAAGGTCAGGAATTCAAGGCACTAGTTTTTGAATTCATGCTCAATGGCAATTTAAATGATTGGCTTCATCCAAAATCTGATGTGCCCATAATGAGAAATACTCTAAGCCTAGGGCAAAGGCTAGACATTGCGGTCAATATCATGGATGCTTTGGAGTACCTTCATAATCACTGCCAGCCACCAATTGTACATTGCGATCTCAAGCCAAGCAACATCCTTCTGGCAGAAGACATGAGTGCCCGTGTTGGAGACTTTGGCATGTCAAGAATCCTTCCACAAAGTGCAAGCCTAGCCCTGCAAAATACAAATAGCACAATAGGGATAAGAGGCTCCATTGGTTATATTGCCCCAGGTAAATAAAACTATTGTGTTTTGGTCATTGCTCATTATCACTAGTTCTTAAATAATGTCAAATAAGGCATACTAATCAACATAACTTTTTGCACATTCATAGAGTACGGCGAAGGTTCTTCAATCTCAATTCTTGGTGATGTCTATAGCCTAGGCATATTACTGCTTGAGATGTTTACAGGAAGAAGTCCGACAGATGGTATGTTCAGAGATTCATTGGATTTGCATAAATTTTCAGAGGATGCTCTTCCAGAGAGAGTATGGGAGATAGCTGATTCGGCAATTTTGATGCATGAAGACGCCCATAACAGCGCTACAAGAAGTAAAATTGAGAGCTGCTTGGTTTCTGTTATTGCTCTAGGAATATCATGCTCGAAGAAACAACCTAAAGAGCGGATACTCATACAGGATGCAACCATTAGCATGCATTCTATCAGAGATTCATACCTCAAGTTTGCTGGATCGCATCTGGAGCATGGAATAGCAACTCTGCAATGATTGTAACTGTTTTGACGGAGTAACAATAACATGAAATTTTGTTTATAGCAGAGTTGTTAATTATTGCCAGCTGCGCATTAGTTAGTTTTGAAGTTGAACATAAAAACAAATAAAATGTTTTTCTGTTTCAGTATCCAACTAGCAATAAATCATTTTTTTCTATAGCAGATACATGTAAATATAAAACACACCCAATTACTCTTTGCCAGCTCTGTTCATCAGCATATTATCCTCTTTTTTCTTTTGCCAGGATTGCCTTATCTAGTGACAGAATTGCCTTATAACATGAGGTCAATTGGTGACAGAAATTGCTTGATAGCTCAAGGCCAACGTCTGACGAAGAAGAAGCTTGGCTAAGTGCTATCTTGCAATGCTAAAATGTTGTGTTAACAATAACACATATAGCAGAGCATATGCCACCAGTCTCCTTCACACGCTCATGTATAGCTGTGAGATCTCTTATTCATATATCCTGTCTGCTAGCCTTGACTCTATCATGCTGAAAGTCCTAATCCGTGATGCTGAAAAATCATTGATCCGTGCGTCCTATCCTGTTCACACATGCGTTTGACAAGGTGTACTCCGTCAGAAACCTGTGTTAATATGCAGCATTCACGTTCAGTCCAGTGTTCAGACAGACAATATATGAATCAGCACCTGTTGTTCGTGTAAAATTTAATTAGAAATATAATTATTCCATTGAGGTATCTATATTATTTGAATCTAATAAGAAGGAACAAACACTGGGGAACTTTGCTAGTTGGACACCAAATTGTTCACTGATCAAGCAGGGAGAATCGAACGTAAAAACTATGGAGCTACTTCAGCTGGCATTCTATTCCAGAGAAGTGAGCCGATGATTCAATGACTTATCACTAGAAAACATGAAGTAATTCTCCTGACAAAAGCAGCATCCGGACACAGATCCAGCCTCCTGCCGAGAAGTGTCAAAGGATGAACGGAAGAAACCAAAAGGGCGGAGACTCAGACTCATCTGCAGTTTCATCCGATCGTTTGGCCTTACCTTACCCGCACAGGAGAGTAATTCCCAATCTCCTTCCGTTGTCTTCTATCTCACATTGGCTCCAGCTCACCACCACACCACTCGCCTACCGCGCGCGACCAGAGCAATGCCATGCCAATCCAAGCATGATAGACACTTCCCAGCATAACGAGAGTTAGGGGTTAAGAGGAGCGCGGTGGGAGGATTCGGCGGCGAAGGGGAACGGGACCAACGGAACGAAGGCGGCCGTCGCCGGAGAACCGTAGAGGAGGAAGATGCCGGGGAAGAGGGACGGTTTTCGAATACTATAGATCTTTATTGAGTGTTTCTGTAAAATACTGGACCGCGACCATTAATCGCGATGGGTTGTGTGCAAATTTGGGATCGTGCATAGCCGCGATCCAAAATAAAATAAGGAATGCATATGCGAAATCATGGCTCGAGAGTAATTGTAAACAGTGTTAGATCACAAATTGGTTCAGGGTGTTTCGTCAGAATCTCACCATGGCTGGCCGGGGCAGCTCACCGGCTCCGGCGAACTACAGCTACATACAGTTACTCATAATCTGACTTCAGCAGCCACATTGCATTGTTTGCACCTGTATGCAAAGTTGCTTTCATTCAACAGATTCTTTTGTCTTTTTGAATCTCAACATTTTTTGAAAGCAGCATATCCCATGACTATGCAGCTTATGAAATATTGTTTCTTCGTGGCAAGAAGGTGCATAACAGACCAATTAGGACTTCAAGATCATGCTCACGTCCAACCATTCCAATTAGGACTTCAAGATCATGCTCACGTCCAACCATTCCAGGATGTACTGTTAGTGTCATCTGACTCCTGGATTGAGCCAAAAAAATCTTGCAAGCCTTGCAAATAGTTTGAATGCATCAGCTCTCACAATCCATGTTCCAAGCCAAAATTTACGCAGAAGACAGTGCTTTTGCCATTTAGAACATCAATCTCAACTTTGGACATAGCTGCTTGAAGTTTCTGATGGCCACAACCACAAAGAACTGATCCACTGGCTATTGACTGAACACCCATAGGGTAATGTATAGTAGTCGTGTAGTGCAACCATATGCTACTTTGGGCGTAACATATGCAGAAACCAAGGTTTCGTAGGTCAAAAAACCAACTGTATGAGCAATGACTTACATCATACATTGCAAACTGGATTTGAGATTTAGCAGATGAAAACAGTAAAAATAGGGTACATACATTATACCAAACCAACCCAGTGCATCTCACAATAAAAATAAGACAGAAAAATTGTTTCTTAGGAGTAACTTCTGACAGAAAACTTGATAGTGAGACAGTAGAACTATCATCAGATTAGAAGAGAGAGGTTCCCTTGCCCTTCTTGTCTCCACCGATTTCGAAGTGCTTGCATCTCTGAAAGTTCCAATAGGTGTTAGGAAGCTCAGAACACATGATACAGAACAAGCACAAAGATGACAGGAAACAAGATGATACCTTGATGGCGTGCTGAGAGTAGTGCTTGCAGCTCTGGCACTGAAGCTTCAGCACAATCTTCTTTGTAGTCTTGGCCTGAGATCCACCAAAGAAACCAGAGGTGATGAAATACCCAAAGGTTGTTCAGGACTCTCAAAGCCAACTAATCAGCAAGCATGAATATAAGAAGAGATCACAATCAAACCTTCTTGTGGAAAACAGGCTTTGTCTGCCCTCCATATCCTGACTGCTTGCGGTCATAACGGCGCTTCCCCTGAGCAGAGAGGCTATCCTTTCCTTTCTTGTACTGGGTAACCTTGTGGAGGGTGTGCTTCTTGCATTCCTTGTTCTTGCAGTAGGTCTTCTTGGTTTTGGGGACATTCACCTATAAATAAACCAAACAAAGAAGTCAATATAAACATGACAGGAAGATGTGTACTGAATACATGTGAGTAATTGCCGCCCAACTAAAACCTTATTCTAAACAGAGACTGGCAAGAACGTTTTCTAACATAAAAACAAAACAGAGAAGCAAATGGAAAAAAAAATACTTGTGTGTGAGCTACATGCTAAAACATAACCCATGTTGGATATAAAATGAAAACCAAAGCTATATGCTAAAACATAACCCATGTTGGATATAAAAATGAAAACCAAAGCTATCAAGTGATACAATCTTGCAAGTATGTATACAACAGATGATTATGAAGATTAACATCATGAAACATTTAGTCACATCTTTTTAGATGTTCAATAAACTGGACAAACATCAAACAGGGCAGTTTGGAGGTACTAGCAAATTTAACAGAATTGACTATCACAGATGCATGATCAACTTCAATCACTGTAAATTCCATTTCTTTAATTTGAGAAACAAACTATGTCCTCACCTAATGCAAGCTCAATAAGTAAAATGAAACAAATTGGTAGTATGAAGGTATGATTAGGTATTTCAATGGTATACATCTAGAAGAGATTATGTATCTGACTCATTTTGTTTTTAGTTGACAGAAACAGAATCCTAATTTGTTAGTTACAAATAAGCATTGAACTAACGCAAGACATGTGGGCACTAGTTCATAGGGATATCGTCAGATTTAGCATCAGTGTTCCAGATTACTTATTTATAAACTGCTATAATAGTAAATTAGCTCCCTAAATAATCAATCACCGTTCGGTCACACCATGGGCTAGAACCGCGCGAGATGCAAAATCCGCCAGCGAACCGACCAACTATATCACCGTAAGCGTGAGCCACAACTTAAACCATACTAGTACTACTCTACCCAAAAACATAGAAGAACTGCCTAAAAATAAAAGTATCCAGCTGCTCGTTGTCCCGGATTTGACCCCAGAGTAAAACAAAGAGAGGAAGGTTACTGATGGAACGGGAAGATACTACAGTATCGAGAGATGGAGAACGCAGGGAGGAGTGGAGTTGCTGACCATGGCTGCCGAGCTGTGGGTTCCTCCTCCTTCGGTGAGTCCTAGCGGCGGCGGCCTGCAAGCTCGGTGCGGGAAACCCTAGTGTTGGTCGCGGCGGGGGAGATGACGACGCTCACTTTATTGGGCTCCAGGGTTTGTAACTGAATGGGCTGACAAATGGCGGGCCTATTATTGATGATGGTCCGTTAAGGATTTGCTTTGAAACGGTTAGTTTAGCTCGGCCCATTATGCGGCCCACAAGAGCTGGTCAGTTTTCTTTATTTACAAAAATCCTCTATTGCCTGGGTTTAAAATCAGAAAAGGTATTGCTTAGTATTTTCCCTTTTTCTTTGAACTAAAATATCATCTGTGAGATTCAAAAAAAATATATTATAGGTCCAATCGGATTGTCCAACCAATGTGTCCAACTAAAACACAAATGATGTTTTTGGACCCATTTATCGTAATATCTTTTGTATTAGTTGGACGCTGGTTGGACAATCAGTTGAACCTATAGCAGCAGTACTTTAAAAAAAAAATCATCAGTGCTCCACTAATACACTTGCATTAGAAATCGGAACCGTGGCCTGCTGCGTCACTTTTCAATCCAAGATCGAAGCAATATCTCGGCTGCTGTCCCGAATCGATTCCTCAGGTCGCGATCGAGCAAAGCAACGCAGTAGCCAAGAGCATCACCGCGAACATACTCGCGCGCATTCTCCCTTCGCGATCCCCATGCGCTACCTAACACGCCGCAGCAGGATATATGCCGCGTTCCCATCTGGATGCATCCGGCCACTGCAGCGTGCTCCGGCGACCACGACGGCGCCAAAGCGCCGCGGGGTATGTTCACGGCATATCCCGCGCGGATCGGCGTCCTCGGCGCCAAAAGACGGGGCGTTTCAGCAAATGATTTGGCCAGGGACGCTGTCGCCCGGGGCTTTTTCTTCGATCGCACGGAAAAAGAGAGGTTTCCGATGGGGATCGCATTTGAATCTCCGAACCTGACGATATGATCGGTCCCTGTTCTTGCCTTTTTCAAACAGTTCTTTTGACCGCGGAATCTATCTCTTTTTCTTTGTAAAGCAGGTGGCATTTAACCAATTCCTTCATTCAAAACGCAGACTGTATCCCATCTCCCAGACATTTGGTTTCAGAGTACCGATTTTCTTCAATTCTTTTTTTGGAAGAAATATTAAGCAAAAGTAAACAAAATACTGGCAGATAGTTATGCACTCACTGCACAAATATAATTACTTAGCAGTTTACAATCGTCACGAAATTAAGCCCTTAATCAACTTCATGAACCTTCATGATCTGGTGAAGACTGAATTACTGACGAAAGGCAATGATAGTTATGTTGACAGTACTTCATAGATCGAGACTCTACTTCATGTCAGTGAAGGGGCTTGCATGACGAAGAGAGTACGGACGAGCTCAGGGTTTCGCACATGTACAAGAACATCTATATACAGAGAGCATATTTTTCATCTTTACTGGGCTGCTATCAACCACTACTTTGTAGAAAGCAGAGGAACAGAAAAGGCACCAGAGCTAGGACAGATAACTGACAAATGCTGTTGGAGCTTTCATACAGCTATATTTCAGTTCAGGGAAGAAGAAAAAAAGTGTTTCCTTCCAAAAAAGATGAAGGAAAAATTGTGTCCTGACTTTACAGATGAATCAAGGTTGTGATGCTATATGTGAAATCCTTCTAGGATTTGGCAAGATGATGAAATTCAGTATTGCTCACATCGCAGACAGCAACTATTTTAAAGAGAGGCAAGACAGATACTATAGATGTATAGCCGATAGGATGAATAACTAATGCTACTAGATGTTACGAAAAAAGCAGTCGCCGATGGCACCATGGCAACATGGGAACAATGTTTATTCGCCACACAGTGCAGAAAAGACGCACACACACACACAAAAAGAAGATGGCAGCCGTGTTGTCACTCGCGGCGAAGGCGCATCGTCGCTGCAAGTGTCGCAGTGGCTGGCAACACATTGCCGGGAGAGAATCAAGTGGCCATCCGTCCGCTGCCCGCGCGTATAAATAGGCACCCGTGTGCATCGTTGAACGACAGCACGATCGGTCAGTTCAGTTAGCTAGCAAGTGTTGGCACCTGACGAACGGACAATGGACAGCTCTTCAGAAGCTCATGGGTGAGTTGCGGC
This sequence comes from Chloris gayana, assembly GCA_031894775.1. Lineage (NCBI taxonomy): Eukaryota > Viridiplantae > Streptophyta > Magnoliopsida > Poales > Poaceae > Chloris > Chloris gayana. Next base: position 100,923 of record JAUNZO010003748.1, read on the forward strand.
CACCGCTCTTCCTCGTCTCTTCCTCCTGCACAACCAACTGTGTTGTATGCTCTGTTCGTGAGAAGCAGAACAAAGAAGCCACTCCAGCTGATCGCACGCTTTCAAACTGAAGATTCATTATTATATCAGTACCTGATGACCGTGCATTACCCAGCTAATCTCTTGTGAATGTGACTGGTCCCTGCAGGCGGCACAAGTGCGCGGCGTGCTTCCGTCAGTTCAACCGGATGGAGCACCTGGTGGAGCACATGCGCACGGCGCGCCACTCCTCCCACGAGCCCCGCTGCGTCGTCTGCGGCAAGCACTGCCGCGCCTTCGAGGCGCTCCGGGACCACCTCGGCGCCGGCGGCTCGTCGCTGCCCAAGGCCGCGCACTGCGCCACCGTCTTCTCCTCGCGCGGCTGCTCGCTCTGCCTCGCCGTGCTCCCCACCGCCGCCCGGCTCAGCGAGCACTACCACAACGAGTGCAAGTTCACCCGCACCCCGGCCATCTCCATGTCCCGGCTCCAGATCAGCGCCCAGCCGCAGGGCCGAGCCCCGCCGGCGGCGCCGTGGCGCTGGGCTGCAAGATGGTCGGCGCGGGGAGCGACGGGTCCCTCGACGTGTGCGCGCGCGTGTGCGTCGTGGACGAGCGCGAGGAGGTGGTGTTCGATGCCTTCGTGAAGCCGCTGATCCCGGTGACGCAGTACCGGTACGAGCGGACCGGGATCCGGCCGGAGCACCTGCGCAACGGCGTGACGGTGAAGCAGGCGATGGAGCGCGTGCAGGATATTCTGCTCGGCGGGGAGCAGCCGTGGAAGGTGCGGAGCAGCCGCGGGCGGGCCCGGCTGCTGGTGGGCCACGGGCTGGACCACGACCTGGACGCGCTGGGCATGGACTACCCGGGTTACCTGAAGCGGGACACGGCCACGTACCCGCCGCTGATGAAGACGAGCAAGCTCAGCAACTCGCTCAAGTTCCTGACGAGCACCTACCTGGGCTACGAGATCCAGACGGGGCACCAGCACCCGTACGAGGACTGCGTTGCGGCCATGAGGTTGTACCACAGGATGCGCGCGCAGCGGCACCGCAGGTGCGAGGGTGACGCGGCGGCCGGCGCTGCGTTCTCGGCGGCGAGCGCGGAGAGTGCGTTCCCGGCGTGGCGGCAGAGGGAGCTGGAACGCATGTCGCCGGAGGAGCTGCTGCAGCTCTCCATGCCGGACTACTACTGCTGGTGCCTCGACTCCGTTAACGGCTAGCTTGCTCGCTACGCAGGTCGTCGTGTCGCCTGTCTCGTATGATGACGTGTACTAGGATTCTGCTTCGGCTCGTAAAAATAAATCTTTGGAAAGTAATCTTTGAGATATTTACTGCCCAATTTTGAATTGACAATGCGCGTGCGCCATGTCAGATTGCTCATCAAAAACGTAACAACTCGGTCTGATGGCGCTTTCCTACACTCAAGTGCAGATGTGGTCACCGTTTGCTAGCAAAATTTCATATCCACGACCCACTACATTAGCAGATCGCACGAAGAAAGTGTGCAAAATAAGATAATGAACGGTTGTTTTTTTGAGTTAACCCATCTACCTAGCTCCCTCAGTTATCTCGTGCTCGTGGTACTCCCATGACATCGATTATCCCTCCCTTACTGTTAGATTAACAAAGTTAACATTATTCCACTCTGTCGGTACAGTGATTTCACCCTCATCATCAGAAGAGTCTATTTCAGGAAAATTTTCATGATCCATATCCTTCCTCGCCATCTCATAAACTACGTGCTCAAAGCACTCTCCTTCATCCGCTGTTGGTTTTGTAGGCACATTCTCATCTACATCTTCATCATTTTCCAATGTCTGCTCCAATTCATTACCACCTTCCTCTTGCTCTTCATCTGTAGCAACCATTTCTTTATATTATGCTTGAGCAAGAAGAATTAGAGGCCAACAACGTTCTCTTGCCTTCTCTTGTTATACCATACAGCTCGATTAACTCTAAAAAAACCTTGCCTTGCACGACTAATAAGACCCTTCAAATGCAATGTGCATTGTCCATAATCATTTTGAAACAATCGCATCAACAACTCCTTAACACCCCTAATTGTCCTCTCATTTGGTCTTGATATTCTCTTGAATACGAGACGGAAACCTCGAAAGATCTACCCCTTTAGACCTTCAACAATATCTCCATCACCATTAAAAAAATCAGAAACACTAATTTTTTTACATACCTATCATCATCATAATTATATATATTTTTGCTATAAAATAATTACATATATTAAGAAAAAAGTCAACAGTGTCAACAATTTAAAAACGAAGGGAGTATTAAATAGTGTGGTTAATAGTAACGTTGGATACTTATAAGAGCAAATTCCCTGTCCGCCATCAAAATTATAACCGGTTCCTTTTGTGCCACGAAAACTTTCGAAGTTCCTTGTGTGCCATCGAGTTATTTTTCCCTTCCATGTGTGCCATTGTCGTCCGTTCCCGTTACTCTGTGGTAGTTAAACTTTTTTTCTCATTGTGCAATGTCCAAAGTACCCCTCACAAGCCGAGCGCTTCTTCGCGGTTCGGAGAACCGGTCGTCTCCCGTGGTCGTGTGGTTGTGTCCTCCAACCCTAGCTGACCTTGGGACACTCAATCCGGACGGCTATGCGCTTCGGCGTGGCCTCACGGGCTCGAGGCCTCGATCCAGCCGAGCGCGTGGGCTTGCGGACGGGGTGCCCGTGCGGCGTGCGGTGCCGGCGCGGAGTTGGGGGAGGAGGCAGCGGCATCGGGACGACGTGGCGCGGCGCAGCACGGCATCGAGACGACGCGGTGCGACGCAGCGCGACATTAGGTGGCGGTGCGGCGCCGGGGCGGCGCACGGGGAGGCGCGGCCTCGGAGGCGGCGCAACATCACGGGGAGGCACGACATCCGGGGAGCAGAGGAACAAAATTCGACGCGGTAGCTTCCATCGGCATCGGCTCACCGTGATGGCTTTAGTAGCACGACCTCAAGGGTAAGCATGAAGACGACCGAACATTTTGTGAATTCTTTGATTGTATTGTACCTGAATACTTGTAGAAATCACAGGATGGATCAAAATACAAGCTATAATTTGGAAATCAAACTCATTGGGAATCCAAAAACTCATAGGACAGATTGCGAGATGTTATTCATTCACAAAGGTTGTAGATTATGATATCATAAACTTTAAATATTTTGTTCAGACGATTGTGGATGAGTGTCCACCTGCTTATCAAGAATTAGTTACTGTTCAGTACTATGATGAGGGATTGAAATGCTTTCCACAAGTTGAAACCGACTAACAACTTATGGCCATGTTTGAGAAATATGTTGAGACCAAAGTTGTTACTATGTTTATTCTGTACTCTGATCCAGCTGAACCACAACCACTTGTCACTGAATGGCCTGATGCACCATCATGTAACACTGAACACAATCAATCTCAGAGCCAACCAAAATTAACCGAGGACAATTATCTAGCAAATCCATTACCGAGAAAATGAACACATTGGTGTCGATGAAGAGTGCACTTATTTGAGTAATGAAATTGCCCCTGTTGTAACTGTGGGAGTTTATGACAATGGTGAAGACAAAGTTCTAGAGGATGATGTTGAGTACTGAGTCTGATTTGGAGGAAGAATTGGCAGTGAAAGACTATGAACCAAAGAATATTTCTAGTCTAGATTATGATAAGGATGACCCACCAATGGATGTAGGCACCATCTATTCGAACATTCAGGAATTTAAGCTCGCATTAGCTCAACATGCAATCAAGCGTGGATTTGAATATAATATTGAAAAGGCTGATGTAGGGAGATATAGGGAGTATTGCTCAAGGGAAGTTGAGGAAAAGTGTCCTTGGAGGATTCATGCTATAACCTTAGATGATGACGTGAGTATAAAGGTATTGACACTTGTTTTGTTTATGTTAATAGTTTAAATTTCTGTTGCAAACTCTTATTTTGTTTGTTCTCTTTAAGTGAAGATAAATGCTGCAAGACACCAATGCACCAGTACTAGAAGGTCCAAAAAGGTTAAGAATGCTACCAAATTTTGGGTATGTCGAAGGTGAAAGATTGGTCTGGTTGAAGATGCTACACTAGAAGCAAAGGAGCTTCAAAGAAGGATCAAAGAACATCACAAGGTGAAGGTGCACTACAAGAGAGTCTACATGGGTAAGGACCTTGCACTCAAGCAGCTCTATGGAGATTGGGATAGTAGCTTCAACAATTTGTTTAGGTTTAAAACTGAAATGGAGAAGTCAAGTCCCGTCGGTTTTGTAGTAATTGACCACCACAAAGTAAATGACAATAACAGATTTAAGAGGTTATTTTTTGCTATGAAACCTTGTATAGATGGATTTCTTAGTGGTTGTAGACCATACTTGGCAATAGATAACACCTTTTTGACCGGAAGGTTTAAGGGACAACTAGCAAAAGCTGTTGCTCGTTGATGGGCATAATTGGATGTATCCGATGGCTTTTGGTGTCATATATTCTGAGACAAATGACAACTGGATTTGGTTCATGCATAGGCTTAAGGAAGCTATTAGAACACCTCTTGGCTTAACCATTTGCACGAGATGCTTGGACAAGTCTGTAATGACAGGAGTCAAATAAGCAGCATTCCCGCACATTGAACATAGAGAATGCATGTGGCATTTGGTTTAGAATTTCAAGAAAAGGTTTCATGGCAAAGTGTTTGATGACCACCTTTGGGCAGCAGAGGAGGAAGATTTCTAGAAAGTTCCAAGGACTTATATTAGACATGGATGTGGTTAAGTGCTTTAATGGGGTTGTTGAAGTCACGATGACGTGGAGGCACTTGGATTTCTATTTGCTGTGAGGTTGCGTGACAACACTTGCACTTGCTTGCATGCTATAGCATTTATCACATCTCTAGACCATGCACCTTTAGAGAATTATGTGGATTTATATTATTCAGTGCAGAAATTTAGAGCAACATATGCACAAGAAATCCCTGCTTGTGACGGACAAATCTCAATGGCCGAAGTTCAATCATGATTTTTTTTTCATGCACCCACCACTCTTGAAACCCACAGCTGGGAGGAGAAAGAATGAGAGGTACAAAAGTAGTATTGAGGGCACCAACACTAAAACAAGGAGAAAAGGACAACACCAATGCCCTATGTGTCATGATTATGGTCATCATTGGAACAATTGCAAAGAAGGTGATCCGGAGGACATTGATGCTATGATGGCCCTAAGGTAACTGAATTGTGCATGTTAACTTATTTGCATGATTGTATAACATTTTTTAACTTGGCATTCTTTTTGTTTTTATCATGCGAGAGGGCACCGAAAAAAAGGAAAAGGACAAGTACAATATCAACAGAGAATAGTATTGTTCCTTTTGAAGATAAAGGACTAACACGATCAATGAATTTTCCACCAAGGTATGCACTCACACCACTCCTCCCAGCAGTGGGTTTCAAAACTTTTTGTTCTCCAACAATTACTTTTTGTGCAGCCAAGACGTTGAACCTATAACCACTAAAAAACTAAAAGGTGGTAAATCAAATTCGGGGCAATTGCATAACCGGGCCTCTTTTGGAAGCCAATTGCATGTTTGATCTAGTTTTTCACGTTTTGCATATTTGATCCTATTTTTTGAATCCGAAGCCTCCGTTTGACCCCATTCGGTAGACCCGTCAACCAAACTAGGATTTGAGAATTAAAAAAAGAATTAAAAATAAAGTGACAAGGAAAAGACCAAAATACCCTCTCTTTCTTTCTTCCCTTCGATCGTTCCCAGATTACTTCTTCATGGTTCAGTTAGTTTAAAATTTCAAATCTGAATTTAAATTGCTGCTAAAATTTTGAAACTTTAGCTAAATTGCTTGTCATAGTTTTGTTTCTGAAAATAAGGTCATTCATGTAAAAGTTCATAATTTTTAGGATCAATTACACAAGGGTATCAAGGTCTTTTTACCATGTACTTCACACCGTTAATGATTTATAACAGAACAGGGTCAAGAATGTGCTTCGGTTTTCAAAAACGGAGTCAAATATGCAAAATGTAAAAAACGAGGCCAAACATGCAATTAGCTTTTAAAAGAGGGTCAGTTATGCAATTGTCCCATCAAATTCAACTAGATCAATAAGGTAATTTTTTGTGCAGTCATGTATTGCATTTTTTTCTTGCTTAAACTAAGTGAATTTAACACATCACATATAGGTCTAGGTCAGGAAGTGGTTCCAATGAACTTGAGGTCCTCTCTGTTGAGTGTCCAGGTGGAGGTGGAGAAAGACAAGGTGTTGCTGTTGCTACAACTTCCAAGCCTACAAGACCTAAAAAGGTTGCAGCAAAAATCAAGCCAAAACTTAAAGAGAAGACAAAGAAGCCAAATGATAGTCCGATCATGCGAACCAGAAGCAAAATAGCAATGGATACTAGTCCAACTTTAGAAACCAGAGGCAAAAGAAGGCTAAGCCTTTGAATGTGGTTCTAATGTAATTTGTTGAATATGGTTGTGATGTAATGTGTATTCTTTTGTGGAAGAATGTTTCCAAACAATTGGCATGCTTCCTCCTTAACGTTACTGTTATATTTCTAGTCTATGAAGAGGAATCATTGTGTCAATGTTTTCACCATGAATCATGTTGTTCATGTTAATCTAATTTATGTTGCTTCCTCACGGTGTGTTAATAATTTCATCATTTTTTGTCCATGATAATCTAATTTATGTCGCTTTCTCATGGTGTGGTAATATTTTCGTCATTTTCTTGTTGATGGCTTGATTATGTGCAAATTACTTTGCACTACTTGACAGAGGTATTTCCGTCTTTTCATGTCACATTTAACGGTGTTACATGTTCAACTGACTGCAATGGCACACAGGGAAGGAAAAAATAACTCGATGGCACACAGGGAATTTCCAAAGTTTTCATGGCACTGAAGGAACCGGTTATAATTCGATGGCATACGGGAATTTGCTCTACTTATAAATAGGTAGAACATTATATTAGGATAATGTTTTGTAATAGTAGTGACATGTTATTCTGTTCCTTTTTTTTTCTGTCAATTCATTATGCTTGTTTTTGGTATTTCCATGGAACCTGAAGCCGTCTTTTAGTCACCAATATCGATGTGATAATTTCTTGTAAGCAAATATTTTTTAGAAAGGAAAAGAAAATAATAAATAATTTATGATCACTTAATAAGTTTTGTGTGATGAAAGACAACAAATATGAAAATGTATAACATTTTATCGTATTTTATTGCAGAACTTAAGTTAAGGAACAAAAGACGGGTTCCTAATTCCTATATCTTAGCTCCTTTATCTAAATTGAAGGCATTTAAATTCAGTATCAAATGATATATCGTATGAAGTCATAGATATTTATTGCAGGAATGATTTTTTTTATCTAAGTTCAATGTCTCATTTTTTCAACTGCAAGTGGAAAATTCAAATTCAAATGAGGAATCTTATTTGATTCTTTCAGCTTTCACTCTTTCATCCTATAAAATTATTTTGACGATATTTGAGAAAAACTTTAAAAATTTATTTTTCATTTGTTTGGACGATCTCAAAATGAATAAGGACCAGGACTCACTTCATAAGTTGTTTTTCTGCTTAAAAGAAAAATAAATCTATGGAAACTGACAAGTCATTTTGCTCACGCGCCGGCGCGCCGCTGTATCTCCGCGTGACCGCGTCCTCGACACACGCTGACGACAGAGAAACCTGTCGCCGTCCCGTCCACTCCTCAACTCTCTTCCCCGCTCCGCCGCCCGTACCGGCAGCCGCTGCCTCCAAAATGCCGCACCCCGCTGCCTCCCCCAACCCTCCTCTTCCGCGCATGCTCCTTTGCCGGCGCCGCGTTGTCCTCGCCTGCTCTGCTATCGCGGCGCTCGCCCTCCTCCTCGCCGCCCAGACCATGGAGGAACCCAGCCGACGGCGTGCGTACCTCATGGGATCCATCCTCGGTGGTACCCGCGAATACAAGGAGGCAAACGCGTCGGCTCCCTCTGTAGATTCCTCCTCGCCGTTACCCGCCGACGGGCCGCTTCCTTCCCTCCTCGAGGTACGCTGAGTTTCCATTGTGAAGATTTGAGCTTCCTGCGTTTATAAGCAAGGGGTACATGGAAAGAAAAACTGAAAAAAAAATTAATGCGCCTAAATTGTGGCTTATTTCTCCTAGCTTAATTCAAAATTCTGTCAATTTTGAGTTTTTTCTGCCCGAACTGTCAATTTTGATTTGTTTGGAGAAATTTAACATCTAATGGGAAAATTAAGTGTAGATTTCACGACATGCTCTACTTTGACGCGAATAAACTTCGAATAAGTTAGGTGCGAACCTCATCTAATTGTGATCGTTTTAACGAAAATATCCTGCCCTTAAGTGGGTGTAAGATGGAAGGGCTGAAATTGGATATGAGCTTGATAAACCGTTTGTCTTGCAGACTGATCTGTCGACTAGGACTGCACCAGTCTCCTCCGTATTTCTAGTCCCTTCACCTTCACCTGCTGAGGATTTTGATGATGGTTCAATGGAGGAACATGAACATCACGAGATAAAGGTATCGATTTCTGCAGTATTCAGTTTTGTTCTAGGAATGGCATTACATGATGTGTTATGTTTTAGGTAGTCTAGTAATGCACGAGTTTCTTCTTTGTGTAGACCGTATTGAAATTTTTCCATGTGATGATTTTCTCTTTTCATGCAAAGAGGAATCCAGTATCGCTCTAGTCTAGTGGATTCTAACCGATGGTTACTGATACATTAGGGAAACCTACTGAAGGAACCTATCTCTTCTCTCCAAAAGGTATATACCCAGTGTTGGGTCAATATATCTATTGCAACTAAGATTTATTTTTTTAACCGCCTTATTTGTGAAGCCCGTTTCTAGTGGTTTGTTTTCGAGGAGCTCTGACCTTATTGGAGAAAATGACATGAATGGCAAATCAGTTCTGCGTGATAGGCCAGAGGTTAATGCTTTTCTTTTCTCAGATTTCAGTCATTTGACACAAACAATTTAATGCTGGCATGCCAATTTAGCAGGCACCGCTTTGGTCAACAGCAGCTGATGAAGAGCTTATATATGCAAAGAAAGAAGTTGCTAATGCACCATTAGTGACTGATGACCCTGACCTGTATGCACCTCTGTTTCGGAATGTGTCCATCTTTAAAAGGTAATGCATTGGTTCGACTCATATTCTCTTGACCGCGATCTATGTGTTCTATAATTCCTAACAAATAATGGAATGCCCAATTGTATGCTATATAGTGTTATTTTTTTCTGTTTTCTCTCTTCTTGTTTTACAAAAAGATTTACTTTTATTTTTCTCAGTACAATTCACTGTAATGGAATAATATATTCATGTTTATGAAGATACACAGTACGCCATGCTGCATGACTGCCATGCCACTTCTTATTGTTTACTAAAGAACTGTTCATTAGTTTTGCTCCCATTTTTGTGTATCTTATTGGAGTTTTTCATTGTCTCGCTTTTTGCATGCGTCTTTTCATACAAATCTGCCACATACAATTCCTTGTTGGCATCACGGGACCTAAATAACTGAATTTTGGCACCTTCCTTTTCTAACTAATCATGTAACTGTTTCTATGTTGGACTATTAGCTGTTTTTTGTTTCTGATGCTTTTCAATTGTGCTTGCAGGAGTTATGAAATGATGGAGAGACTTCTTAAGGTTTTCATATATCATGATGGAGCAAAACCTATTTTCCATTCTCCGGAGTTGAAAGGAATTTATGCTTCTGAGGGATGGTTTATGAAATTGATGGAGGGGAACCAGAACTTCGTCATTAGAGATCCGAACAGAGCCCATTTATTCTATCTCCCATATAGCTCTCGCCAACTGGAGCATAATCTCTATGTGCCGGGTTCAAATACGATTGAGCCATTGTCCATCTTCCTAAAAAATTATATAGATATGATCTCTACCAAGTATCCTTACTGGAATAGAACAAAAGGAGCTGATCACTTTTTTGTTGCTTGCCATGACTGGGTATGTTTTCTTCTATTGTCATCTTTGAAGTGAAAAATGCAAAATAAGAACCAAGTTATTAGTATGTTTTTTCACTTGCACTTTGATTAATAACAGAAGAAGAGCAGGTAGTACTTAGTTCATGAATATTGGTCTTCTGTTGCAGGGGCCTTATACAACCAAACTGCACAATGATTTGCGGAAAAACACTATCAAAGCTCTATGCAATGCAGATCTCTCAGAAGGAATTTTCTTTCATGGAAGAGATGTTTCCCTTCCAGAAACATTTCTTAGATCACCAAGAAGACCTCTACGAGATATTGGTGGAAGACCAGTTGCACAGAGAACTATCCTTGCCTTCTTTGCAGGACAGATGCATGGTCGAGTTCGACCGGTACTTCTTAAATATTGGGGAGGAAAGGATGCAGATATGAAAATTTATAGTAGGCTGCCACACAAAATCACTAGGAGGAGGAATTACGTCCAACATATGAAGTCAAGCAAGTATTGTATCTGTCCCATGGGATATGAGGTAAACAGCCCAAGAATAGTTGAGGCGATATACTATGAGTGTGTTCCAGTAATAATTGCTGATAACTTTGTGCTTCCATTCGATGATGCACTCAACTGGAGCACATTCTCTGTGGTGGTACCAGAAAGAGATATACCCAAATTGAAGGAGATCCTGTTAGCAATACCTGAGAGTCAATATATAACCATGCAGTTAAATGTGAAAAGAGTGCAGAAGCATTTTCTATGGCATGCAAATCCTGTGAAGTATGATATTTTCCACATGATTCTACACTCAATTTGGTTTAGTAGGGTAAATCAGATGCAAGTGGAGTAGCACCTTTCAGACAAATGCCTAAGTTACATGAGATGGTTGTTGGTTGTCCATTTTTGGTATATCAAAGTCTGGAAGAAAGAGCTCGTGCGGTCTGATTTGGACTGTAGTACGGTTTTGCAGCCTTGTTCCTTGGATAAGGAGCTTAATGGAGATATCATTCTGACAAGAGATCCTGTCATATTCTGTAGATAGTTGACAGTTGCTGGAAAAGTTTGAAGAAGTGAAAATAGGTGTCATTTTGGTAGGTGGTGGCCTTGTAACGACATGGCCCTTCTGTAAGATTGATTGTAAATTTCTTTCATTCCTTTTCTACCTTTACTAGGGAAAACGTACTTGAGATCTAGAAGCCTTGTAACCGTTGGAAAACAGGAGGGAGTTTGTGTCGCAGCTTTATATGTTTTCGTTCACCTTTCGAGGGTAAACTGCTGATTTTTTTAGGCGAGCATGTATCCCACGATTACTATTGCTTGATGGGTTCACCTTTGTTATACAAGGCCGTTTGTGTTCTTCATTGCAGGATCACTTTGATATAAATTATATTAATAGTTATATAACGATTCAAGTCCACAAATCCGTTGTAGTCTAGCTGGTTAGGATACTCGGCTCTCACCCGAGAGACCCGGGTTCGAGTCCCGGCAACGGAATTTTTTATGCGTTTTTATGCGCATTTTGCTTTCTAGTTCTAGGCATCAAATTCTAACGAGGAACGCACCAGCACCACCATCATACGTTCATAACACAATCGGGGAGTCACAGCACCGGAATTTTTTATGCGCATCTTACTTTGTACGAATCAAATTCTAATCAGGAGCAAGGAGCACGAGAACCACCGTCATAAAACTAACACAATCATAAGACTCAGAAAACGCCAAAGCTTGATGGATTCATCAAAACACTGGCAAACTTTATTTATCTGTAACATCACAAATACCAGGACGGGTTTGTTTATTTTAGTTTCCACCCTGGCTTATTAAAAACAACAATGAAGAAAAAACTAACAAAACTGTCACGCTCACACCAAATACATCTATCTCTGTCACTCCAGCATAACATGGTATAGCATATTACCACTATTTTGTTAATTTGACCCAAGAGGTCAGCTGCCATTTACACTCTGAGAAGAGTCGAACAGATTGGCTCCTGTCAAAAAGGGGCAGGCGTCTCATGAAGCTAGGAGGAGAGAGCATGGAAAAAGCCGCAGGTTCAACCACTCGAAACTGGGGCTGGTCTCTCTATCTTCACACCATATGCATGTCAGAATAAGTCCATTTCGGTGTGGTCATGTCACTCAGGAAGATTAAGCCGGTCAAAAAGAACCAGGAAACTTTGCTCAGGTACACTGTACAGGAAACCGAGCTCTGCACCTCCAAGGTGTGGGATTGTACTCTGAAAAATATACACTGGATGTTAACAACAATCTTGAACCAGATCAAATTCATTATGAGCAGTATTGAATTGACAAGTTGCATTAATAGTTCAAAAAAGCAACTTGAACTCCATTGGCATGTTGCCTTCATGCAAATATTAATTCCAAAAGTTGTAGGATACCAGTTTGTGGTACCAGGAACACTAATTATTGGCTAGAGGCCACTTTCAGAAGTGCTAGCCTAAGCATGGAGAATCATTTGGTCTGAAAAATTATCTCAGGACTGAGGAGACAAACTGTTCCTGTATGAACTAGAAATGAGACGCTCTTCTCTAAACTAGCACCTTCTAGATAAAAGACATTAACTCCATATCAGCTGCTTAGTCAAACATGATTACATAGTTACAGCTGCAGATGTAAAGCAACACTGATGCGAAACTTACCTTGCCATTGAGCACCAGTAGCTCACCATCCACCCATCGGGGTTTTTGAATCCAGGTTGTGCTATTCTACCCTGACCTTTATAACTGGCAATCTGCAGAAAAAAGGATCAATGAAAAAAGGAATCCAGGTTGCATGGGACATTCAGTTTAGGTGTCACGTGACTTTCACTTGTCAGAATGGAACTAAATCATCACATGGCATGGCTTTTTTAGCATAAATTTGCAACTGAACAAAAACATTAATTCAATAATAATATCAGCAGACAGAAATTACCACACCAAATTCTTCTGGATATGCACCACGATTCTCAAGACGCTTGCCTTTCCCAATCTTAGCCCGGAATGTTATCTGTGAAGAAGTTTGAACAGTCAAAATAACGTTGGAGCCTGATTACCAAAATGCAACGAAGGAAAATGGCGGCAAACCTGGCCAGCAGGGACACTCAGATCACCAGTCAACTTTACTGCTTCAACGTACTCGAAAAACTCTACGTCATCAGTACTATTCCAGTGGCCGAACTTCCGCCGGAGCTGTACGATTTCTGGTCCATATGGACTAAATGCTCCAACATAGAGACCTGCACAAAGCCCATGTTGTCAGACTACAGAAAAACAAGCATCAACTTGACAGAGAAAACTTTACCATTAAATGGGTCGGTGCTGTTAGTATCCGTGATGATCCGACTGAAAATAGTATTCTCAGTCAGCTTGACACGAGCCTTGCTTAATGTGAGCCTTAAAAGCTCCTGGACTTCTTTATTTATCTGCAGTAGTTCTGCCATTTGTCAGTCTAGCTGCTTGCTCGAATGGAAGCAAGGTTTTGGAGACTGGTAGCTATGGAAAGTTACCACAAGAGATGTACTGGACTATCTACATTGGGAGGAGATGAAAGGGCTGATGGAAGGTGCTCTTGAGAAATAATTTTTAAGTGGTGACAGTAACCACAATCTGAGGAAACAAGATGTAATGCATTGATCCTAACATTAACAGCAATAACTGATTCCATTTTTTTTTGTTAAAAATATTTAGAATCATGACACCATCAGGTTAATGGAACCAGTGTTGAGCCAGTTCCTGGAGCTCTCAGCTTACACTGGAAGGCACGTGATGTAGCATAAGCTAGAACATCTAGTAACTAGAGATAAAAACCTTCACAATGGTATTTAATGCTTAAGCTGAGAAAAATTCCAGAACTTAAGTACAGATGATGAAATTTCACCCAACAACAAATAAAAAAACTTGACCTGCGGGGGTATGACGGCCCCCGGGCATTGCATTTAAGGAGAAGATCCTCTCACGCAGATCAAGAAAACCCCCTCCCCCCTTACATTGGGGCCACTAGCCTTGTGAGAACCTGGGCCGGGGCCACCATGGGCACCGTTGCTTCCAGAGGCAGGGCCTTAACCAAATGCTTTGGTGCGGGGAGAGGCGAGGGATTTTTTTAACCCAGATCGCAAATTCGCTCCCACTGGGAGTCGAACCTGGGACCTAGGAGGTGCTACTCAGGCACCTTACCAGTGAGGTAAAGGCCCTTTCGCCACCCAACAACAAATAAAGAGAATGTACCTGGGTATATCTTGTGTTCACCAAAAATTTTAAAGTTGCGAGCATAAATACCAAATAAATGGCAATCCTACCTTTTGAGAACTCTTGGTTGTGCCCCATAATGCCTTCGCGACATCTGATGGCATAAGCTCTGATGCTAATTTAGCAGCCATATCTGCAACTTTCTGTTTGGCAACCTTTGTTTCAGCCAGGTCTCGATCTGAAGCTTTTCCAGGAATATACAGTTCGAAGGAATCTTTCTCCAAATTATTAATTTCAGCTGGAACTCGAACATATGATTTTGCTCCAGCATCCTCTTTATTATGAACCACTCCACTGATGAAAAGCTTCACCTCTGTACTTTTACTTTCTTCATCCACATCTTCTTCTGGAACATCTTCCTCCTGTACTTCCTCTGTGGTTTGCTCTTCCAACGAGTTATCTGATGTGCTCTTAACATCATCTTGTACCAATTCGTCAGATGAGTTTTCGGCTAATTCAGTTTCCTCCGATACATCTACATTTATTACTTGAACTTTGAATTCTGGAATCCGAGACTTGAAAAAGTTCAAAACGCTTTTCAATCCTTCCACACTACTGTCCTTGGTGTTACCAACGTCCTGTTCTTTCTCCTCGAATTCCTCATTCCCCTTTGAAGTAGTATCTGTATTTGTTTCCTCTGTTACACTGTCTGATATAGTACTACTTTCTAAGGAACTTTCACTCTCCACCTTAGCTGGCCCTTCTGCAGTTGAAGATGATATGGATGATGCACTTGAAGTTCCTTTTGCCGATCGCAAGTGTACCACCTATCCATTTTGTAAATACAAATTTCAAATCTGTGCATAATGATTGCAATTCAGATGAATATCACTTTGATCAATGTGCACCTTCATCGTATATGTCTCATCATCATCTCTGACAAGGAAGATTTCGAATAGTGGAGTCCCCGAAGAAGCAGTGACCAGTTGTCTAAAAGAGAACAGATATTTGGTAAGTTGTTACAGTTGAACATCTAGACACTTCCCTGGTTTCAACTTTCAGTGATAAACCCAGAGAAACACACCTTGGGCTGTAGCTCTTAGCCACATATCTTCCAACACCAGGACTTATTCGTACAATTCTCCCAATGGAATCATCAGTGTCCTTGGCGTATCCCACCCACCAACCTACCTGGAAAGGAAACGGTTAGAATTCATCCCAAAAATAGTCTTTTGAGGATTCAGGATTCTATAAAAGTCTCTTTCTTAATGACGTTCTTTGGCTAATCTTTGCTCAGAAATGGTAGTACAATTTTGTTCAAATAACAAAATGACAAGGGGGGCACTATTACCAGCCATGCTTTATTATTAGGACCATTGCCATGTCGAGCATGGCAAGTGCTAGAAGTGGCTTTAGTTAGCCATGCTGCCACTGAATGCAGGTAGCAGATTGAAAGACACAAATAAATGGTAATCAGTGACGAGAGCTTAGTAATTACCAAGCCGGTTCCAGCAAGTCTTGTCAACCTCGATGCATCCTGATAACGCTGTTCCTCAATGGCGCTCTGTGAGAATCAAACAGAGTAAGGGAAATCGGGGAAACAAATCCTTAAAAACCTAATCCAAATTGGTGAGAAAAAAGAAGCACTACAGCATCGGAGCTGATGCATCAAAATCAGCGATGGAATAGTAGGACAAGCAGCGCAATCAGTAACGGACCTTGAGCTCGGACATTACGTGGGCGACCGCGTCATTGCCCGCCGCCTCGAGTATGGCTTTCTTGAGCTTGGAGGCCTCCGTGAAGTCCTCGTTCTCCACCGCCTCCTCTAGTTGGAACTGCAAGGTCGGAGTAGGAGCGATCATTCGATATTTCGATCGGCTCAAGATTAGCAGGTAGAAGATGATGAAATCGGTGATTACCTTGAGCAGGGACGCGTAGCTCTCGGCCTGATCGACCTCCTCGAAGTGGCGGCTCCATCGGGTCCAGTCCCAGGTAGAGGGCGACGCGGAGGCGGCCGTGCAGAAGCAGCAGGTGGCGGCGCGGCGCGCGGGTGCGGGCGGACGGGCCGCGGAGAGCGATGAGCGGCGGCTCGGTACGGAGAGGGGCGGGCGCGCCGCCGCCGGCGTGGCGCACGCGGTGGCCGCCGGGGACATGAGGGGGGATGGGTGGGGCACGGCGGGCAGAGGCTGGCAGGCACGCGATTCAGATAAGGAGGGAGGACAGGAACGATCGAGAAAGTGGCCAGCTAGTGAGCAAACAGCCGCTGGCCGAGGGGAGGGGTCGCGTGGCGGAGCCGACTGCCAACTCGCCGACAACTGGGGTCCCTCTGCGGCTAGGCCTTTTTTCCTTGGAAGAAAGTTGCATTTGCGGTTCACAAATTTATTTGGGTAAATTCATTTTTCTTTTATTATTCTTCGTGGATAATCGGAATGGCGTTGATCTTTCGGCAAAAAAAATATGATATGACGATGGGTTTGAAATTTAATATTCTCTGTTGGTACATGTCGTTGTAGCTTGTGAAATAGTAATATGTATTTTTTTATCTA
Source organism: Chloris gayana (assembly GCA_031894775.1). NCBI lineage: Eukaryota > Viridiplantae > Streptophyta > Magnoliopsida > Poales > Poaceae > Chloris > Chloris gayana. The sequence continues at coordinate 117,615 of JAUNZO010003748.1, forward strand.
AACATATACTGCCACATGGCACGACGATCATATCTTCCCTTTAACTGTCTAGTTATACACGCCGCTTCATCCAGGAAACATCGAACTACATCAGAAATGTTATCAAACATTACTGATGTTTTTTTCTAAGATTCTCGATTAATGTTTTGATAGCCCCATCCTTTATTCCTTTGATTCCACGTTTTCATGATGCAAAGGGTCTTAATTTCCACACATGCTTTTCTAAAAGCTAAGACTTTGATAATAAAGTTACTAAGAGTTTATAAAACGAGCAGCGATGTGTGCGTTACAAGATGTGTGCCGAAAGCTATATCATTCCCTCCATAAATCCTAATTATTTTGAGTTTTGCACTTCAGGTCCCCTTTGTTTGCCATGGAGATTATGGATTCTGGATTATAGAATCCAAAATCCTAAACAAAGGGGTGGATTGTGGAATCGGATTATAGAATCCAGGAGCTCGGATTATGGAATCCAGCAATCTGCCCGGACCAGCTTTTTCGGATTATGGACCAAAATGCCCATCGAACTTCGATCGGAATTACGCGCCACCGCCATCGCTTCAACCAGCCCGGACCCAATCGCACACGCTCGTTTCCCCGTCCTCGGTCCTTCGTGAGTCGACGCCCGAGCTCATCTCGCAGCGCAGCCAAACCCGAGCACACGGTGTGCGAGGCCCGTCGCGAGCAAACCCTAACCCCGCCGCCGGCGCTGCCTCCTCCAATCCGCCCCGGCGCGCCGCCGCCGCCGCTGCAAGACGCGAGCCCGCCCGAGCTCATCCCGCCGCAGCCAAACGCTAACCCCGCCGCCGGCGCTGCCTCCTCCAATCCGCCCCGGCGCCACCGCCGCCGCCGCTGCAAGACGCAGCCCGCCCGAGCTCATCTCGCACGGCGTGCAAGGCCCGCCGTTGCCTCCTCCAATCCGCCCCGGCGCCACCGCCGTCCAAACCCTAGCCTCGCCACAAGACACGGGCTGCCGCCAATCCGGACTCCATGTCTCGCGACGACGGCGAGGATTTGTACCACGCAGCCATGGAGTATGGGGATGGGATGGTGGGGTCTTCGTCGCCTCGTGGGTACCCCGTCTCCGATGGGAAGTCCCCCTGTTGGTGGATCCGGCTCCGATTTCTTCCATGGATACAACTCCTCCCCGTTTGGTGCGACCTCCGCCATGCATAGCCCGGTGGCGAGCAGCCCTGTAGGCTTCGTTGGAGGGAGGCAAAACACGGGAGCATCGGGCCGAGGCGGTGGTGGTCGGGTGATGCCACAAGGTGGGCATGGCATGGCGACGTCGCTATTCATTGGCGACAGCGGCACCGGTGGCGGAGGTGGCCGTGGTGCAAGCAACGGCATACGGGGCCCCGAGGTCATCACGGCCTGTAGGTTTTTCACCATTCCCGCCAGCGGCAACTCCATTCCGGGCATCCGGAGGTCCTTCACGTCGGGTTGGAGCTCCTCCCATCCCAACGAGCAGCTCGGCAGGGCCGCAGCTCTCCGGTCCGAATGGGGTAAGGAAAATATTTTTATCTACTGCAAATGTTCAGTTGTTGCAATTGTATTAGTAGTTGGAATGTGTGTGTCATTTTAATCGCAAATGGTCATGAAAATGCAAATAGATTGAAGAGTTCGACAAGGCAGATTGGAATAGCATGAACACTGCAATTTTTTGTAAAATTTGTGTGGAGGAAATAGATGCCGGTAATCGGCCAAATGGTACCATGAACAATAGAGGCTATGCAAACATAGCAACTAAGTACTTGCAGCAAGCCGGTTTGCGTCACACAAAATTGCAGTTGAAGAACGGATGGGATGGATTGAAGGGATTATGGAACTTCGGCTAAGGATCAACAAGGACACTGGTTTAGGATATGATGAAGCAAAGCAAACTGTGGTCGCAAGTGATGAATGGTGGAAAGATAACACAAAGGTATATTGCAATGCATTTTTACATTTTGATGCATTTCACTCTATGCATAACATCAATTGACAATATGTATTCTTGTGTTGTAGGGTAAAGCTGAATGGAGGAAGCTAAGGAATGGTCCACCCGAGTGTAGCGATGAACTTAGCATCATGTTTGATCTTACTGCAGTTGATGGGTCTACATCTTGTGTTCCTGGGGAAGAACTTGATGAAGGGGCTGATCAAGGTGCGAGATGATGCAAGGGAGGAGTCCCAATCAAAGGGCAACACAGCGGTAAAGAGAGGTCGAGGTAGTACAGCTACCAGTCCATACAAAAGAGCAAAGAATCCCATGGTGAAGGTGATGAAGGACATTCGTGATTCAATCAAGACCACAAATGATGCTACGGTCAAGGTGATGCAAGGCGAACGAGAGACTTGTAGAAATGAAGGAAGTGTTGGACATGGCAAAGGAGTGTGAGGCAGTTGAAGGAAGTTTGGAGTATTTTATGGCCACCCAACTTTTTGTGAGAGCTGAACACCGTGATGCATTCCGCCTCACGAAGTCCAAGGATGGGAGGTACTCGTTGCTGCAGATGTGGTGCAAGAAGGAAGGATACTACTAGTGTTTTATTTGGCAATGCTAAGTGTATTTTGGTTGCCTAGTGCAAGAAGGAAGCCTATAACTAGTGTCTTATTAGATATTGCGTATTTTGGTTGCCTAGTGCAAGAAGGAAGCCTATAACTAGTGTCTTATTAGATATTGTGTATTTTGGTTGCCTAGTGCAAGAAGGAAGCCTTTCCTATGACGTTTTATTCCTAGATGACAAAGACTATGTATGACATTATTATGAGAATCAATGACCAATGTCTTATTTTGTGACATATAATAGTTTCATTGTAGATCAATGCTTATGACTTGGACGAGGAGGAGGATGAAGTTGTTGTGGTTGCCCTAAAACAAGCTGCGATGAATAAACAATATGGAGCAATCTCATGTTCAATTGGTATGTTCTATGCTGAAAATTACTTAAACAAGTCAAAGAGAAGGGAAAGTATTTACTCTGGTCATGATTGGGTTATGAACACTCTTAAGGTTCCAAAAGATTGTTATGAGATGTTTAGGATGAGCAAGCCTCTTTTTGATAGGTTACATAACTTGTTGGTCACATCTTATGGTTTGAAGTCAACTAGTAATATGAAGTCCGAGGAGGCTTTAGGGATGTTTTTGTGGACTATTGGTGCTCCTCAATCATTTTCACAAGTTGTAAATAGGTTTGAGAGATCATTAGAAACTATCGGTAGGAAATTTAATGAAGTGTTGGATAGTGTGTATTTCCTCTCAAAAGATCTGATCAAGCCAAGGGATCCTACATTCGCCACAGTTCATCCTAAGTTACATGGTACACGGTTCTCTCCTCATTTTAACAATTGCATAGGTGCAATTGATGGTACCCATGTACCGGTTATAGTACCTTCGAGGAAGGTTGTTCAACATGTGGGACATCATGGATATCCGACTCAAAATGTTTTGGCCATCTGTGATTTTGATATGAGATTCACATTTGTTGTTGCGGGATGGCCCGGATCAGTTCATGACATGAGGGTATTCAATGATGCCTTACAAAAATATGCGGGAAAGTTTCCACTTCCTCTCCATGGTATGATATCTTTACATTGTCGTGACAACACCTGGTACAATATTTCTAAAATTTCTCATGTATTGTATTCTATGTCGTAGGAAAATTTTATCTTGTTGACTCGGGCTACCCAAATAAAAAAGGTTTTTTTGCACCATACAAAGGAACAAAATACCATTTACCGGAGTTTCGTCAAGGGCCAAGACCTAGTGGTAAAAAGAGGTATTCAACCACTTGCATTCATCACTTCGCAATGTCATTGAGCGGTCATTTGGTGTTCTAAAGATGAAGTGGAGGATTTTGCTTAACTTGCCTAGTTATCCTATACTCAAGCAATCAAGAATAATACTTGCATGTATGTCTCTTCATAATTTTATTCGTGAGAGTGCATTGGAGGATCATGATTTTGATATGTGTGATGAAGATGAGGACTATATGCCCATACTGTCAACTCATGGAAGTGGTGCTAACAACATGTTGGGAGATGAGGAGGGAGACATGAATATATTCAGTGACAACCTCGCTAATGCCTTGTATGCCACGAATTAGTAGGTTGTATGCTCAAGAATATTTGTATGAACAATATTTTGAAGTTGTATGAACAAATATGTAAATTTGTATGTCAAGTGTACACTTTTTATTTTATTTGAACTTTGATATTTAAGCTCCTGTGCTGGTTGTGATGACAAAGATCACTCATTGAGAGAAGGGTATTTGAGTCTATTGACACATTCTGCCAATAATCCAACCACCTATAATCTGTGCAAACAAACAGCTCCCGGATTATGGAATCCCAGATTCTAAAATCCATAATCTAGAATCTGGATTCTAGAATCTCCATGGCAAACAAAGGGGGCCTCAATGATACTGGTACAAAAAAAGTTATCACGACGACTACAATTTGAAGCAAAGCTCTACTTTTTCACGATAGCACGTGGCTGCGTGCCTGGTGGAGAGAACTCAAAGACAAATAACTGTATTTGCATCCAAACGGCCACCTATTGTTTGGTCAAATATCAGCAAAGGAAAGAGATAGGAAACCAACTACGCAGAGAATTTTGTCAAAGTTTCAAGGGAAGATTAAAGATAAAAAACGTGTATGTAAGTTGACATAAGTCTAACAAAGCTTTTTGGCCTTAATAATGACTCATAAGTCCAAAAGAAAGAAGAAAACTACCACGGCTCGTTGCAAGAAAGAGCGAGACTAAAGTCGTCTAGAAAATGTTTGTCGCATGGTCTGATAAAACAAGAAGACCACATGGTGAAAACAAAAAAACGCGGCACGACGAAGCGTGCAGGAGACGAGAGACGAGACGATCATTCGCTTGGCGTCCCCACACGGTCACGGGCACATCGAGTGAAAGCGATCCCATTCGATTTCCCTCATCACCCATGGTTTCACGACGGCTACGTCATCCTCCTCGCCGCAGCGCCCGCGCCAGCCTAGCTACCAACCCACCCAGATGACTGATCCAGGGGCACCCGCCAACGCGCGTCTCCCCGTCCTTTTCATCGATTCCTTGCATCGCGCCCGCGCGGCACCCGTGACCCCGCGCCCGCGTCTCCGCCCCGTGCTCGGCGGCGGCCGCGGCTGACCGATTCCACGATTCCTCCGACATTTCGAACCAATTCCGGCTTCTCCCCGCCTACCGCGTTGAGTCCACTCCACCGCCGCGGGGTCGGTTCCTTCCGGGCAATTCCGCCGCCGCAGAGCGAAGTCTTCCGTCTCGAGAGCCGAGTAGAGCACGGAGCAGAAGTTTTGCCGGCGCCGCGCCTAACCTGACCCTAGGCTACACGCCCATGGACCGCCTCAGCGCGGGTCTCGCCGCGGCGTCCCTGTCCGACCCGGCGGACCAGAGCGCTGCCGCTGCCGCTGGAGCAGGCGGAGGACCCGACACCGATTACCTGCGGCACGTCATGCGCGCCGTCGAGGGCGCCGACGCCACCATCCGCAGCCAGGTTGGTAATCGACTCGTGCCACCTCCTCCTGCCCTGACCTGCTGTTAGCGTCTGATTCGTAACATCCCTCTAGCTTTTCCTGCGCGGCGAATTCCGTCACTTCACTAGTGTCCCACGCATCTTAAGTTCCTCAGTCATGATACTCTTCTATGTTCCTTTCAGTTGGAAGAGAATACCCGTCTCAAGGAGGAGCTGATGCAGAAGACGCTACAGTTGCAGAGGATGGTAAGCGCCAGCTCTATCTTAGCTGTTGGTAGAATGCAATTTATATCCTTTTAATTTCACTACTAGGAACACCACAATTCATGCAGTGACCGACTGCCGTTTCCACCATATTAAAATTCAGTTTATCACGCACCTGCCATACTACCTCCAGGTTTTAGTTGGAATCTGTGATTGTTACTACCTGAGCTTGCCACCAAATTTGTCAGGTTCCGCAGGGGACCATGATTTCAACTGAATTTGTGGATCCGTTGTGCTACTTAAAAAGAGATCCATGCCATTTTTTCCTGGTCTTTTTGCCTAAACGACAAAACCATTGCGCAACAACATGCTCTTGAGAGTACGTTACCGAAGCGGAAATATCTCTTTTCACAAATTTCTGCTTGCTAATTTTTAGTGTATTCCAACATTGGTTGCTTATGGTATTCTAACTGAGTTGGAACTTCTCTATGATTTATATTTCTATTTTATAGATTACCAACACGTGAATGTATTTCAGTTACGCTGTAGTGAGTCAAGCTCCAAGTTGTTAGAACTAATGCTACTACTAGAGAAGACTTACTCTCTTGGCTGGCCTCTTTTCAGCCACCTTGAGTTTTCTTTTGGGACCCTTCTTTTTGTTTGCCTTTTTTAGCTTGTTCGGTTCCTTTGCCCATTGGGCCTTTGTACAATTACTGTTTTGTTTGTCATATAATATAATATAATATATAATCAACAGTAGGAGCCTCTCCTACTGTTTTCACGTCAAAAAAAATGCTTGGTCACATGATCTGGTTATGCAAACATGCACACCTTTTGCAAAAAATAAAAAATGATGCAAATATGCATCTTCCACTTGATCTGTAACTTTTAGATTTATGTTCCTACCCCATTTCTGTGGCCATCAGGCTATCTTTTGCAATGTGCTCACTTATCATTTTGTTACAGAGGGAAGGTGCTACATCACATAGTTCTTTTACCGGAGTAGGTCAAGATAACAATGCAGTTTTTAATAATATGGATGACTCAAAGTCACTTGACAATGGCTCTGCAACAAATCTCCAAAGTACCTCAACCCATCATCATAATGGTGGTTTTATAAGTGGAGACCCTCTGATTCAGGAAAAAATGAAACAAAAGTACCATGACGGTGTCCAGGTTGATGGAGCATTTAAAATATTATCACGGGAACATACTGCTGTGGAGAATGGCGGTCCATCACAGTTCTCTACTCCATCTTCTCGGTCCCTTTCTCCAACTAGGTAATTCAGTTTACTTTATGCTGCTACATTCTGTCCTGAAATGGTCTTTTGGTTGCATATAATGATAAAAAATGCTCTTGCTTACAGGCAGAGAAAAGAAGGAGAGTATGATTCCAGGTTATTGCCAGTTTCGGATATGAATTCGCACATGTCATGGAAACAGGTTAGTTAGTTTTCTTACAGCATTATATGCACCAGTGATCTGCTGTCCCTGATGAACGTAGTGACCATTCAGGAACTTTCTGTTAAGGTCAAAGAACGTGAAGAAGAGATTTCACAATTAAGAAAGCATCTCGCTGATTACTCAGCGAAGGTAAAAAAAACGGCTATTTGCTTACCGTGGTTTCCTTTCTATCTATTGACCACATATAATCCCTGACAGGAAGCGCAAATACTCAGTGATAAATATATGCTGGAAAAACGGATTGCTTACATGCGCATGGTAAGATAATGTGTGCGTGTGTTTGTGTGGGAATGCTGATAAAACTTCGTTATGCCACAAGTTGCTAGCCGTTTGAGTTGAGTGTATCATTGTATTCTAATAAAGTTGTTACAGGCATTTGATCAACAGCAGCAGGATTTAATTGATGCAGCATCCAAAGCTTTATCTTACAGGCAAGATATTATTGAGGAAAACATCCGTCTAACATATGCATTGCAGGTAGATTCCTATTGCTGCAACTTTGTTACTGCCTCTAGCCTTTTACTGATGACATTAGGACAACTTAGCTCAAAAACGAACTAAAGATGTTCTCCTAATACAACAACAACAAAGCCTTTTAGGCCAAGCAAGTTGGAGTAGGCTAGAGATGAAACCCATAGGAAACGTGAAAACGACTAATAGAGAGACCCAAAAGGAATACCAGACAAAAGGTAGAGTTGTTGTTCTCCTAGTATCATCAACAAAACAGAGGCATTAACTTGTATGATGCATCGGAACAAACGTTGAATATTATATTCTTCTTCACAGTCTCCTAGTTTGAACGTGTACTATATATCTTTAAAGTTGAATTATTTATTGTCTCGAGTAAGTCTAAAGCTTCGTATGCAGTTTTCTATCCATAATATTATTTGTTTCTTTTAAAATCCTAAATATATGTAAACAAATGGCCATAACATCATTTTTGCGCACCAAGCAGAATAATTTCATGGTAAATAATAATGCTTCTTTTTTGTTCTTACTTGACACTATGCCATGGAAGCTGACTTAGCACTGAAAGTTTGTGACTTCCGGAAAATACCACCGGAAGATCCGAGCTTCAAAAATTACCACTGAAAGCTTGATGGATCCGGAAATTATCATGCTGTTAGTTAGGCCAAAAGTACCCTTAGCTGGTTGTTTGCGATGGCCCTACTCCACTCGATGCCACACATGACAATTAGGTGTGTCAGGTTTCGTTTGTACTTTTTTTCTGTTTTATTCAGTCATTTCCCCCTATGAGTAAGATGTTGCGAGTTTATCTCATTGTTTACTCTCTTTCACTAATAAATTGAAATGATACTCAATTTTGCTTATGTTACTGTCCAGGCAGCACAACAAGAAAGATCAACGTTTATATCTTCTTTGCTACCTCTTCTAGCTGAATATGATAACCTCCAGCCTTCTGTTCCTGACGCCCAATCTATTGTTACTAATTTAAAGGTAGGCTCTGTTTTCTTGTGGGCCCTGCAGCAAAGGTGTGTGTGATAAATGCCAATGTTGTTTTTTAACGACATACCAGTATTGTTTTTGGATTGTTTGGTGGACTAAGATGGAATGTTATTAAATTCTGCACATTTTCTTTTCCTTGTTATAATATGCCACTTTTATTGTGGGCAAAACAGCTCGAATCAATTATTTACATATATATTCTGGGGTACCTAATTCAGTCAAAACTGCTGCTTCATCTTACCATTTCCTTTTTGTGCTCTCCATTTTCTGTAGGTTTTATTTAAGCATTTACAGGAGCAACTTTTGGTTACTGAGGTGAGCCATGCTAAGCTAGCAACAATACACATTTACCTTCTCCACAACACAGCGATCGGTACTGCAGTCAGTAGTGAGCTTGGCATTCTTGCACAGCTTACTGCTTATATTTTCTTACAGAACTTTGAAGTTGTGTTGTGTGCAAACTTGGCTGGTGCAGGAGAAAATAAGGGCATCGCGGTACCAGATTACTCCATGGCATACCGGATTGTTGAATAATAGTCCACCTGTACCTACAGATCCGCCAGCTGGACAAGCAGCGGTCTCTACAGTATGACTCTAGTTTATTCTACTTTGTCAAATATTCTTGCGACACATGGCCGTGTGTCTCTTATGACTTCTTTACTTTCTCAGAGTAAAAGCAGCCTTGATATTGTGCCCCAGACAGCATATCCACAAGTACAGTCCCCAATGTCTTCCCCGTTCAAGCTAGCGGAGAGTGGGGTATATTAGGTAACAAAAATCATCAGGTTATTCCAGGTGGCGTTCCTACAAAAATTGCTGAACACGATTACATGGGAGGGTCATCTCTTTCAAGCAGGTGCTGGCTCTCTTCGAGATATTAGCAGTTCATCTTACTAACTCTTGTTCTCTACCGCTATTGGTCATGCTACAGTTATGCGTGCATCATAAATGAATGAAACAGTTATCAGTGCCTTTTGTTTTGTTTCATTATATTTTTGTTTCACTAGGGAACCATTTCACATAGTACTAAGTGTTCTGTTATTGAGGTGTGACTAGAATACTAAGTGCAATCTTGTTTTGTGATTTCCAGAAATCAATATAGGATGGACGTTCCTTCTCAAGTCCAGGTTAACTTTGAGACCCAGAGTCATACCCCACCATTCAATGGCGTTAGTAGATCTGATGTATTGGATGGTTCTGAGAGTGTCGAACCACAAAATGCACAAGAATCATCCTCTGCAGCTGCTCGGTGGCATTCAACTAATCTAGCATCTGGTGTCGAGGATGCAAACCCTTCATATCCATATCTTCCTACAGTTCTTGAGGAGCCTGGTTCTTCTTTCTCCGAAGGTAATTTCTGTTGAATGAAGTTCATATAGCTTAACAAAACATTCATCTGATGCCTATGTTCTGAATATGCAGCTGCAGAGGATGATCCATTGCCGGGAATAGATGGACTACGAATTAGCGGTGAACCTTTTCCTGGACGAGAACTTCAAGCAAGCGGTTACCCTACAAATGGAACCACAACTTGTAATTTTGAGGTATGTTTCATTGTTCTGGACCAGCACTCCGAATAATGATTTTTTTCGAACTCCTCATGTACGTTCTCATTCTTTAACATCAACATTGTCCCAATGCAGTGGGTTCGCTATTTAGAAGATGGCTCTGTAAATTTCATAGAAGGTGCCATTTCTCTCTCTCTCTCTCTCTCTCTCTCTGCTTTGTTTATTGTGAAAGTAGATGATAACATTGTTACTTGCATTAGGATGTAATTACTCCCTCCAGATTTTGAACTAACAATCATGTCCTAACATCAACATTTTAAATCCGGGGGTAGTATGTCTCAGGAAAGTGAGGGTTACTTTTCTTTTTCCATTGCATAGGAGCAAGACAGCCTAGCTATGTGGTTACTGCAGATGATGTGGACACCTTACTAGCCATTGAAGTTCAACCCCTAGATGACAGAAAAAGAAAGGTAGGCATCTTGTCTTCTGATTACCGTTATATTACTATGTTGTATTTCTCACAAAACTATCTATTTTGTATACCATTTAAAGTAACTAAGGAAAACACAATCTGAACTAGCAGCTTTCTGTAGTGAGAAACAAAAGTTTCAAAATGCTCTAGAAGTATTCTACATGGTAGGTTTAGGTATTGCCTCCAAAGATGCTACTGTGAAAATTCATGTCTTAGCCCCTTCTGCATCATAATCATGACTGGACCTGTGTTTTTTTCTCTTCAAAATATCGGGTCTTGAGGATAAGAATTCCATTGGAAGAATTTTGTTCAATATCAGGATCCGACTCTGGAGAAAGAGGGTTAAGTACACAAGAGTGCCTCTAACGTAGAGGAGGCTTATATAAGTCCGAATTAGCAATGTGACTAATAGGAAATTTGCGTCGTGGAAAACATTACTTAGAAACAAAATAAATTGCATCAGAAGACTTGTCATGACCATATTAACATTCATTTACAGGGATTATAGGATTTTCGGAGAAAAGTAATGATTCTATATGTGGTTTTACCTTCGGAATCACTAATATTATCTAAATGAGTCAAGAAATGTTGCAAGTTAAATTTTCATCCTGGACTCTCCTGCGTGTTCGAGGAAAAAAAATCATCCTGGAAACTATTTCCTATAGTGAATATAAGGATCTTTGTTCTGAAACCTTCTCTTTCGAATTGCAGGGGGACTTTATCAAGGTCTATGCTAACGAACAAAGAAAAATTACTTGTGGTGAGCTTTTCAAGACTATGAACTATGGTTATTTCCTTTCAATTCACACTTCTTAGTTCATCTCATCTTCTATATAGTTGTTTGTTTACCGAAGAATGTTGCTTATCTAACTGTTTTGTTGTAATGAATCCTTGGACCAGTAATCTGGTCTCGATCTCTACTTATCTCTGTCTATTTACCTCCAAATAGAGTATGAGCAACCAAAATTTGGTCATCATCCCAAGATTAACTTGCAACTGATGCAAAACCCATCCAGAAAATGTTCCTTCCTTTCTGCAGGATCATTGCATGGCATCTACCTTCCTCAAGTCTGGTGGCTTGTCCACCACGTTTATTCTTCACCTCCAACTAGTATCTCGCATATATCGCTTGCATGATTGCACATCTGATCCTAACTTTTTTTTCACTGAAACACAGTAGGAGAGGCTCCTACTGCAAATTTTTATATTATATATAAAAAGAACTGTAAAAAGCCAAAAGGACAAAATAAAAAGAACAAGAACAACAAGAAAAAGCAAGAAAAATCCTAAGTAGCAACAGCCTGCTGGGCATCTAGCCAAGACAAGATTATCTCTAGTCACATTGTTAGTTCTATGTACTTGCAGTCTAACTTCCTCCTGAAACGCCTGCCACCATGAATGAAGGGATGGTGCGACGTTGTCAAAGATGAATCAATTTCGTTGCTTCCAGATGTGCCGTGCTGCCAAAATGAAAATTTCCATGAAGTGTCTTGGGGAGAATAACTCATTACCTTCCTCTCTTTCCTCGTAACAGTTCATCTTTATCGTAGCCTTGCTGGCATGGCCACCCTTCCCAAGAACTTTCACCACTGATTCATTTGCCATTGTGTTTTGCTAACTCTTGGTCGTCGCGTTCTTATGCTTTTATCACTCTTTGTTGTCCCCTAATTTGCTTTGTCAGGCATGGCCACTTTCCCCTGTCTTTGTCAAGTGTGCCGATGTATCTGCTCCTTCCTCCTATTGTTTCCCCTGCAATTCTGACCTCCCCTTTCCGTAGGATTCAAATCCTGGAGTGTTCTGCCCTCGGGGTGCCATTTGTAACTTATAAGCACATTCTCTTGGGGATTGCAATTTTCAACTTCACTACAGTGTTGACAATGGGGCGAATTTACTTTTGATGTGCGAGATACCAAATGGTGTGGATAGTGTGGTTTGCTTACTATTTACTCTAAATCACGCTATATGCTTGCTTGAATATCGTGCCCTGCAATGGCTTTACAGTGTAAAATGATCGGCAATTGTAAGTAGTATGTTTATTTTTAACATGAACCATATCTTATACTCTTTATTAAAGTATATAGAGAGCTTATGGTGGAGCTTAAGCTTTATAGGAGAGTAGTACAGACCTACATTCTTTTCAAGGTTAGAATGTGGTAGTTCTTTTTTTTTTGCGAACAAAATGTGGTAGTTCTATAACTCTTTTGCTCAAATTAAGTAGAACTGTTAAGGCAATCCGCAGTTACAGTTGGTACACATTAAACCATAAGAAAATGATGATACATTGCCTAGTGGGCAATGCCGAATGTCCTCACCAATAGTAATTTTGACTATTGATTCTGGATATGACTTTTCTTTAAGGATAGGGGAATATGATTCCCATATCCTAATACACTACTTGCTAGCCAGAGCTAAGAAGCTCCAGGAACTGCCCATTGGTCGGTTAGGGCTGGGAACTTAGTTTTTCCTTACCCTAGGCTCTTGTGTTGAGTTTAGATCAACAGGTGTTATGTAACTTATCGGGGTTAGGTTCTCTGCCCTCCTGTGGGAGGTGAGAATCAGGTTCTGTAATTCGCTTTCTTCTCTATTAAATATTATGATACGCAGCTCCTGCGTATTCGAGAAGAAAAAAATTCCCAAGAAAAGTGGAATTTCTATATTTTTTGTTCAAGTAAGCCAGGACTGGCAGTTATGCATACTTATTTACTAGATAATTTATAATGTCGTATCAACATTGCATAATTTTTTCTTCTCTATAATACAAAGATAAATAGCTTTTCTGCGTATTTCAAGCGACAAAATCATTGTGTAATTATTTTCAGAGTTTGAGGAACCATATTTAATGCAGATCCTGAAACAAAGGAGCTTATTAAGAGAACTCTTGAAATTGGGCACGTGACCTACGAAGTCCAAGTTCAACTGCCTGTATGTTCTATATCATTTTCAATTGTTGATAAAATAGTTTGTTACGTTCTCCTAGTTTGTTCTGCTGCCACACAATTATTTGAAATATTGAATATGTTTAACAGCAGGTTAGATTTTTAGACATGTGGGAGCCAGCTGTTCTGGCGATAAAGAGAGAAGGTTACAGCATTAAATGTAGGGATGGGCAACGTGGTGTTGTTATCACAGAGAAATTTCAGCAAGCAACTGGTGTATGTCTCTACTCTTCAGCTGTATTTAATTTGAGAAATGAAGTACTAGTGTCGCACATTAATTTTGAGGGCATAGGTAAAACCAGTTATTTTGTTGCCAGAGGGCATAGGTAAAACCAGTTCTTCTGTTGATTAGTTGGATCCCATCTGGAGGTAAAATTGTTAAACCAGATGTTTTAAGATATCAAATTTATCAGTCCATGATTTTATCTATTACACGGAAACTAGGTGAGCTCAGTGTGCTTTTGAATAATAGCTATCACTTGTAGCACGTTTTTTAAGTGCTGCTATACAATCAATAATTCCTTGGTGTTACAAAGTATTACTCCCTCCGTTCCGAATTCAAGTCAATCCGGACAGGTGCAGTAAGCCGTTTTCCAGTTCAATTCTCCTGTCGGAACGACATGAATTCCAGAACAGAGGAGTATGTCTGAGCACTACCTTTCCCGTTATTCTGCTAATTAATGCTGTTCTTGCATTTATTTTGTAACCATACTTTAGTTTAGTTTAGCCAATGTCACGCAAAAAGACATCCAGGTGAGCACTGATTTTCTTTGTATTTGAAGTTTCTTGTTTATTATCATGTTTACCTTCCAACCGTGCCTTAAAAATGCTTTCCCTTCACATGTATGCTTTTGCCTCTGTATACTGCTTATTAATTATAAAGGGCATCTTACATCTACTCTTGTGATACCTTATCCAGATTAGTATTCCATATGGGAGTTTGTCTGATTTTTCCATCACATCTGCTGGTGGTGTTGATTATAATCTAAAGCCAGCAGAAAATACAATGTGAGTACCAAATCAGGATTTCAGTTTCTTCACTATATACTTCTACAGTTTTTGTACACTGCTAAATATATTAGCAGCGGGGCTTTTCCCTTTATGTTTTAAAATAAGAAAATATCTATGTGCATCATCACGTCTTTAAATGTCAGTGCTGAAAGATTCTACCCTTTTTAGTACTCTAGGACCCTATAAATTTCTTAAATGAGGCATTCACCATCTCATTTTATTTAACATGAGACAGTTTCAGGGTTTTGTAACCCCGACAACAATTTCTAGTCTAGGACCTGTACATCTCTTGTAAGCTATTACTTGATATATTTGGAAAATTACATTGAAAGTTGAGTCCGAGTATCCCATAATCTTTGGCTATCAGACTACTCTACCGGACAATCTCTCTATGCTTTATGCGACTATATTTTTATTTTTAAATAAATGGTGATATGATACTAGCATTCTGAAAATAATTATTTACTAATCTTGTTTGCTGTTTCATTTTTCTCAGATTGCGGGATACCATTGTTCTAGTATTGAGATTGTTCAAGAATATGGTATGAAATATCTTTTGTACAAAGCATCGCATATTAGACAGTTCGATTCCAATACTGAATTTCAAACTGTCCACTTTATGACCTTAAACGCTCAAGTCTATCTGACCCACAACCCTTGTCCTATATGATTTTCATGATACATGGTATACAGTCATTCAGAAACTGTTCCTTTCAGTTTGGGTGACACATTAGTACCATATCATGTAAAATAGGCCGTGATGTGTAGGTAGAGTAACCATGGATTTCAGTGACACGAGTACCATTTCAGATAAAGAAATCCCGTTTGGGTTGAGTTAGCTGGAAAGTGGACATGTAGTCTATCATATATGGTCTATGATAAATGCCCTGCCTCCTGGCATCAAAGAATGAGCCTCTGCAATCTGTTTGCCGTTGCCGCATGAATGATGACTGTAATTTTCATACAAAATCCGAATGTGTCATGCATAAAATAAATAAATAAATAAAGGCCTCCCAGCTGACATGGTGTAGGCCACCAAAAGCCTAGTGGGGACAGTAATTATAGCAGGGTAAGCCTCAAAGCCAGCATGGAGCCCATCTGCAACCCAGGCCTCAAACCCGGGCCAGTGCCATCGCCACCAGATTAGTATACCATCACGTTTTGCTTGCATGCATCCTTAAACATGAGAAAATCTGGAAAGCTGATTGCGAAAATCTTTTGAATCATCGTGTTATGTGTGCATGCACTTACCTGGTATACATCTGCCTTTCGCAGGCTGTTGAGAGAAGAAGAGGAAGAAAGAAAGGCCTTTTCTTCAAGTAGATCCAGTTCCCTTAGATGCATGTATTTACGATTCTTAGTGTATGTAGAATTTTGGGCGATAGGAGTATCATATACGTTGTTTTTTTTTGTAAAATTCTATACATAATATGTAAACCAACAAAATAGCTCAAGTTGATAATTTTAACCTCATATGAAATCATAGTTCATCGTTGTTGGTGGTGCGGCTCCCATATTGGAATCCAGGATGAGAGCAGATTTTGAGAACACCACAACCCGTGCCCGCCCTATGACATGGCACTATCATCAGCTGGCGTATCATGGATTAAGGATGGCAATTGAGACACATCACGTGAAACAATTTATAATGTGATTCAATCTAGTCTTCCATCCATGATCTGATGGCTAGGAGATGGGGTGGACACGAGTCGTCATCCACTGAAATTATATTCCGCTCCAAGATTCGGTAATGAAATTACTCTTCACTAAAGTAATGGTCCAATAGACCAGGACGGCTTGTGAAGATTGAGTTCGCGGAGGTGAGGTACCCTTTCCAAGTCTCAGTGTAGCATGAACCTGATGAATTGGCATGTTCCGGAATTTGACCGGAAATGTTTGCCAAACATGGATCGTCCGGGTCCCTGACGTCATAACGGATGCTTCCCATCTTTTTTATGTGTAGTATAACATGTGTCACTCCTGATGGGAACCCAAGATGGTTTAGTTCCGTCCAAACATGCACAGAACTCCAATCACTATTTTACACTGAAATGTGAAGTCATTTAACACAGGTTTGACTGGAAGTCAAGCTCTCTGTGTTTACATGCATAAAAAAATATTTTTATTCATGCTTCCAAGATTCCAACTTCAATGTCACTATACAGACATGACTAATGCGGACTGATATTTATATCTACAGTATCGATAGGTGTGTGGACATGGAGCATGATGGAGTGTGTTGCACTACTGATGCAAAGTCTTCACCCAAGTATCCGCCAGTCTCATTAGAGATTCGATGGATAATAAATAGTGTTACGTAGGTATTTTTGATGATGCAACAGTGTATTAATGAGAAGTGAAATAAGTTTCATGAAGATGAAATTCAGCATGCATAGTTATCTAGACAGTTTGTGTCTTGCATGTAACCTAGAAAATAATAATAGATGAAACTATGTATTGAGAGAGAGTGTTTCATCATTAGTTTCAAATATTTTTAGATGATATGTCACTCTAGTTAATTGTGTCATGAAACTTCTATTAAGACTTGGCCTAGCTGAATAACAACAGAGGTATACAAAGGTGCGTGACGGTTCGTGCTGTACTATCATATTACTATTGACCAACCGCTTCCACGCATGCTTTTACACTTTGACCTGACTTGGGGATAACCTCTAAATTTTTCGTAATCAGAGTAGTAGTGATCTGATTAATTACGTTCAAGGACAAGAAAGTGAATACCAAGAGTTATTCTAATTTGTTGCGAGCTTAACTATCTCTTTTGCCGCGTAAGACTATCTGCACCGGCATCCGCAACCCCATCCTTCAGTACGAGAATAGCGGATGGAGAGCTGCACCGGAGTACTGGGAGCCAAACGCCATCGTTCCGCACGGCCTCCCGCACGCTAGAATTGGCGCAGTCCCGGATGTACGGGACGCACCGACGTGGCACGGGCCCGCGCTGGTGCGCGCCACCAAACCAACCACCGGAAGAGCATAGAGAAGAAGACGGTGAGGGGGAGGAGGAGACCGGACGGCGGCGGCGCGCCGGGGAACAGGGGGAGAAGGAGGAGACCGAGCTCCGGGAGGGCGGATCCCGGCGGCGCACGCGGTGAGCCGAATCCCGCGGGTATCGGCGGCGCGTGCGGGGAGGCCGTTGCCGCTCGGATCCCGCCGCCGGCGCATGGATCCCGCACGGACGAACGGCCGCCGACGCCCCGCCGGTCGGATCCGCGCTCCGGCCGCCGGATCCGCGAGGGGAGGCGGCCCGGCGGCGCGCGGGGAGGCGGCTCGGCGAGTGCGCGGAGAGGCGGCCCAAGCGGGATGGATGCCGGCGGCGCCGCGACGTGGATGGTGCCGGTGCAGGAGAGGAGGAGGCCCGGCGGCGCTCGCGTGGTAGAGGAGGAGGTCCTGGCGGAGCGCGCGTGGTGCGAGCCCGCATGGTGGTGCCCCGCGCGGTGGAGACCGGAGGGAGGAGGAGGACCGCCGGCAGGCGACGCACGTGGAGGAGTAGGAGGCGGGGCAAGGACGGCGCAACCGGGAAGGAGGAGCAGGGGGTGGCGGTGGGGAAGAAGCAGTTGTGCGGGAAGAAGGGAAAAGGGGAGAGAAAAAAGGAAAAGAAAAAAAAAGGAAAAGGAAGAAAAGAAAGAGGAAAAGAGAAAAAAATACTATTATTATTTGATAAAAAAATTGGATTGCTAAATTAGTTGTAAAAGATAAAGAAGTGAAAAAGGAAAGAGGAGGAGAGATGAAAGGAGATGGTAGTTGAAGATGTTGAATAAAATAGTGAATAGTTGATATAGAGGATGGGTATAGAGTATAAACGAATGCAAAGAAACCGAATATAAAGAAGAACATCTTGCTGATTAGGACAGAATATTCAGTTTAGAGAATGAATTTAGAGGACGACGAGTGCGGTCAGTCTAAGACTGTCGGAAAAAGATGGGAAGCATCTCAAGAAAGAGACGGGCGCCATCTCCACGAATACATACAAACTGCGTGACATGCTGAGGTTGTCTACTAGTCCAGCGTCGATCTATCTGCTCGCTCAGCATCTGTTTATATGGGAAATACAGATGTAGCTCAGTTAAGCCTCTAGTAGGTGACGAGTTCCTTTTTTTCTCCTTCATGATTACTGGATGCCTTTAATACTTCAGTATTGATTTAGGATATTCGTATTACTTTTGGCTATACGACCGCTACCTTAATTACTGTTGATGCTTGCTCTGATTTTCGACTCTGTTGTGTACCCTATTTGCCCACACTACTAGTTGACAAGCCAATTAAATGGTGACCCTGCTCCCCGGCATCCTGTGTCGTGATTCGTATAATGGTATCTCCTCCATGCACTTTTAGAAAATTCCTCATTTACCATTGGAAAATAACTTTATGCTCTACAAGTCATTGAAAATTTCATCTCATTGGATACGAATTTCATCCTTCACATGCCACTACCGTAAATTAGATGTTATTAAGTTAAGCTGAAAAGAGATAAATTTAACAATTTTTTGCCTAGATTTTCGCATGCCATTATAATGTAAATATAAGTGACTATGTTCCTTTCACACTGCTATAAATTGTGAGCCCAAATGCAGTGTGAGATCAGAGGATGAATCAATAAAAAGTGGTGATCATGCATTACCAATAAATATATTAATGATACGAAATAAATATTAATAGACAAGATATGAGGTCACAAATAATAGAAATCTACACATTTTAGATCACATATATAAAAAAAAAAAAAAACTCGACCTGCCGGGGAAGACCGCCCCGACGGCATTTGCTAAGGAGAAGAACCTCTCACGCAGGCCGAGAAAACCCTCGATCCCCCTCTCCAATCCTACACAGGGACTCAGCTGGCCGCTGTGAGCTACGGCGCGAGTCTTTACCTGTGCTTTGACTTGGAGAGAGCGAGGGATTTTTTACCTGCATTGCAGCTATTCACTACAGAGCAGTCGCAGCACTGTAGCGAGCTACAGTACCGCAGGTGCCGCGACTCGAACCCGGGTCGACAGGAGCAAGCTCCCGGAGCCAGCGGCTCTGACCACACGGGCGAACGAGCGTTGGCAGATCACATATAAGTGTATAAATAAGGAAAATAGTGGCATGTGAGGGACAACATTCATGAACTGATGGAATATAATTAAGGAACTTTGAAATTTTCAGTGTCATATGTAATGCATGGTGCTATGTTCAAACGATAATAAGATATTTTTTCATCTTGGATGTTCTATCACCATTTACTCATAGTTACTAGATTCACTTGGGAATCTACAAAATGACACATTAGATAAAATATAGTATGTAATGATTGACTTTGAACATCCTATTATAACAATAATATGTTGATAACAAATGTGTGGTAGATCTTTTTAAGGAATTGAATGATCATTATTTGACTAGTCACTGACATCTCATGATGTGTAAACTAAAACTTGCATTGCCACTAAAAGGGAAGCTATTATTGTTGTCATGGTCATTAGCTAGTCTCATCACATATTTGCTCCAACAAAGGCAACAAATTAGCAAGAAAAATTCTTTAGAACCTACTTTTTGTCATTATCAAATACTTCATTGCACAATATGACAGTTATATATATCATGAGAATGATTTTATGGGCATAGGGGAATGTGTCCACCCTATCTTTTTTTATTAATTATGGTTAAATATAAATATTAAATTTTTGATTATACTATTAAACATATCACTAGCTGTAAATATGTTGTCAAATCATAAATTGAAGTACAAAAATATCAAAGTATGTTAAATTCATTAAATTTAACAAAAAAAACTAGTGTGGGCACATGCCCCTATGTTTACTGAAGTATTTCCCTATATATCATTATAGCACATATGTTTTTTCTAACATTTCTTGTCACACTCATCTTTCAATGCAATTGCAATTTTAGAGGTAAAGTGTTCCCTGTTTACCTCTAATTACAAAGCACTTATCATTTCATCTACCTTTTCTTTGCACCACCTTTTTTTTTGAGTAACCTTCTCTTCGCGAAGGTATTTAATAAGGTAACAGTGTGAAGTGTGATAATTTTTCTTGTTCTCCCTAAGAAATGCTAGAATGACATGAAGCACTTAGTAACAGTAACAACATAAACAACTGCCACTATTGGTATAACAACATATGTACTATCGGTATATTCATGACTGTCGTAAGCCAATAGAAACAGCTATCATTATTCATTTGGTGTGCAGGTTTCTGCATTGTGGTCCAGTAATAAGGGTATCAGTTATCAGCCACGCACGCACTGTTTTAATGGCGAGAGGAATTACGCTAGCGGTGCACCGTACCGGACCACACTATTCACAGCTGCACACATGGTATATGGGGGTCCTCACAATTTAGTAGTAAATAGAAGCTTGATATGACGGACCCTCTAGAGATAACGTATGATTGGGCAATATAATCCTGGTCTCTGCGCTCAATCGTCTCAAGCATGTGCATGCATGATGGATCTACATCAGTATCTAGCTTCTGAGAGAAAGTCCTAGAGAACGCAAAGATCAGGGTCATATGCCGATAGCTTCTGAGAGAAAGCCCTAGAGAACGCAAATATCAGAGTCATATGCCGATAAAGTGGATCTTTCTTTTCTTGTGACAGTTGGATTATGTTTGCTCCCCTCTGGAGAGCGTTGGCGACTTTTTATGTGATAGCAAGGTGCTTTTCTGTTCATCACTTTTAAAAACTTGTTATTGACCGACCTATAGAAGTAAAAATAAAATCTGAGACAACCGGCTTAGAAGTAATTAATAAGTGGATATTGTGATAAGAATCAGCTGATGACCCAAACTTTGGGTGTCACATAACCCTCAAATGAACGAGCTAAGTTTCTTCTGTTTACTCTTTCCACATATGGCAAATTATTTTTTAATGAATGAAAAAAAAATCACAGTGTGTTTTGAGTACACGAGTTTCACAAGTGGCTACTAGGATGTGAAAGAGGGTTCCGGAGAAACTTGCGCTTCCGCGCGGCAGGCTTTAGAGAGATCTGTGCTTGGTGCTCCTTCCCTCGCCACATGCCCACATGTTTGAGCACTTTTATCCTCTAGGGGCGTTACATTGATGCTACAGAAAGTGTACAGTGACGTGCTACTACGTGCCTACCTGCCGAGACGTCGAATCCCGGTACCCGCGCTTTGCCGTGGTCACCGTAGCCGGCAGCGACGTGATGAGCCGTAGAGAGCAACGACCACGCATCTGCCAGACCAGCCACCGCCGCAGACGACGACATGCAGCCGGAACCGCTCGGATTTGCCCGAGCGACGAAAGTGAGCGGCGCGGTCCCGTACGTCACTCCGGCTTGCGTCAGCAGCGCGACGCAAGCGTAGTTACCGCAGCGCGCGGTAGCTAATGTACGAGCAAACAGAAGACAGTTGAAGGCGCGCGCTTGACGTGGCGACACGCGCAAGGGTGTGTACATCTGCGTTCAGATTGGTCCATGCCAATCCCGCTCGGATGCCAATAGAGAGGCGCATTAGATATTTTCCTAGGGCCGTCGTTGATGGATCGTCTTAAAATCTATACCTAACAACTGCTGCTATAGGCACAAATCCTTGATCGTCAAAGACTAATAGGGCATTACTCTCCCTTCATTATCTCCAAATCTAACAACTGCATGCTCGAAGGACAAGATGTTATTGTCACCGCACTTAATGCCGTGCCGTGTCGACGCCCGGCGTGAGGTTGCATGCAGTACTATATCTCGCTATCTCCACGTTAATTAGCACAGGAACGGGCCCATCATGATTTGACCTGGACACTATAACGTGATACAAACTTCTTAGGTACGGTCCTTTTTTCGTCAATAGTGTTTGAGAACACGTCGAATAAGAAATAGCGGGGTTAGCAGTTCATTGGGCATGTTGTTAATTTCATTGTGAACATGATGGTGTTGACATTCAAAACGAAGATGCTGGTGTGGAAAAACGAAATTCCCCTTTTTTGAAACACATACTGTATAGTAATGCATCTTTTAATGCGAAAATGAAATGCCTCTATCTATTGGTTAGTTGCTACGGATGAAATAAAATTGGAGTGAAATGGCATGTAGGTTGTAGCCTAGTGATCACAAGAGTCTCCGTAGCACCTCAGGTCTTGGGCTCGACTTTTCTATTGGAGTGAATTTTGTAGGATTTAACTGCATTTTGTTTGGTAGGCGACGCCCCGTCAACAACAAGGTGTTAGTGATGACTTCGTCAATCTCCATGATTTACCGACTCGGTCCTTGAAGATGCTCATAAGAGTAGGTTTTGCGTACGTGTTTTCATAGCGGTGAGTGTGTGCGCGTGCTGTGAGTATCCGAGGCGCTGCGTGCTTTTTTTTCGCTATCCTTGCCACCTGGCACTCGTTATGTGACTTTCTCGGTTCTGTATGGGAAGACACAACTTGTTTGTAGTGTACAGTTGTACGTACTCTCCGCTACCACACCCATCCACATGTGTAAATGCCTTATATATACACGAATGTTTGCCTGTCTGTATACAAGGTTCGCTAGCGTTCGGGGCGGCCATCTGGCATTCTGAGGTCCTCCTTATCCGTGCGCATCTCCATTGGCTCAACTAACTGTATGTAGCCCCGGCCGGCAACTTGTTCTCCTCTCATCTTCAATTCCTCTCTAATTCTTTCTGCTGCTGCTGTGGACCTCCGTTCGTTCCCAAATACGCATAATAGCATGTATATGCTTATGCATACGCATATTTCTTAGAGATCATCACACATGCCTGCAACTTTCATTTAGTCAGAATTTGGTTACTTTCTTTTTCAGATCTCTCGCTGCCTCTGTAAGGGAGAAATGGAGATGAAGGCAAAGAAGAGCAGCACTAGCAGCACTGCAGCAGCCGGGAAGATAAGTAGCACGAGCAACAACAGCGGCAGCAGCAGCACAACGGCGGTAGTGGAGAGGAAGGAGATCGAGAGGAAGAGGAGGCAGCATATGAAGAACCTCTGCACCAAGCTCGTCTCCCTCATCCCCAAAGAACATTACTCCTCCAAGGTACTTGCTCCAATAATCCATCAAAAGGAGCAAACTATGGCCTTCTATTTGCCAGAGATCGGGATCCTGATTCGTCTTATCCAGCACGCTTGTATTCTCTCTCCATAATAACCAACCACCTCCAGAACTAATTAATTAATAATGCAACTAATCTTATTATTTATGTCTTATACTTTTATTAGATCCAGTTACGTACTAGTACGCACTGTCAATTAAACTAAAAAATTGACATTTTTGTAACAATAGGCGCTTTTATTTTTCCCTTGGTCACCCCTTAGTTCAGGCTAGATATAGTATATAGCTTAAATAATTCCTCCTTTCATCGCATGAAATGTTGTTGATGTACCCTTAAAAAAAGAAAATGAAATACTGTTAATGAAAGTGACTGGCTCCTATGGGTACTTTTGATAATTTTCCTCGATTTTTTTTATTTGCGAGGGTGGAAAAATGTTGCTTTCTACAACTGCACTTTAATTATTGTCGGAAACTTGGAATCCATATGCTGTTTTTTGCCTTTTCACACGCCGAGAAAATATTCTTAGTAGCATGAATTATTTTGTATCATTTGGTAGCGCGTTTCTTGGACATTTGATGGCACACAATTGTATCTGGAGTAAGTTAAGACTGTCCGAATTGTATCTGTGTATTTACAGGACACGATGACACAGCTGGGCAGCCTGGACGAAGCGGCTGCGTACATCAAGAAGCTCAAGGAAAGGGTGGACGAGCTGCAAGAAAAACGGAGCTCAGCGCAACTCATGGCAAGCATGAGAGGAGGTGGAGTTGGTGCCGCCTCAACGTCAGTGCCGGCAACGACGAGCGGTGATGCAGGGTCGTCGGAAGAAGCCGCCGTTGCTGAAGATGAGGAGATGGCTCCGGTGGTGGAGGTACGGCACCACCAGGATGGGTCGAGCCTGGATGTGGTGCTGATCAGCAGCGTGGAGAGGCCGTTTAAGATGCACGAGGTGGTCACCGTGCTGGAGGAAGAAGGCGCCGAGATCATCAACGCCAACTTCTCCGTTGCCGGCCGAAAAATTTTCTACACCATCCACTCCCAGGTACACACACTCTTTCATACGTTTTTCTATTTATATTTTGTGTCTGCTAATGGTAGTACTATATGCAACACTAATAAAAAAACAATACACATGTACTAAACAATTAGTGTTGCACTTAATCAGTGATATAAATATCTTGGTCAATCATAGTGTGTAACATCCACATAAGTTACTGTTACACGCAGTTACCATGTGAGTTATGAGAGAATTGCATGATGAGGAGTCTCCTCTTACGTTCCCACAACCGGTGTGAAATCACAACTTGCTTAATATAATCAAAGCATGTGTGTGCACGTGTGCGCGCGCGCGCGTGTGCATGAGTCACTTGTCTATAGATCATTTTCCTGCTTAATAAGTATATAGTAGATCAGTCTTAAAAGACACTAAGACAGTAGTGTTTTAGTTAATAACTTGTTCACAACTCCATTTCTTTTCCCTCTTTACCGCAGGCATTTAGCTCAAGAATCGGCATAGAGGTTACGAGAGTATATGAAAGACTGCGAGCATTGGTATGACTCTAGATTAGTACAAGTACACTACTACAAAAAAGGTTGTTAGTGACGGGTCAAAATGAGATGAGACGTACAACATATATACTACAAAAGAAGTATGACATACTAATAAAACACAAAGAGAATGGTATGTATTACTTCACTATTAGGCAGAAAAAAATACTATTAGCTTCTATTGACCACATAACACCTTTCAGTTAATTATTTCGGCTTAAGAAAAAATCCTGCTGAAATGTGCCTACCAGCAGTGAATATGGGGCTGTCAGCACCGGTTTTACCTTTACACGTAGTATCACAAAAAAAAAAGTGTACGTGCACGCGTTGCAAGCTACTCCAGGTCGCACGCATAGTGCGCCACCTCGTCTCTTGGACCAGATCAGATCTTTTCTGTCATCCAGCGCCTTATCACGTCCTGCCTACTGCACCTTTCTGGCAGCTGCTCATCCATTACTACTTTTCTAGATTTCTCGCACAATATAATATGCCGTCTTTTCTTATCGTCACGCGCATTTGTCGGAATATCGATTATTTGCTGAAAAGTGATGAACAACTTATGGGAGTGCAAAAGCTGAGTAGGAGACATGTTAAGAGATTTGTGCAAAGAAAGTAAACCAGACAACATCGACGATGGCTGCCAAGTGAGAAACGATTGTTTTAGTATGATTCTTCTTGGGCTGGTCGCATAATAAAATGAAGCGCTGGGCTGAGCTGATCAGGAGCTCAGTATTCTACACACTCTTTTCTTTCCTTTTCCTTTTGCTCCGTTGGATACTAGTATGTGTCAAGGCTATAAGCCTATAACATTAACTGGTGGTCAGTAAGCTCACACTCACTAGGAAACGAAAAGAGGGTACAAATAAGAACGCTAGCCGGCAGCCATATTACATGGCTTCCTGTTCCCCCTCTTCCCTCGCCTCCGGCGTTATGTTCTCTACTAGTTTCTGTAATTAATTATATGCAAATCATGTCTCCAACAATACAAGATCCTGTGTCTTCGGTAAGGAAGACCAAAATGTTCAGCAAATTAATTACCTGAGAGACTTAACAGTAGAATCTCCAACGTAAAATTGTTTATTTTTTGTTGACAATAACAATGTAGGGGGAAGCTAGGTATTAAGCGGTGGGTGAAATTGCACCCACAAGTTTTGGATGTTACTAGTAATTTTCTTTTTTAATTATTACCCTCAAGTTTTGGATCCTAGTTAGAAACTAGAAACCAGTACGTATTAACGTCTTGTTGCTTTTAGATAAAAAAAATTGCATTAGATATATGTAGAACTAGGTTATGAGGTTTATTAAAAACTCATAATGTAGTTTATATAAACTAGTAAAACATTGAACGTATTTGGAGGTCCTTCAATTTCCTCCAATTTTAGAAATCGGTTTCAGTTAGAGGGATCAAAACATAATGTAAGTAAGGTAGTTTCTATGTACTACTTTTTTACTAGTTAGAGTATAAAGTAGTATGCACCCTGATTACTTTGGCTCTAGCTTCGCCACACATCAAAGCTCTTGCAGTCTAGTGCGATTAGATTTTTTGGCATATTGCTACGTCACTAGCTTCCACAGGGGTGAAGCTATGTGTTGTCATCAGGGGTCGGTTGACCTCGACGACTTCCGACAAATCAATAAATTAACAAAGTTAATTATCGATGATAAAGTTCTGTAACTCATCGTAGAGCCCTGATCGACCCCGGTGAGCTGTTGTGCTGGTTTCGTCCCTGATTCCAGCACCCACAAAGCAAGTTACGCCCACAGTTTTTTTTAACCGAACACAAAGCCCAGGGTGTTTTGTACACACGAAACACGCACGCTGGAGACTTTCCGTTCATAAAAATCTTCACTTGATCGACCCGCTACCGGAGGAGACAAATATGACAAAGAGGTTTGCTTTGTGATATTGACAGTTCACGTGGGCTTTTCTTTCTGACCTGATCGCACTCTGCACGTACGCTGCTGAATGCGGCTTGCGGCTACTACATGGTTCACACAGTAAAAGTCTGTTAATGACCGGTATATTTTCGAAGAAAAAAACACTTGCTAGCCCTGCTGCTCAGCTGGAGGTGACTACACAACAGTATAGTATTGTAGCATATCTGTCGGACTGAAAGATTATTACTATCAAGGCATGTTATACATATTTACACTTAACTAGTAAAGCTTGCGCGCTCCGCTGCGCTAAATTTTCCTAATGTTTGGGGGTATATATAAATGAAGAGGCTGTAAAAAGGCACCAAATTTCTAAGCAAAATAATTGAAAAATCCGAGCGTTTTTATGAAAGAGGATAAATACACAACACTTAGATTCGTTATTTCATGGAATGTCAGCCACTAAACCGCAAATAACCTCGCCTTGAAGAGACATGTGATTATGTAACGGGACAGGGGACTCTTTCGTAAAAAGACATCACAACAAAATCAGGCCGTGGCAAACCCTAATCTTATCTCCTCTAGGCCCCGCCCCTTCCTCCTCAGCCCCCGTGCCATCGCCTCCTCCTCGTGCATGCCGCGGCGGCGCATCGGCCGCAGTGGCACCGGCGGCGCCGGCCGGACCCCCACCTCTGCCTCGCCACACGGGACCCCCTCCCTTTACCCGGTCCCGCCGCGCCGGTACGCATGGAGCAACGGCGTGCGACGTCGGCGATTCCCCACCTCTTCCGCTTAGCCCATCTCCCAATCTCCCTCCTCCTTAGCACCCATATCCCGTGGCGCCACCAACACGGAAGGCCTCCGACCCCCGCACCACCCTCATCTTCCTCGTTCTCCCTTTTCCCCTCCCGGTGCGGTGGCGCCACTCCTCCACTACCGGTGCTCGCGGTGGCACTGCCTCTCCCTCACCCCTCGCTGCTAGGCCTCACCGACCCTTCCTCTCCTCGACAAGCGCGGCGACGCCGCCGCCCTCTCCCCCCACCTCCGGTGGCTCCGATCCGACACCACCGGGCCGGATCCGGCGACGGGGAAGGAGGAGACGGCCTTTCGACGGCCCGCGTCGGGCTTCCCCGGCCTCCGAGTGCAGGGCCTACCGGCCCACACGGGATAGTCGCGGCTAGACGACGACGTGGCCATTGCCGGAGGCCGCCACGTCGGCACGAAACGGCGTGGCGTGCGCGGAGGGGGCCACGCCGCCCAAAATGCTGAGGAGCTGCGGAATCCCCCGCTATCAGCTCAAGAATATATGTATGTGTGGTGAGAGAGATTGACAATTAATTTAGAGAAGTTTTATCTCCTCATCGAGAAAAATAGTGACCTTTTCTTGTATAGTCGTTGGGATATTGTAAAAATCTCTATATATATATATATATATATATATATATATTCAGAACCATTTTTTTGAATGAATATATTCAGAACCATGCATATATTGTACTACATACATATAACTTTTACTTATACTAACCATATATTGTATTTTTTTAAGTCCCTATTCTAGATACATATGTTAGTACCTCGTATCCTTATACCCACACATGGACTCACACCACCACACCCACCCACACACATTTACATGCACCTACTACATACACATCCACACCTACACTACATTCAGCATTAAGTCACATCCTTCTTGGTATCGACGAAGCCCTAGGAACTCGCACAGGCGACGGGAAGATACACTCTCTATGTGCCACCATGCGTGAGAGGCTACAGATTTATCCTGGAGATAAGACACGCATATATAATGTGTTGGTCTCCTCTATTTTTTAAAGGAGACATTAAAGAAAGAACCAAGATAAGTGGAATACCAAGCCCCTTATTGTGGTGTACATTATAGATTCCCTTACAAGCCAGGCACTGCTACTTGGCAAATAAAGCCAATAAAATGTGACTTCTAACAATCTTAATTTTGAATTCTAAAAAGATCAATATGTATATCTAAGGGAAGGAGT
The DNA here is from genome assembly GCA_031894775.1 of Chloris gayana. Lineage (NCBI taxonomy): Eukaryota > Viridiplantae > Streptophyta > Magnoliopsida > Poales > Poaceae > Chloris > Chloris gayana. The sequence goes on from JAUNZO010003748.1 coordinate 146,621, forward strand.
AGTTTTTTTCTGATGGCTATCACTAGTGCAATGATATAGAGATACTTGGGATGTTCATAATGTCTACAAAATTCAGCTGATAAATAGAAATGATTCTATGCATGGCTTGTTAAATCTAGTACACAACAAAGCTACAAATTCTTCAAAGATGTGTCCGTTGTGAATTCCTCCTCGCGGCATCTAAACCAAAAAATAGTCCAAATAACAGCACTTGACAATGCATCCTCTGTTTCATCATTTTTGTGTGGTCGTGTAGGAAACGGTAGTATAATTTTTTATATAATGAATAAACGACACGGTAGTATGTATTGAAGCTTTATTGGTCCTGTAGGAAGTTAATCGTTACATATTATAGTTACACCTTATATTGTCTTTGTCTTTGTACTATCTTTTTCATATCTTTGCCGCATTGCGGCGATCATTTAGAAGTTCGCCGCTACATGTTACAGTGAGTGACCCGCTATTACTTTGTTGATTTAATATTTATTAGTATTTTATGATTTTTTTAAAAAAACATTGAAACATAGACAAGTGGGTCTAGTTTTAAAGATTTTATCGCAACGAACACAATGGTGTGATTAGTTTTTAATTTTAACAATCCATTTTAAAATTATTACTCTTTTTAAAATGAGAAAGTTGAGTTAAAAGTAAATGGGAGAAGGACCCGGTAAAGGACCCAGGTACTTTGGCTGCATCTGCATGGATGGGAGGATGCCCTCTGTGACGCCGTTACATTGAGAAGGACGCTTGTCAACCTATGAGGTGGGTTGTACCTAAGGGTGCCCTCACGAAATTAGCGTTGCTCCTCGTGGCCACCGCCTTTGGGACCTGTGCCCAGACGGATCTGCAGCCGCGCGAGCGATGGTGCAACCGTGCCGGTGCATCGAGGCGGTCGGACGAGCGGCGGTGCAGCCATGCCGGTGCATCGAGGCCGCGGCTGGGCGGGCAGCGGTGCTTCTACGCCGACGAAATGAGGCCGCGTGCGGCGGTGTAGCCACGCTGGCGAGTCGAGGACGCGGTCGGGTGAGGTCGGGGCGCCGTCGCCATCGGCAGCAACCGGGTGAGGTCGGGGCATGGAAGCCATCCACAACAGTTCTTGCTGTTGGCGCTCTCCTCCTCCGTCTTCGCTGCCCCTTGCACCTCCAGCTCCCCGCACGAGGAGGAGGAGGGTGGCCGCGGCCATGGAGGAGCTGGCCGCGGCGCCTCCACCGCAGTGGCACTAGGAGCATCATCACGGGAGGAAGGCGTCGGACGTGGTGGCAGCCACGCTGGCGGCGTCCTTCGACGACGTCTTCGGAAGGCCCCCGTTGTTCGCCGAGAGTGCACCGGCCGACTCCTGAGGTGTTCGGTGGCGTTGCCGTCACGACATCCTGCTTCCCGTACCTCCACACCCCCACCCCCCCCCCCCCACCCCCATTTCTTCAATGCCAAGTGGGTCCCACAAAGGAGTGTAAAGATAGAGGCATGTTTTTCATGTCCGCTGGAGTTGTTAGGTGTTTTTTTTTTGTAGGCCGGCATGCAAAATGGTTTTTAGAGGGTTAAATCTGCATACTCCGGCTGGAGATGCTCTTAGGTCTTGTTTGGGTACATCCAACATATATGGATTGAAGTGGATTGGGATAAAAATGAGTTAATTTCTTTCTCAATCCCTCTCAGTCCATATGTATTAAAAATGTACGTGGGATCAGCTGTTAGTGCAGCAGCTGGTATCATCCATTAATAGTGGAATATATAGGTGTGTGATGTTGATATATACACTTATTAATGTGAGGATAAATAATCAACTTAAAAGAACTGATGTTGACTAGAAAAAGGATAGACTTTCAGATGCAGTAAAGTGGAATAAAAACAGTTAAAGCTCCAAAGTTACTCTGTTGTGTTATGTAAACGTGCAGGATGAAGTTGTAGGCCCATTGCTTTTTCTTGCTGTCTTATGAGAGCGACCCAGCATTGAGAGCAAGGGCCGAGAAGCCCGAGGAATCCCATTCCATCGGTCCACCACAGGCATTCCTCCATATTTTAATTTGTGTAAATTGTAAGCTATTATCTGGTTGGCTAATCAATCACCATCGCTATGTCTACCGCATCTTTACGTTTATCCTAGTTACAAGTGTTTCTTTACCTAATACGAAGATAAATGTAATGCCATCATAAACTGTAACAATCAGCACCTGGCCGCCGGTGCCCTGCACCAACCATTTCATATCTCTTGTGTCCTTTTCGCCATGTCATGGTCATGTATTGCCTTACATTTTGATTGACATGATACAACTATTATACTCTTATACAGGCTGACCAAATGCCAACTTGCATATTAAGTTACTGCTTGATAATGTAATAGCAAAAGTATGAACTTCCAGAAGCACCATATAAATAATGCTACATATATATATAACTTTTATATGTCACGTGCACGGTCTCAAAACGGGCTTCTGGTTTTCATTGCACAACTACAAATGTCCCCTTGAAGCAACCAATTGGATGAAGACATGAAACAACTGGCTGCAGTGTCCATAGATCCTGTCTGAACGGTCTCTGAACTTATGTATCTATAAAGGGCCTCTGACTTTCAAATCTTCACACGTTATGAACATGGCAACTGGCAAATTTCTACATTGATGAGGAGCGTGAGAGAATATTGTTAAGGCTTGCGCGTACATGTATACAATTTAGTTGATTTAATTTATTAGTCCACTCCAGGCTGAAAATTAAAGGCTATTTCGAGACATGCATATAATTCATTAGCGTGTTGTTGAACCCATCTTTTTCTCAGATTGTCTCTTTGAAAATTTGATTCTGAGCAAGATATTATTCATCTGAAAGTCTGACACCGAACCTGAGGAACAAGCTGTCTAGGAATGCAAAGTGCAATTTGCAAGTGCGCCTTGCATACATGATCCATACACCTAAGAATATTAATTGCACACAGGCTTGTAAGCTTTGGCCCAGTTCATCCTGTTTAACGGAAAAATAGGAGAAAAAATTTCTTGTATGACATTGACTAAAAACTAAATGTCATACACATAATTAAATTTTTTTTTTGAGACATACATATAATTCATTATTGTGTGTTTGTTGAGCCCATCTCTTTCTCAAATTGTATCTGAGTATGATATTATTCATCTGAAAGTCTGACACCAAACCCTAGCAACAAAGCTGTCTAGAGCTAGGAATGGAAAGTGCAATTATTTGCATGCGCGCTTGCATACATGATCCATAGAACTAAGAATATTAATCGCAGATAAGCTTGTAACACTTTGGCCCAGCTCATGCCTGTTAACCGAAAAATAGGAGGAAAAAACTTCTTGTATGACATTTGCTAAAAACTAATTCAGTGTCATATAGATACACCGATGGCTTATTAATTATATATTAGAAGTTTTGTAATAGCATAAAAAGAAAATTCAAGATAAAATAAAATTGTTACATCCCGGTCCATTATCCATGCATGTCAAGAGTTACAAGTGTGAATACAAGAGGAACACGTATATGAATTTCTACTTCCATCGACCATTGATAGTACTTTAGTATGCATGGCATGATCCCCTTCCATCCAGAAGTCAAAAGAATCCACACACATGCAGAGCATATAGATAGTCAACAACATATATGTTCGATAGATCAGTCGTCGTCCCACAGCACAATAGTAGTGCTGGATTATAATACTGTGAGTGGCATTAATTATTACGTGAACCGTGATCTACACGCTGTTGGTTGGCTATTACAACATTGTAAAAAAAGAAGAAGAAAATGGCTGTTACAAACGCGCCATGTGCATGATCAATCGATCTGACAGGGTGGATAGCAGAACCAAGTTTTCATGTACTTCTCTAAGAAAAAAGTAGAGGATAATATATAGCGCAGTTTGTGTCTATACTCTATAGTATGGCTTCGTATCATGTAGCAGCTTAAAATAATGCCCAACATGTACATGTGACATGCCATCAACATGCTATTATTATAGTATATTATAATAATGTTTCCTGAGATTCATTCCGACATGAGATCGAGCTTGAACCATGTCAGCACTGACGCGTGTACGCACGCAGGCTTCTAGGCGTCCGGGGTAGCTGCTTAACGTACGTTTCGGCGCACAGCAAGGCCACATATTAACACCTACCTTTAGCATATGTATTTGTGCTAGAGCAAGAAGGTATTGTAAAAAGCTGTGTATGTTAGATTCTGATTTTTTACTGGTTTTATATAGGAGACCTTTGTTTATTGGCTTAAGAATAAACTAGATATCCTTGCTGAGGTTACATAAAAATAATAAAGAAAACATGTTGTTCTTTCTAAAATATAATGGACATGCAAATGAATATACCACTATCTAGAAATGAATATGCATGTAAGCAGGTAGGGTTGTGTGATTGTGTCGATCGAATTACTACATAGCAACGGTACATGTGGCTAGATTAGGTCAACCATACCAACTGATCGCCATATCGATTTCATTTGATGCCCAACAAGCTCTAGATCGGACCTCTCATAGTGAACAGATATGGAGAAAGTTCTTGATTTGCGCTGCAGACATAGAATGGAGCTGCGTTTCTAGTTGATAGGTGCAGTTAATTTATCTAGTTGAACATGCTTGCAAAATTAAGCAGTTAGTTGAAAGCCTTACGATAAACACATGCCAGAACCGGTGGCCACCTTTTTCTCAGCTGAAAAGGCAAGAGAAGAATGTATCCTCAAAGGTGGAGTTCTCACTGTCATTATGGATTTGCACTCAGAAATTAAATTAAGTCGGAACAAGAATATGGATCTTCTTTTGACTAGCAATGTAATCTCTCATAAACTTCTTTTAAAATTATAGCTAATCATGCTATACACTTATGTTATTCTGAACATGACGAAATGTGAAAAATCTACGATGGGTACAGGTTCTGGTACAAATCGTATTGTTTGAAAGTTTCTAAACTTTCAGTCGATTGAAAAGAGCAAAAGATTAAATAAGAAAGGTCAAACAAACTTGGTAACTGAAACACAGGAATAGAAAATTTAGGAAGGTGCAAATAATCAGAGTTAAAAAGCAAGATGTTATGTTAAATAAAGACCATGGAACGAATGACTATATTGCAATTTTCTAGCTAGCACGGTCACACGAGATCACTTGTTCTGTTCACCCTTAGTTCATCCTATCTGCGACATTAGCTATATATTTTCCTGCGATTAATTCTGGGTCAAGCCAGCAACTATTATCGATCGTCCACTTGCCTTCAACCGGGCATCTTGGCTTCGTCCCTTGCCCTCGAAGACGAGAAGAGATATTGGCTACCTGGCTGCAAAAATTAAGACGCTCTATTAGGAATTGTAGATCACAGCGAACGACGTTTTGCAGAGGAAATGGTTTGTTTCTGAATAATAGAAGCTTAAAGTGCAGTTTCTTTAATCCAAGTAGTACGTAACTTAAAGCAAACATAGGAACTGTTTCACTTTCGATCAATCCTTCAAGACAACTGCCAATGCAAACACACCTTTCGCCATCGGAAAATAGAATCTACCGAAGCTGGGCATGAGAACCTGTAAATTGCCGATGGTCAGCGCTTGTGCCACCATCCGGTCGTACCGCGGTTTCTGCTCATCGTCGGTCCACCCACACATTCCCGATTCCCCACTCCGGCCGAGCCAGCTCCCAGTGAGAACGTGGCGGTATGGGACGAACCAGATCCACGTAATCTCATCTCAGAGCCCCCAAAAGAGTAAACTACACAGAAACAAAAGGGGCGAGGCGAGACGCGCTCGCACGCCACAAGCGCGCAACGTGCGTAGCAGCAGCTGCAGTAACAAACAGTACCCTTCGGTGGGCCCCACACGCATCCGGGGACGCGACTCTCGCGGAGTTGACCGCCACGCGCGCGTCGCCATCCGCCCGTCCGTGGGCGTCCGAACCGACGGCGCGGATCGCTCGGAGGGCGGAGAGGATCACCTTTCTCCTCCGCGTCATCCTCTATGCCAGCGAGCGCCCCACCAGCCTCTGTATAAATGAGCAGACACCCGAGCCGAGGTCCCCGGCAGAACCAGAACACACCCGCCTCCATCCAAATTACCTCCACAGCTCGTACTCTCCGCGATCCACAACCTCCGCCTCCTCGCGGACAGCACCGAGCTCCGCGCTGCTCCTTTCGAATTCACCGATCCGTGCGGCCGGAACGGGAACGAGAAGCAAACGGAGATGAAGAGCCGGAGGCAGAGCAGCGGCGGCAGCGCGGCGGCGGGGGACGGGACCACGCACAGCAGCGGCGGCGGCGGGAGCGGCGGGTGCAAGATGGAGAGGAAGGATGTGGAGAAGAACCGGCGGCTCCACATGAAGGGCCTCTGCCTCAAGCTCTCCTCGCTCATCCCGCCCTCCGCCGCCAAGCACGCGTCCCTCCTCTCCGCAGCGGCGGCGGCGGCGTCGTCCTGTTCCAATACCAACAAGGTAGAGGTCCTCTTCCTCCATCCTCCTCCTCCTGCTCTTCCCCGGTCGTCCCCGCAATGGAAGAATGTGCAATCTACTGAAACCGAGCTCTGTTTATAACTAAAATGAAATGGTTCTCAGATTTAGAATTATTACTAGTTTCATTTCGCAATACAGTAAGCACTAATTTTGCTTGCTGACAAAAAAAATGAAGAACAAGAAGTTGACTTAGTACTACTGTTTACTATTGGCTTTGAAAAGCAGCCAACCAGATAGTAGAAGCTTTCTTATAGAAAATGGAAAGGAAAGGTGAAACGATTCATATACTGCGCGCATCAGTAGCTGATGGCGACTTACACTCCTCTTGACAAATGTAACACAGGGTTACAGCACAGTAGAAACGACCTATTGTCTTGTCATAGTCATGATTAGTAGTAAAAAATTCATCTAAAAGAACAGTAGTTTCAACTGCTAATTCCAACCGGAATTACCGATTTTGTCGTCCTGCTGGTCTGCAGCTCAGAGTCCACGTGTCGGAAAACTTAACAAAATGGGGGAAAAGTGACGTGAAAAGGACTGAATCGGTGTGGCAATCCGCCAGGTTCGATGCTCTCCGGGACGGGGCATCGTGAATCCACAGCTTTCGGTTTCAGCCACGTTTCTGAAACCGCAACACACCACCCGCACTGACTCCCCGGTCGCGTCCAGCACTGAGCTTTCCTCCGTAATAATTCAGCCACGTGCTACAATCGCCATGGATTTTCCTGAGCTCGCTCCCGCCATGGGTGCGGTGGCCCGAGCTAATCCCATACTGTTGGTGCTCGTGAAAGCGACGCGTTCCCGCGGGTTCAGATGTCGCAACATAGGCACGTGCCGGATTGGATGGCTGCGTGCACAATATCTTGGATTATTCGATCCATAGGGGTAGGTTTCCACCAAAAAAGATGTGTCCGGCTGGCTGGGTTGGGCTGAGCCCACCACCATCCACTTTTGTCTGCGCGCAATTATTCAGCTTCCGGCTCCGGCCAACCACCGCCCTCCGTCGAGATGCCTTGGTTTTTCTCACCGCTCGTGGTGATAAGAGCAAGTATTACGAAAGCAAGTATTACGGGTCCTTAGTCAGCTGGCTCAATAGCTGTCCATGTCACATAAATCTGAGCTGAAAGAGAGAAGCTCGCTAGCGACTGTTTCATCGCTCGCTCGTGGCCGGCAGAAGCTGCCTTCCCGAGAAACACGCATGCATCTTACGGTGGCTAAGGAATATTTTAATTCATTAAATAATCTGCCGAGCAGTGGCTGAGGATGGTACCGTAATACAGGCCTTTTTTGTCGCTAGCTAAAAATGACGTGGAGACTCCATTTCACCGACGGTGGGCGTATGCATAAGCCCTGCTCTAATAATCAAGTGTAAACGGGGAACTAGAGTCCCCATCAACTGAGCTGTACCTTGGACAATGACACCTTGTTTTTCTGGTACTCAACTTGTTTAGCATGCACGTGGTATTGCTTCTCTGAATAAACAATACAGAACAGAAAGGTGTGGATAATACTAAACTGCCGATCCGTTCATTGACACTCAATTGTTTGCGTTTGGCAAAAGCGAACTTTTTATTACTGAAGTGACAATGACATCTTTAATTTCCCCTTTTGTTTTAAAATATATATACTACTAAATGCTATAAATCACGTTGCGTCTGTTGTGCTTGCAGGACACGGTGACGCAGCTGGACCACCTGGACAACGCAGCGGAATACATCAAGCAGCTCAAGGGTCGGATCGAGGAGCTCAAGCAGCGCAAGGGCGGCGGGTCCTGCCACGCGCTGCCGGGACCATCCTCGGAGGCGGCGGTCGCCGGCGTGCGCATGCCGGTGATCGAGGTGCGGTATCAGGACGGGACGCTGGAGGTGGTGCTCGTGAGCGAGGCCGGGCGGCCGTTCAAGCTGCACGAGGTGATCACCGTGCTGGAGCAGGAGGGCGCCGAGGTCGTCAGCGCCAGCTTCTCCGGCGTCGGCGACAAGATCTTCTACACCATCCACTCGCAGGCGCTCAGCTCCAGGATCGGGCTCGAGGCGTCCAGGGTCTCCGAGAGGCTGCAAGACCTGCTCCTCCTCGACTGATCCAGTGTCACTACAAGCCGGCAGTAAAGTTAGCTAATCACACCATTACAGCAGCGGCACGATGACTGGAATAACAATTAATCAAGCCGTTGCTGCATCATGGGTGGCTTAATTATGCATGTAGAGCACGCGATCGGATAGTGGTAGAGAAGTGTAGAGGTCGCTGTGACCAGTGTGGTTAGAGAAGCTGGTTCATTTGCAGTTGTGCATATGTAGGAGCAAGCAAGAAAGCAGAGGTTCTAGGCCGGACGGGCCGGTGCTGCTACTACATGCATCCTGGCTCTGTTCTGTGCGTGCTGTTGCCGCGTACTGGTTGGTTGGTTGCCTCCCTCTGTACTCTCTGGATAATTCTACTGCACTGTTGCCTGGAATCTAACATTATGGCAAGGCTGGGAGCAATTCACCCCGCCTTATGTATGTTGCACGGATCGGGATCATCTGACTTCTACTCGACAATGGGAGCAATCATCGTCAGATCGACAATGGGAGCAATCATCGTCTATGCAAAAACTAACGGTATCTGTTGCACAGCCGAGAGAGATGCTGGATGGAGCTAAACTCTAAAGCTCCTTCTTCCTACCTCCTTCTTCCTACCCTTTTTAAAAAATAAAATACTTGATATTAGGAATCTCTAAAAATAGTAAATATTTGAGAGATTATACACAATATATCAATGCATCCATTTTGATTCTAAACACTCAAAGATATACTTTGAAGATTTAAACTGAATTTCGCAAAGTTAGCTAATCAGCACGCTATTGACTGTAAAAAAAAGTTGACCAGTTAGCCAACTTTGACAAATTCTATTTAAATCTTCAAATTAGATCTTTGAGTGTTTAGAATCAAAATGGGTGCATTGATATCTCGTATTTATTATCTGAAACATTTGATTTTTTTGGAATTCCTTATATTAGTTTTGATTTTTGAAAAAGGAAAGAAGAATGGGTTTCAGGGTTAGCTCTGTAGCTGCCTTCTGCAGATGCAGTTAGTATTTTACTGGACGGTGGATTTGCGACCAATGTTGATCTGACGTTGAGTCGTAGAAGTCAGACGATCCTGATCCCATATTACACATGGTATTTCAGCCTGTCGTTTTGCATTCACACAATGACTGATGGAGGGGATTAGGACCCATAATCTGATGTAAATCTGATTCGGAAAGATGCTATGCCAATTCTCCCTGTTCCAAGCAGGTCTTCAGATTCAGGGTTGTTTAACAAAGAGTCAGTTAAAACGAGGATTTGTTCAACACTTAATCCTAAGAATCAAAGAATGTGTAAGATGTTGATCATGTGGCTGACCTGAACCATCTCAGGTGTGTGAAACCAAACGGCTCTTGACTTTGCGTTCGTCCTTATAATAGAGACCGCAACTCAAAAAAAAATAGTAATAGAGACCCCTTTTTAGGTAGGTAGCCGTAGCTTTCTTTTGCCGGGGAAGAAAATGATCTGTCATAATTGAGCTTACGTTTGTCCTTTGCGCCAAACGCGTCAAGTGGTTCCACACTCTCACTTTCACTCACGTTTGCAAATGGAGAAAAGAAGTATTTACCATTGCCACTAGTATAGCACAAGCCGTAAAAGCTTCCATTTCAAATTTTTTTCTTCTCCAGCTTTTCTAAGGTAGTAATCCGTTTATCATTCTCACGTGTTGTTTGATTTTGTCTTGTTAAATGTTAATGGAGCTGTCAGGTCGCCGGCTGGCTGGTGGCCAACTGGCCATCTCAGACCTGTTGTCTCAAACCATCTTGTGAAGCGGCTTTACTTGCTTTGAGACAACAGGTACATGAAAAAAAATATTGGGTGCCTGTTACAGTTCACTGGGACACAGTAGACTCGCTCGTCGATTCAGCTTCGATTCTGTCCTACAGTTTCACTTCCTCCTTGAAGGGTCGTCTTCGTTGTAACAGTCGCCGTGCTCCAGGGTCTGGCAGCGGGTGACTTTGCAGCCGCCGTGCTCGATAAGAGAGACCTGCCTTTTTTGTGTCTTCTTTAATGGAAAACAAACCATTTACACGTTCCCGTACGTGACCCATTCCATCACATGACATTTTGCCGTGCCAAATCTTCCTTTTTGCAGAAACCTTGGCTTTGTGTGCATAACCACGTGCCAAGTCTTCCAATACCATCATTATAGTGGTACTAATATAATGTTGTGGAGTGGCACACACGTTGCTTAGGACTTGGGAGGATTTCATTCCTTGCTCTTTTACCCGAGATAAATTTTGTTCTTTTCCAGGAGTAAAAAAATAGGAGACGGTGGATCGGTTCGGAGCACGACGAATTTATGCTGCTATGACTTTTGGTGCACGACGAGGTGTTGACTTGAACATCGACCGAATATGTGCAGAAAGAAAGTAAAAGAAAAAAATAGGAGAAAGTAAAGAAACTCAGACGGCCTTGTACTGGGCTGGTGGCCCAACTGAATCCAGCAATCCCTATTTTGTGTTGGACTGGAATGCGTCGGACCTTAGACTTGCGAAAGAGTGGATATCTGCAGCAAAATTGGCCCGGCCCATCATATTGACGAGCTGCCGATAATATCACGAAGCGGACTTGAATTGAGCCAACGAGAATTTTTCGAACGAGTTGTTCGTTCATCCCACCCAGAAAAACTGGTAAAACAAACAAATGACGTAAAGTCCCTAAAGAGAAAAAACAAATGACGTAAAGTCCACCATATATTCACGGGCAGTTCGGCGCGCCCATATGACTCGCGCCAGCGCCATCATCGACGAAGCGGTTCGTTTCCGCCGGAGTATATATATACGCGGATCGATCCCCATTCAGTAGTAACGACTGCAACATTCAATCGAGTGGCAGGATACAATGGGCGGCGGCGCGTTATTCCCGCAGCTGCCCTGGAAAGATGTGTGCGCCACCGTCTCCGCCACGCTCGACCAGCCCGCGATGAGCGCCCGGTTCAACGCCGCCGCGACGGACCACAAAACCGTGGCGATCACCGTCGCCTGGAGCCTCCGCCGACTCAGCCTGGCGTTCCTGGAAGAGGCGAATCGGCTGCGCGCCGCTCTCGACGACCTCGAGCCCGACCGGGGCCTCGCCGGCTTCCGCGCCCTGTTCTACCCCGCCTTGGCCGAGGCCGTCGCGCGCGTGGCCGAGGCCGACGTCGTCGTGTCCCGCCGCCGCGCCGCGGTCGACGGGTGGCCCACGGCCCGGGACGAGCTCGTGAAGCTCGTCGAGAGCGCGGCGGCGCAACTGAACAGGGGCCAGGCGGAGGCGGGTGGTGGTGATGATGCGGCGGAGCACGTAGCGCGCCGCGACCGCGACCCGCTTGCCGACGAGAGCAGAGGCCGTCTGATGGTCGAGACGATCTTGGTTACAAGCCAGTACGCGGCGCACGCAGCCGACCTCCTCTTCCGTTCCTTGCGGCCGCGGCACCAAGGCCCTCGTCAGTAGTTCACGATGGCTTGCACCGGCTGCCAATGCGAGTTTTCTCCGGGTGCCCTTACGTACAACCCCCTGGGAATTCAACACGTGTCTCCATAAAGTGACGGCGTCTCCAACGGAGAAAGCATCCAGCAATCATCCAGTCAAAGGTATGTGGGCCATCTTTGATTTCTTTTGTACCTAACTTTATCATCTAAAGAAATAGTCATAATTCTTAAATAGATTGACAAAATTATAAACCGATTGCACCATTGTATTCTTCGCGATGAAATCTTCAAAACTAGACCCATTTGTCTATGTTTCAAAATATTTTATTAAATAATAATAAGGAAATAAATAAATAATATGGATCAACAAAATAAGGTCACTCACTATAAGATAACAATCAACTTCTAAATGATCGCAGCTTTGTGACGAAAATATGAAAAAAGGAAGTACAAAGACAGTGACAAGTATAACATGTATCTGTCTGTATATAACATATACCATGTAGTGGTCTATTTTTAGATAATCGCCGTATCGTTGGCCGAAATATAAAAAGAAATAAAGTACTTCCTCCGTCACATTGAAAGTGTCGCTATGGTATTCGTGCTAGTCAAACTTTTAAAACTTTGACTAGATTTGTAGAAAATATTAGTAATATTTGTATCTTTAAATAAGTTAATTATGAAAGTAAATTCAATTATCTATGTAATGATATAAATTATATTCAATAAATATTTATAACTTTTCATATATTTTTAGTCAAAGTTAAAAAGATTTGACTTCTTGAGAAGCGAGAACGACACTTTTAATGGGACAGAGGTAGTACAAAGACAGACAACAGTATAATCTGTACTAATTATATATTATAACATACAATAATGATCATTGTTAGGGGTTGAATCTTTTTATGAATCTTTATTGTGTGATGTAGTACCTCGAGGCATGTTAATACACGAGCAAAAGCACACATCCTGACACACGCACACAAGAGTATTAAAAGCAAATTAAGTTCACGTGAAGAGAAGGCATGGATCCAGCCGTTTGCTACCGTCAATCAAAGGCGTTAAAGAGTGAGAATCTTTTACCGAATGTGTGGCTGAGAGCAGGGGTTGTACGAGCGGTCGGCCGGACTCGCCGATTCTCGCACCGGCTGCCTGAATCAGATCTCAAGCGAGCAGTTGCTAAGAGAAGACGCCGGGCACAATGTGTGTGTGTGCATAAAACAGCGGTCCTTTTTGTATCAGATAATGCATCCCAAAAATAATTAGAGCCGATATGTTACCATCGATTTCATGTTGATAATGACGCATCATGTACTTGCTGGTGCACTGGACCGAGTTCGGTAACGGAGTTAACGAAGTAAGCAAAAATGAAAGAGGCGCAGTAAATGGAGGGCAGTCATCTCGGATCTTGAACTCGTGCATGCAGGGACAGCTTGCTCGGTCAGCACCCGTCCGTTCAGCAACTGAAGGTGCTAGGTGCGCGTCGGGGGGCTGATCCATTTCATTTGTGGATACTTGATGCTCGCCCAGTTTATATTTCAAAAATTGTTACTGATGATGAGTTGCAACGGAAGCTGTTTTTCCATATATCAGAAAAAAAACTAGCAGTGCATAACCAACAGCAAGTCGTTTTTTCCACTGATTATTGTCCTCGGAAATCGCACAGAAAATTATACGGTATCGGAATCAATTCCGGTTTCCTTCTCCTCTAGCGCCTTGGCGAAACAGACCCGGAATTGGGTGCGGTAGCTGACACCGATTCAATACTGCATAGCTCCATGAATCCCAATAAAAGCAGAGGCTAAGGTATCTCGTTCTCCACGAACTAGCTAGAGAGAACAGACCGAGAAAGAACAATCGTTCGCGACTCGACAGGAGACACGGCGAACATGGCAGGGAACACCTCGAAGCTAGCCCTCCTCGTGCTCTGGCTCCTGGCCCTCTTGTGCTCGCGCCCTCCGCCGCTGCGGCTCGCGTCGGGCCTTCGGTAACGAAGCCCATCGACGCGAGCCGAGCGCAGCAGCTGGAGCTCCCGGCCATGGTGTCCGGCCCGGAGAGCATCGCCTTCGACGAGCACGGCGCGGGACCCTACGTCAGCGTCTCGGACGGGCGCGTCCTCCGGTGGGAAGGCGACGCTGCGGGCTGGAAGACGTTCGCGTACGGGCCGGGCTACGTCAAGAACAAGTGCGACGAGCCTTCCGAGCTCCCGTCGGTGGCCAGGGAGAGCCTGTGCGGCCGGCCTCTGGGCCTGCGCTTCCACCGCGCGTCGGGCGACCTCTACATCGCCGACGCGTACGCCGGCGTCATGCGCGTGGGCAAGGACGGCGGCGAGGCCACCGTGCTGGCGGACGGCGTCGACGGCGCGCCGTTCAAGTTCACCAACGGACTGGACGTTGACCAGGTCACCGGTGACGTCTACTTTTCCGATAGTAGCGTCAAGTACACGCGCGCGCAGAACGATATGGTGACGAGAAACAGGGACGCCACGGGACGCGTGCTCAAGTACAACGCGCGGACCAAGCAGGTGACGGTGCTCATGTCTGGACTGGCGTATCCCAACGGCGTCACCATCAGCGCGGACAGGACTCATCTCGTTGTTGCTCTTACCGGACCGTGCAAGCTGCTCAAGTACTGGCTTGGAGGGCCCGAGGCTGGCAAGTACGAGGTGTTTGCTGACCTGCCAGGGTACCCGGACAACGTCAAGCCGGACGCCAAGGGAGGGTATCTCGTCGGACTCAATATGGAGAAGTTTGAATTGCCGTTCCCCTTCGGTTCGAAGAAACACACGGTCGGCGTTAGGATTGGGGCTGATGGTGCAACGCTGCAGGAGATCACAGGCCCCAAGATTATGAAGCTGTCCGAGGTGGTGGAGAAAGAGGACGGCAAAATTTATCTCGGATCAGTCGAGTCGACTTACGTTGGAGTTGTTAATTAGGTTCTTCTTTCGTTGCATAATTGTCTAGTAAAATATGTTCAGCTTAAGATAGATTTGAGTTCATATATAATAGATATGTATATTCATTAAGAATGCGTTTATTAATATTGGTTTCATGAATTTGAGATGAATTCTTTGTTTTCATATTAAATAACGCTTATGTGGTCTATCCCCATTGCAATGACTCTACGTGTTGATTATTAACATTCAAGACCTTCTTTCTCGATAAGATCACCAGGATAGATAAGGTTTTTGAGAAACGCACATCGTAACTGCTCGTTGTTATTCGTATTCATATACATCAACTTCATCGAGTGAACTACTACTCATCAATGGCTTCTCCGAATGGTGAAGGCATGCTCAACGCGATCCATATAGCCGGTTCAGCGCCACCGCCACGGACCACAAAACCGTGGCGATCACCATCGCCTAGAGCCTCCGTCGACTCAGCCTGGCGTTCTCGGAGGAGGCCAATCTCTCTACGACCTCGAATTCCGACCGGGATCTCGCCGGCTTCCGTGTCCTGTTTAAGCCTGCCACCGCGCGCGTGTCCCAACGTCGCCGTGGCCCGCCTCTGCGCCGCGGTGGACGTGTGGCACACGTTCCGGCCGGGACGAACACGTCGAGAGCGCGGCGGCGCAACTGAACAGGGGGCAGGAGAGTGTTGATGGAGCGCAGCACGTAGCGCGCCGCGACGCGCTTGCCGACGAGAGCAGAGGCCGTCTGCTGGTTGAGACGATCTTGGTTACAACTTACAAGCCAGTACGCGGCGCATGCAGCAGACCTCCTCTTCCTTTCCTTGCAGCCGCGGCACAAAGGCAAGGAACCGCTTCCTGATCTCCACCAACAAATGAATTCCGGGCACGTTTGGTTTGTAGCCAATGGCTGCCAAACCAAAAAATTGGTCATTGACCATTGTCGGTATAGGGGGATTGGGGGTCCCTCTAACCGCGCGTGGGCCGCTTTCGGCCCACGGACGAAGACGACGGCTGCAGGACGAGGAAGCACACGAAGCCCACGAAATCCACGAAGCCCACGAAGCCCGCGAAAGCCGGAGGAGTGGGAGCGTCGAGGGTAGGAAGCTTCCCGGTAGCTTCCTCTGGCGCCCCAACCACCCGGAGTTAATGCGGCACTCAAGTGCTCGCGGCGACGATCGCAACCCGACGGGACGTGCGCGTGCCTTCCCCATGCGCCGCGTCTCGGGAAGCCACGCCGCTACGGTGCCGGGGGACTCGGGACCAATCGGAGGGAAGATGCTTGGAGTCCCAATCCAAGCAAAGAGATTATAACGGATTTTATCGGGATCCCGTCGGAATATCCCAAGGAGGGACCGGACCCCCCGGGTGTCCGGGTACCCTCCGGGTACTTGTAAAGAGAGTGCTCCCATTGTAAAGAGAGAACAAGCAATACACAAAAGCAGAACGTAGGGTATTACGCATCTCTTGCGGCCCGAACCTGGATAAACCTTCTGCGTTCTTTGTTTGTTCATCTTCCGCGCTAGACGAAGTAAATCCGACCTTCCCGATCCTATCCGAAGGGAGCCTTAACAGGCCCCCATTTGGAGGTGTACTCACACACCGACAACCATGTAGGGTACATGTATTTGGACTGCAGCCAAAATTTGGCAAGCCAATAGATCTATATAGTGGGCTAGTTCATTTTCATGTCAAAGTTGGCCAAAATGATGGTGGCTGAATTGTTCACCAAAAATTTGGCTAGCCAACGATTTGGCAGGACACGCATGGGCTAAAACCAAACAGCCCCTTCGGATGATATTCCTTTGTATCTTTGTAATTTTAGGTGTGTGACATTGTGCAGTATGCACACTCTTAGGTAAACTTTGGTCATGGTTGTTTCGTTCAGTTATCTCCGAGTATTTATGCACTCTCTCTTACCTTTTTGTTATGATTAGGATTAGTCCAAATTAGTACTAAATTTGCACTTTGTCCTAATAACAAGAAAAGAGTAATAGAGGAAGTAAGTATTTACTTATATACATATTCTGACGTGCATCATGACAACAAAAACCTATAAAGGTATGTGAATAGTCTAAACTTCGGCAAATGGAACCGTTTGCTTTGAAAAAACAATTATATTGATAGGGTGTGAAGAAAGTTAAGATGCTGAATCTGAAGAAAATATTATTGGGCTGGACTGAATACGTTGGAGCTGATATTCACGTTGGACTGGACTGGACACATCGGACCTGGACTTTCGAAAGAGCTAATATCTGTAGCAAAGTTGGCCGCCCTAACCCATATTCACGGGCCAGAGACCATCCCAAAAAAGGCACTGTATGACCGCACGGCCCAACACCTTTGTGGGGATGTGCATTGTGCTGTCACGTTCACGCTGAGGCCCAGTCCAAATCCCACTCCCCGATGGGACGTGACCGGCCGAACTGGACCGGGCCCTGATGCTGACGTGTCTCTGCCTCTTGATCGGCTTTGTCCTCGCATCCGTCCGCTGTGGCGTGGGCATTCTCGTCATTTCAGAAAAGCGCCATGAGACGGATTCATATCGTCTGCATTGCTGCAGTCAATGCAGAGAGAATCCATTCTCTGCATTAATCAATCTGGGCCATCCAGATCCACATCAAGGGCTGAGCTAGCTTGCAACTTTTCAAATAAAACAAAAACAAAAGGCCGGACTGTCTATTCCTATTCTGCTTCCGGATACCCTGCTTCCTCCCTCTGGTTTTCCTCACCAACGCCATTCCTCTCCTCTTCCTCTTAGCTCGCGCGTCGGTACTAAACGAGGTGAAGTCATGTGCGACGCAGCGTGAAGTAGCCGCGGTCACGCAACGGCGAGCTAGGGTGTTGGGGAGAAGTTTCTTTTGCTGCTAACTCGATGCTTTCGGTGAAACTTGCATAGATTAGGCAAGGCACCTACCGGCTCGTATGATTCTAACAAGACATTACGTCCACTGGAAGCTCCCTTTCTCCGTCAATCGAGCAAACGAAGCACATCGACGACCCATCGCCGCCGCAATTAACTCATTGGAAAAGCAGCGCCGCCGCTTGCCGCGCAGTCTCGATGTCGTTCCCGGTGGGCATCCCCAATCCCTTTTGAAAAGAAAAATCATAAGATTTATTTTCAATTTGGAAAACAACAACAACAAACCTCCGGCGAGCCCGTGAGCGACCGTGCTGTCGCCTGCAGCGAGCTTGTAAGCGAGTGTGGCCGTGGCGTCTAGCGAAACCGCGAGCTTGTAGTGGACATGGTCTTACCTTCTCGCAAGTGCGCGAGTAGTCATGGTCGTACCCGCCGGCGAGAGCGAAGATGAGCGGGTGGCCTCCGGTGATAGCGATAGTGAGCAGGTGGCCTTCGACGATGAGTTTAGCCATGACCAGCAGCTGACTTTTGTGAGCTAGTTGAGCCGGCGGCTTGCTTCCTTGACGAAGCACGTGAGCGGAACCTCCGTCGAACTCGTCGGGGATGGCCACGACCTCCCACAAGCGTGTGAGTGGGAAAAAGCCTCCGTCATGCGGCTCTTTCGGTGAGCACGTGAGTTGGCGCTTGACTACGGACTTTGACGAGCACGCCGGACTCCGGCGACCGGATGGGCGAGCTCGACCGCCCGTGTACGGACTCCGAATCTCCATCGATGGAGACGAGACACCGAGATGGGCTGGCACGGTGCGAACTCCAGCGAGCATACCGGCGGCGGACGGGCAGGTTCGTCGATGTGCTGCAGGGAATCTGGCTGCAAGGTAAGATTCGACCTTGAAGGAGCGAGATGAACACGAGAGAGATGGAGGTGGGGAATATGTGTTGCTTGTCCTTTAATCTATTTGAAACTGATCTCAGCCCTTCACAATGTCTCCAACGGCTCAGAAAAGAGCTAATGCCACAGAGAGAATCCTCTGCATGGACTGCAGCAACGCAGAGGATATGAATCCCATCAGACGGCGGCGGAGGCGGCGTCCGCTCCTCCACCCAACCCCACTCGACCGTTGGGCTTTGTAACGTTCCAAATGTCACGTGATCTTCTCCTCCGCTTTCACACCACTCCTCTTCTTCCCTTTGCCTCACGCGCTCCTGTTCCTCCGCCCTAGTTTACCGTTGGATTGCGACTGCGGCACGGCCAAAACCAGCTGTTAAACCCGTCCAAGAAACAGCTCAGTGCTACCGCATCTCGAGCTTGATCACACTCGCGCGGATTTCCACGGCGGTTGATTGTCCGATTACGATCAGTTGGAGATCCCCTTCCTGCACACGGCAAGGTAAGGTAGTTTGAGTAATCTCTCCCTACTGCTTTCGAATTCCCCCTTTCTCTAGCCAAGGCAGGCACCCCAGATTCGAGATTCGGGCGGCGCGATTCTTGGGAGTCTCCTTTTTCCTTCCATGGATTCTCCCGTTTATAGATGCGGGAAATTTCCTTGGAAATCTTCAACTTCTCCTGATTTTTAGGATCGGATGTTTCCGTCTGATTTCCTTTCGCTTCATCAGTTATAGAACAACTGAATTTCTTGTTCCTGTTTGATTTGAGGCAATAAATTTTTTTACTCTGTTTAATCCACCAAGAACGACGCGACGTTCTTGGATTCTCCTTGATCCCCTTAACTCGTTCTGAAGTCTTGATCGGTTGATCCCTCAGCGCAGATCGCCGGTTGCAGATCGACCATGACGACGCTCTCGTCCGGCGTCCTCCTGAAGCTCCTTGACGGCATGAAGACCGGCGCCGCGAAGCCCGTCGGCGAGCACCGCACGGCGGTGCTGCAGGTGACGGACATCGTGCCGGCGGAGCTCGACGAGAAGGACCTGTGGCCCAAGCACGGGCAGTTCTACGTCAAGGTCTCGGACGCCTCGCACTCCATCTACGCCACGCTCCCGCTGGCGCAGGCCGACCTTGTCCTCTCCAACAAGCTCCACCTCGGCCAGTTCGTCCACGTGGACCGCCTCGACCCGGCCTCCCCTGTCCCCGTCATCGTCGGCGCCAAGCCGCTCCCGGGCCGCCACCCGCTCGTCGTCGGCACGCCCGACCCGGCCGCCAAGGCCAAGCCCGCCGCTCCGCGCCGTGGGTCGTGGGGCCCCGAGCAGAACGTCAGCATCAGGCCTACCACGCTCAACTTCGACGCCGACAGGACGCCAGTCAAGGAGCGGCCGGCCATGTCGACGCCGGCCAGGGAGCGGGCCGCCGCGGCGACGCCTGCCAGGGAGCGGGCCGCGGCGGCGACGCCTGTCAGGGAACGGCCTTTCGCGGCGTCGCCGTCGCTGAGCTCGGTCCCGGTGAGGAAGAGCAGCAGCGTGCTGCCCAGGCTGAGCAAGAGCAAGAGCTTCGTCGCAGACAGGGATAATCATCCGAAGATCCCCAAGAGCCCGTTCCCCACTGTACGGCACGTCTCAACTGATCAAATTGGGGGCGAATTGCGCCCCTCTTTTATTTTCCTCTGTCTGTCAAATCTGTGCGGTTGTTGATTGCAATGTGCGTGGTCATGCCAGGAGAAGAGCTCAATCTCGGTAAGCTGCACACCCTCGCGAGCTACGAGCACGAGGAGAAGGGTGAAGGAGGATGAGCCCTCGTCGCCTACTTCCGATGACGAGCTCGGCAGCTCAGCGACGTCATGCAAGAAGCGATCCTCGACGGCAGTTCGGGTGCCGGTTCCAGGGAAGCTCAGTGTTCTAGGAAAGGTAATGACAAAATGGACCAGCAAACTATATGCCTCCGATGCCGATGCAAATTAGAGCATTCTGCTTAAATGGTTGATGTGTTGTGTTATTCAGGAGGCCATGGAGCAGAGGGAGCACGCTCAGAAGGCGGCCCTGGAGGCGTTACGCAACGCGTCTGCCACTGACAACGTGGTCAGGATCTACAAGTACGCGTGGATCTCTCGATGGCAACTCGACAACATTTGTGTGCAGACTGTTTTTGTTTGTACGTTTGCGCAGAATACAGTTCTGATGACATGCTCTGTTTTTTGTTGAACGCGACAGGATCTTCTCTGAACTGAGCAAGACGGCCAAGCCGGACGCGCCGGCCAACTGTTTCGACAGCTTCCTCAGCTTCCACCAGGAGGCCGTGCAGGCCGTCAGCGACATCGAGGCTATTCAAGCGGCCACGTCCATGGCCGCCGCGGTGGCGAGCGACGAGCAGGCCGAGGACGCCGCGCCACCGGTCCTGCAGGAGATTGCTCAGAACAGGGCGCCCACGACGAGGCGGCGAGGCCTCAGCGGCGGCGCCGTGTCCAAGTCCGTGTCGTTCGCGCCCGGTACGCTGGATCCCAGGCAGGACGACGGCGGCGGCAGGGGCCGCAGCTCGAGTGCCAGCAGGAAGTGCCTCGCCATGGACAGGATCAGCGAGGACGGCGGCGACGAGAAGAGGTCGTCCACGTCGGCTCCTTCACCTGCCAACACGCACTCAGCGCTCGGCTCCTCGCTGAAGCTGGCGAAGCAGATTCAAGCCGAGGCGGGGACCTGGTTCATGGAGTTCTTGGAGGCCGCGTTAGAGACCGGGCTGAAGAAGAAGAGCAAGGCGTCGGCGGTGGCGGACGGCCGGAAGCAGAGTAGCTGCTGCTGCCCGCAGTCGCTGATGCTGCGGGTGATCAACTGGGTTGAGATGGAGCAGAGCGGTGGCGACAGCAGCAGGAAGCCTGCCCACCCCAGGGCGGCTGCCATTGCAAGGAAGCTCAGGATAAAAGCAAAGAACCCGTGATTCCATCCCTGTTTAATCAAGTAACGCTCTGCTGATTCCTCTAGGAAGACAGTTTGTTGTGTAGAATGAATCTGCAGGACGAGCATGCCTCCGATAGAATTGGGCGTGCCGCCATTGTTTTCAGTTTTTTTCATGATCGACGGTCATCGATCAGACTTCAGCAGGTGCTGTACTGAAGTTACGATCGATATCTAGTGTATGTCAATCGATTCATTCATTATTCATTCTTATTCTTGTCAGTTCAGCTGTTACAATTTGCTTGATGATGTGCAGAGTAGTAAGTGTGAGTGTGATTGTTTGGGTTTGTGCAATCAATTTTCTTTCCAAGGTCATTCAAGATGTAGTAACATCCTTTGAAACAAACAAACAGTTTCTGAAGAAGGAAAAAAAATCTGAGCCCGTGGTTAATAACTTATAATTGAGTCATTGGATTAAGAATGTCTGACATTATTTGTAAAAAAGATCTTGACACTTTACGGTGAAAAAGAAAAGTTTGGGAACAACTGAAAATACTCACACGTGGCTGTCTACGCCGCAGCAAGCATGGTAAGCGCTTGGTCAATGTAGCACAAGTATGGAACAAGTATGGAATGGAATATTCGTGTCCGATGTTGCTCAACTCCTTCCACTACCATCCTAGGCTTTGTTTGCTTCCTTCCACACAACAGCAACGGCAGCCCCAAGCCGTCACGGCTGCGCACACCCGACCCCTCACTGACATCTGGGCCTCACGCACTTGGTCCCACGTGGCGGCAAGTTACGCGGCATGAACTCCCCGCCACGCAATAGGAAGGCGACAAGCGAAGCAAAAGCAACCGATGGATGGCTGCCGGCCCCACAGGCAGCTAAACGGAAGGAAATTTAAACGAAATCCTAACCTGTTTCGAGAAATCTTAGCCAAATCTAAACTTCTCCAGTCCCGCCGAGGAAACAAAGTGGTAACGCCCATTGGCCATTGTTGCATTCCCTTATTAATCTCTCCCGTTCCGTTCCGTTACTCCTCCTCCCAATCCTCTCTCGCTTCGCCGCCGCTTTTGCCAGCGCGGAGGCCTCTCCCTTTTCTTGTCCTCCCCGCTTCCAGCTTTCCATCCCCCACCAGGCCACCACCTCCTCCGAAGCCCCCCACCATACCACCGCGCCCACGCCGCACGCGCTCCGAAACTTCCGGAACCGGAGGCGGCGGGATACGAGCAGCAACGCGCCGCGCGACATGGGCGAGTACTGTGCCTCCCCCGACGGAGACACCGCCGCGCTGACGGCGCTGCCCTCTCCTTCGGCTTCGCCGCCGCCGCCGCCGCCGCCGACCACGCTCTCGACCACGGAGAAGCCGCCGTACGGGAGCTGCGACCGCCGCTACATGAAGCAGGTCTTCGACAACCTCCACGGGAGCATCTCGCTCGACCCGGTTCGCTGCTCCTTCCTTCCCCGCCGCCCCTCCTCCTTTGCTTCAAAGCGACGGATGTATGAACGGATAGGATGATCCTCGCTTAGCTCGGTGCTCCTCCTCCTTACTACTGTTGTTGGTATGACGACGAGGAGTCGACTGATGATGGGTTCGTACTTCGTAGTCGTTTCATCGTTGGTTCGGTTTGCCGTTCGAGTTGCCCCCAATTTGGTCTGTTTTCGGTTGGGAATTTCGGTGCACGATTATGCAATGCAGGTTCAGTTTTTTGCTGCCCGTACGCCTTGCTTGATTCTATAATTTCCTACTGACGCGGTTTATTCCCTCGGTGCCGTCACTTTGATCGTGTGGAAGGAATAATTTGGCAACCGTAAGGAGTTTTAGTTTCCGTTATTATTTTAATTCCTTGACGGGAGGTGCCTTGATGAATTCAGGAGAATAGGTTTATATTCTCTTCATGTGCATCCACGTTGCAGCCAGTAGTTGCGCATGTGCTATTTAGTTTTGTTGGTTTAGTATTTGGGTCCCTCATGTGTTGCACGATGTTGGTGCGGCTCAACGACTGCTTGTTGCATGATTAAGTATGCTGCATGGGGCGTCATGTATTCTCAGAATAATACAGTAAACGTTCGTGAGGACGAGAGACATTAGTTTTATGGACTTATTACTGGGTCATACACAACTCTTTGGGTGGGTCTTTTAATTATGGTTTGACTTTACATACAGCTTCAAAGTAGCGGTTTGTTACAGGAGGCTCTGAAATGAGATTATATGTAGGGACAATTAAATTTTGTAATTGTTTCAGCATTTCTGTTGACTATTATTGGGTGGATAGGCAGTTTCAGTGCGGTACATTATTAGTATTTCCTTTACTGGTGGAAGGTCAACCGTTGGTGTGCATGGCAGCCTGACCCAACCCGATATGGTTGATTAAACTATATTATTTTACAGCTATAAGAAGAGTGACTTTATGTTCTTGTGATATTAGTATTTTTTTTAGTAGTTATGTACCTAGTTTTGTCTAAAAATTAGCGTATGATGGAATTAAAACAGTAGCACTGAACCCAATTTCATCAAGATGTAAAAATAGATATAATCATCAATTAAGAAAGTTTGAACCTACACAGACTCCGTAATCACGTAGATCAACGGGAATTTCATTTATTTGCAGCCTGTAATGGTTAGTGTCATTCAGGAAATGGATCAAGTATTAACACTTTCATCAGTAATAGAGTATACACCATGAATACACACCTGTTTTCTGCTTCTGAAATTTGCCTGTATGGTTCGCATAACTTTAATGGTAGGTCTGGATACCTTTCCTTTCACATGCTGAAAAAATGGTTTCCACTTAGTTTCAATGCTTTGTCTCGGTATTAAACTTTGAACCCTTATGCCTATAGGATCAAGTAATTCCGGTTGTATTGAATAATTATTTGTCAATATTCATGACCACATTATGTTTTACTTAACCCACTATCTCGATGTTGTTTGAACATCTTACATAATCCCTTCGTTCCAAATTTATGTCACCATTGACTTTTTAAGTTACATTTGACCATTCGTCTTATTCAAAATTTTTGTCAAATGTGCAAAATTATAAGTTATGTTTCAAATTTCTTTAATGATAAAACAAATCATAACAAAATATATGATATTTTTAAAAAAATTTTTTTGAATAAGACGAATGATCAAACGTAACTCAAAGTCAATGGTGACATGAATTTTGGAACGGAGGGAGTATACTTTGCTGAGCTGGCTACAGGGCCATTCAAGTAATTTCTTCTTTTCAAAATGTCATGGTATATAAATAATAACTGTTACCATCTCTGCTCTGCAGCTGGCTCTGCAGTTTGTGGATACTGAGGAATTTCAGAGGTGATCATGGGCTTCCTAAACTATTTCTTCTCATTTACCTATTCAGCATCCTTGGTGGCCTAACTATGATTTCATTTTGATGCATCATCCAATTTAGGTTGCGGGACCTAAAACAACTGGGTGAGTTCCAGTTTTCATTCACTTCATGGAATCATGATGATTAAAAGTTGGTAGAAGTTTTGTAAAATGGAGCTCCATTTCGTATATATTTATTTGTCATTTGGCCCTCTAGCAAAGACAGCTCAGGGTTACTGCTGTACATAATAACTACTCAGACTTCATCCAAGAAGCTCTGAGATTAGATTTCAGTATTCTTGATCTCTTCTTTTTGGAGTTGAAAGCTACAGTCCATTTACTATTTCCCAGGGAAAAGTGCGATGATTAAAATAGTCTTGGGATGTTGTCGCTGAAATTTGTATAGTGACTGCTGCCAATCCCATTTTCTAATATGTGTGCACTTGGGTGCTTAAAAGTTTTATATGGTTAACATCTGGATACCCGTTTTTTTTAATGTTAGATAAGTTATTTGTATTTGATGTTTCCATAACATTTTTCGTTGCTTTTCAGGTCTTACATATCTCGTCTATCCTGGAGCTGTTCACACACGCTTTGAACATTCTTTAGGTGTTTATTCACTTGCTGGGAAGGTTATGGACAATCTTAAAATGAACCAGGTCTGTGCTGTCTTAATTTTCATTTTTAGGAATGTCATCTTAGAATTGATTGACATACTAAATTAATTGCTCAATTTTTAAGGTAATATTTTCTTTTAACAGGGGGAAGAACTGGGAATTGATCGTGTTGACATACAAACTGTAAAACTTGCAGGTTGGTTCACTCACCCTGGGATCCATTATGTATTGGAAATTTATTTGACCTAAAATTTTCAGGTCTCTTGCATGACATTGGACATGGTCCCTTCAGTCATTTGTTTGAGCATGAGTTTCTTCCTCGAGTTATTCCTGGATCAACCTGGTGATTCTCTTTGGCTGGGCACCTTCTCATACATGCTGTTATTTATTCATTATTCAATTTTCTGCTTACGTATCCTAGTATAGAAAGTTGGACTATGTTATCTCTGTACTTAGATTTAATTTAATGGCTTAAAATTAGGGCGTTATTCTTCTCCATTTGTCATAATTAACACTGAATCCTGTTCTGTTGGTAAGGAGTTTGCCTTTTGACTGCTGAAATAAGTTCCATGCTGTTTGTATGAACATTCTTTCCTTTTCTGTCTTTTTAACATTTCACTTTAGTTCCTATGGATTTCATGTCAAGGCTACCGCAACTTGCTAGGGACTGAAGGGCTTTGTTGTTTTGTTACTATGCAAAAGTGCTGGAGAATTTTTTTTTTGTTATGCATGCATGTTGGCACAATAATATGTCACAATCATTCCAGCACTTATTGGCATGCATGCTACCATGTTAATCTATCATAAGACTCTAGCTAGTCTATTAATTGCCTTTACTTTTTCTTCATTCAGGTCCCACGAACAGATGTCTGTACTACTGTTGGACAGTATTGTTGACAAACATGCCATTGATATTGAGGCAGATTACCTCAAAATGATCAAGGTAAGCTGCATTTTATTTCAGCCCTATTGTGGCATCTACTTACTAATTGTCAATAGTTAAGGATTCAGTTTAACCTGATTGCTACATCTGTAATAACTGAGAACTTTGGAATTTACATGATAGTAAAAAAGAAAATAGTAAGACGTGGGAGAGGTTGAACACGAAGTTCTATTGCATATGGCTGTTGGCATGTTGTAGTATATCATGATGTGTATTTAGAAGGTACCTAACTTTGTTTATTGTCAAATATATGTTCTGCAGGAGATGATAATCGCCAGCTCCAAGTTTGCCGCTACAAAGGTACATGTTTTCAGTTACCATCTTAGTTATCTGTCTGTAGAATGTATTGGTTTACTTTTGGATCTCTATTGTAACTTATTTATTACTATCCAGAGTGCAAAGGAGAAACATTTCCTTTATGACATTGTTGCTAATGGTCGAAATGGTATTGATGTTGACAAGTAAGGGTCATCTTTGAATTGAACTTATTACATTTCCAGCTACACATCCAGTGATTTCTGTCACCATCTAGTTATGCTATAAGGTAGAATGACTATGCAGGTTCGACTACATTGGTCGTGATTGCAGAGCATGTGGGCTTGGTTGCAATTTTCAGTACTGGAGGTATGTTTTAGTATTGTTTTTGCCTGTGTTAAATTCTTCTTGTTTCCGGACCTGTTAGTTGAGAGATAGGAATGTGGGAATCAGTATAATTGGATTGGTCTGTCAAAAATATTTCACCTCACTGCGCTAGAAGCTGTGGGGTTTCATATCAAGGTGTTTGGCTTATTTTTTAAATTTATTTGGCCAAGCTGTAGTCCTAGTATCGCCCATGGAAAAGTGTTAACATTTTTATGTACACCTGTTTTTTTTCCGAGGTGTCTTGCTTAAGAGATTATCGGGATCAAGGAATAGCAGATAACTGGAAGCATGTTAGAAAGTTGGTAGCTTTTGTGACTCTTGCCATCTTGGTTTCTCTGTGGTATCTTGCTGAGAAACACTGAAGTTTGTCATTCATATATGGGAGGAAATTAAATCTTACTAGTTTTTCTTTTCCATGGCTAGGGCTATTAGTTGTATACTGTGGAGCTTTTATGGTCAAATATCCTTTGTTCTTGCAATTCCATTACGAGTCTTGTCTAAATGACCAAACATACTTTTAGGCTTTGAAGTATACAGCATGTGTTACGTTTGTACTGTAAACTCAGATTGATATTTTTGTTTTGTTACGGCTTTGCTATTGTTACATTCATTGTTATGTCTCCTTTAAGTACAAATTTGTTTTTTTTTCCTTCATGCAGGTTGACAGAGGGCATGAGGGTGATGGGTGATGAAATATGCTACCCTGCCAAAGATTGTAGGTGGTTTTATATCATCGTCAGCTTTAAAATTGGATGTTGTGCTATTTATCTTTTTCGTCTAAGGGCATTGTGACTTATCATGTCTCATGTGGGACAGACCTGAGTGTCCATAAGTTGTTTACAACACGCGCCGACCTGCACCGGACTGTCTACACCCATGCCAAAGTGAAGGTACAGATGATTAAACTGCCTTACCTTTCATCATTTCGACACTGCTTTGTATAGATGATTAGACTGCCATACATCAATCATTAACAACTAAAAAGTAACTATTAAGTTCAGTTTGGGATTATATTTGTTGCTTCAAAATCAATGACTCAAATGCAACCCCTGGCTGTTCAAAAATCAGCATTGTCCTAGGTATTAGAAATTATAATGTTAGATTTCCAACAGGTGAATTCTTCTTTTGATGCAGTTCATCTGTTGGTGTCTTTAAATTAGTCCTTCTGCCCTTTTATTTCTAACAGCCATTCATTACTAGGCTGTTGAACTCATGCTTGTGGATGCGCTCGTCGAGGCTAATGATTACTTGGGAATATCATTGCATGCAAATGATCCAGAAGATTTTTGGAAGGTTTGGTATCAGCCATCGATACATATATATTTTTGTCTTCCATCTTATACCTAGATCTCTTGAAATTTCAGTTGGATGACACAATCATTAAAAGCATTGAAACTGCTCCTAACAGTGAGCTGAAGAAATCAAAAGAAATCATTCAACGCATTCGCCGAAGAGAGCTCTACAAGGTAGTACACCTTTTATGAATAGAATGCTTGTACTTCAGTTTTTTTGTTGCCATTATTACATGTTTTACACAAGAGATGCTCTTTTTTTGTGACCATGCAATTCATTTGACCTAATGAATTGAAGTGGGGCTACAGATCTGCACTGCTCGTTGCTGCAGATCGACGAGCCCCTGGATACTAGGGGGCTGTAGGAAAATCCGCTTAAACATTACAGAATGGTTTTCTGTAGATATGATCCTTCTAACTTTTGTTTGAACAAACTAAATTTCACATAAATAGAGGTGACATGTTAAGGGGTTAATCTGGTTCATCACATCAGATGCTTTTACACAAGAAAATGGGAAGGAAAGATAGTTCTTCATGTTGGACTTTGTGTAATTTACATTACAATGCGTGCATGAAAAATAAAACTCAAGCAGCCGTTATCCTTTTTAAACTGTGCTGTAACAGTTCCTCCTGTACTAGGTCCATTATCAAACTCAAGTGATTATGAAAACTTCTCTTGTTGAATAATTGTACAATGCATCAATAGTGCTTTACTGATGTATTCACTGTGTCAGCTAATCTTTTTGTTGAATTATTAAATTATTCTGTTTCCCTTGAATTGCAGTTTTGCAATCAGTATTCTGTTCCAAGGGACAAACTAGAGCATTTCAAAGATATAACTGCACAAGACATAGTTTGTTCACAGGTTTGCATATTGTTTTCTCATTTTGAGTTGGTTACAATAACTTCTGTGAAGAACACACATCATATTTTAACTGTTGACTCATCGCCTGTTTTCAGAAATCGTCTGGAGTGCTGCTGAAGGAAGAGGATGTTGCAGTTAGCAATGTTAAAATTGATCTGACCCGTGGAAAAGATAACCCCCTTGAAAGGTTTTTGAGATTTGAATGCTACTTTCCTTTATTGATTTTGGTACAATATACAGAAATTCTAACTACTTCTTTTCTTTGTTCATAACAACTTACCAGCATCAAGTTCTTTAAGGTAATTACTTGTTATTTAGTACTTTTTTGTGATTTGATTGTTGAACTGTTGATTAAACTGCTGTTTTCTTGCAAACCATGATTTTTGTAAGTGCTTGCATGCTATTGATGTGTTTCACTATTGCCTTCTCCTTTTTTCACTGCTACTGTTCTCATTATTATAGCTGTTGACAGAATTTATTAAGTAATTGACGCTCAATTGTTTTTTTATGAACTTTGACGCTCAATTGTTACTCACTGGTTGACTATCACACCATGTCATCACTTGAAGTTCACAATAAATGCCGCATGATGGTTCTGTTGTGTTAGTTTGTGAATCGAGCTATCTCTAGGTTTCCCACCTGATCTATGAAGAATTCTTTTTGTTGCACCAGGATTTTGGGTGCAATGAGAAGTTCCCCATCACAGATGACCGGGTCAGCCACTTGCTACCTGCCTACAATCAAGATAGAATCGTGAGGGTGTATGCTAAGACGCCAGAGCTGGTGAGTATTAGAGCACGTAGTCAGCTTCTATCCTTCCATCGTTTCAGCTAGTTTCGTGGCATTAATGGAACTGTGGTTGCAGGTTGAAGCTGTGGCAGAAGCCTTCGAGAATCTCCAGTTGAGAATATACGGAGAGAAGACTCAAGTCCATGACACACCCAAGAAGAAGCGGCTTAGATTCAACTAACAAGTTGAAAAAACAAGTTGGATTTTGTCAAATCAGTCTTTAGATAGTATACGGCACAAGAATATAACTAGACAGAAAAAAGGGAAAGCAACCTCTATAGTTAAAGCATCACAGGATTGGCAGATTTTAGATGGTAATTTCCACTGAAGGTTGGGATATTTTGTACATGTGAGCCATAGAACCTTACATGAAGTGGAAATACTCTTTAACGGTGGACGGTAACCAGCTGATAGCCTAATGCTACATATCGAAGGGAGCTTATGACAAAGGCAATTAATATTGAGTTTTGAATGTACATACTACGTACTCCCTCCATTCATAAATTGTTGACGTTGTTGATTCTTTTGGTTACGTTTCACCATTTGTCTTATTCAAAAGAATTTAAGAATTATCAAATATTTCATTATCATTTGTTTAATCATCAAAGAAAGTTAAAACGTGACTTATAACTTCACATATTTTAAAAAATATTTTAAATAAGACGAACGGTCAAACATAAAGAAAAAAAGTCAATGACGTCAACAATTTAAAAACGGAGTAAGTATCAATGTATGTGTAATCCAAGTGCATATGAAACGGGTACATAGGAGATCAGATCATTCGGAGGGAGACTTATTATTCTCACCACTTATAATTCACATTGCCTTCAGCTATTACCTGGTGGACAGGGTCACCACGTTTTATAGTTAATAATAATTCTCGTTGATTTATTGGACAATCACGGTACACAAATGAAAAAAATCAAGCGTTCATATGGACATCAGCCAACTTCAATTATCTCACCAAGATACAAGATAAGCTGTTACGTACTTCTGCCTTATACATGAGTGGTCCACTACACTACCAACTAGCATTGTTCTTGTCAGTACAACTAGTTATTGGCACGAGACACAACTCCTTCAAACACGTAGAGCAAGCTCCCGGTGTATAAACTCATACTAACTGGTGCCTGTTTCAGTAACTCAACTCAAAGTTCACCTACTGCTCGCCTTTATCCACGTTCATGGCATGCATCATAATGCAATCACATCTGGTAGTAGCACCTCTGTTCTGCAGCAACGCCTTTGCAATATGTGTGTAAATGCAATTTGTCAGTGTGAGATCTTACAGGTCTCAGAAGTCCCAACGATCAAGCTGTAGCCTAGCTTCAGCCATGTCTTTCTGTGCCTTTCTTCGCCTGTAGAAGATTGGGCAATCACGACTGCAATGATTGCGCCAGGAACAGCAGTTTTAAAGGTTTTAGCTTTTGATCCAAGGTTTTCAGAGAGCAAGTGACTGAAATACGGCGCTGAGCAATAGTTGAGCAAACCTTGTGCAGAGAACATCCTGGTGTAGAGAGCCTTGACACTCCTGGCACTGCGTCCATAGCCTCCCAAAGAGCATCTCCAGCTCTGAAACTGCAGATACAAAAGTTCAATCTGTCAGCAATCATCATGGACAGATAGTGTGAATCAGAAAATCAAAACATGAGAAACAGGATAATAGACTGAACCATTTGCTACCGATTTGCAGTATAACTCTGCTTCCCTTCCCTTGCAATGCGTACAAAGTGTCTGATTGGCACCACTGCAGATACAAATGCAGTAAAAAAATAGTGATTATAGCTTCAGTGCATTAACCTTTGCATCTGTTACTATCACAGGACTCACCTGATAACAGCTTTGCATCCTAGACAAGTTAATTGTTTCTTTGCAAACTTCATTATCCCACCACTATTTGAAGGAGTTGATATTGAAACAGATCTGGTGTGACTTCCATGAAGCAATTCTTTACTGGCATTCTTCAGAATTGGCTCGAAGATCCTTAAGAGTGGCTGAAAATTAGCACAATATGGTAAGGAAAGGGCGCAAAAATAGCAGCTTTGAGTATCGAGATGAGTGTTCCAGACAAACTTTGCTAATTTGGTTCTCAAGGTAGTACTGAGGATCAATGGGTATGTTGTTGTCCAAGACATAAATTGGATCTTCTGATTTCTCATAAGCCTGCATGCAAGAGATAAATGTGTCATGCAGCAATCATCACAGAATAAATCTACATCTCCACAACAGTAAATAGATGAATATACCTTTGCCCCTTTTGCTGCTTTGATTATAACATAAGGAACACGGTCACCAACAGTAGGTGCAGTAGCAGCATCCCTCTGCTCAAGAAAGCTGATTTTTGTAAGGAATGACGATCAAATGTTTACTGCATTGACAGGTTTGCTGAATATTGGTACATGGACAAACCTTGCGCATCCTCTCAGCAAGCTCGACATGGGCAGATTTTACAGCATAGTCTTCTCCAGTTTTAGTCAAACCCTGTTGCATTAAACAGTTAAAATGCAACACAGCATAGAGCCATCTGCAATGCGGTGTCAATTTTAACAGGTATTATTGGCCAGTTGTGCGCTAACTCACCTTTGTTATAACTAAGAGGGATAAATCCACACGATTCATCAATAGATCAGATATGGTGTTTTTCACATACTGAACTGCCCCAGGAACATCTCGGTCAATTAGTATTTTATGGAGGCATTCAGTTACCAGGTTTTTGACCAATAAGCAGTTATCCCTTCTAACAGTTTCAATACCTGCAGGCAAAGGAACAAGAGATGTTACAGAAAGAAAACAAGATCACGTGTAAAAAAAATCAAGAAAAATAAAAGATACCTTTTGTATCCATTTTGTCAAATTTCTCAGGATTTGTCCAGTACAAACCAGCATATCTCTTCTTACTGATCAATAGGTAGGGAAAATAAACTTTCTCGAACTCCAGTTTTATGGGCTGAAATAAAATGTCAAAAGCAACACTTGAGCCGAGGGTTTAGAAGAAAAGCAGAAGATTAATCTCGGTGGCTTGAAACTATAGATAAGGGATAATACAAGAAGGTTAATATACACTGATCAGACCATTTATATTTTTCTAATACTGCCAGGACAATATGAGAATGCCTATGGCAGTAGCCAAACTAGGATCAAAATTCTAATTTATTTCTATCATGCAATAGTTCTGCTTATTTTGGCCTCTCTTGGAGCATTTTATGGGGACCATTTCTTCCTTATTTAATATAAAAAAAGAGCAGTTCTCCTTTCAGAAAAAAAAAGAATGCATGCTTCAGGAAATTCTCTTTGGAAAAAAAAATCTAAGCCAAAGTCTACTGTATTGGAAACATACTGTTTTAAAAATAATTCCACAAGTTTCTTGGCTTAAATTTCATATGGTTTAACACTAGCGACAAATTACAACAACCGGTTACCTTAGTAAATGTTCCACTAATATAATCTGCGGCTTCTCTTCCCAACTTCATCGCTTCTTCAACAGTAGAAGCACCAAACTGTACCATCACAGAATCAGTATCTCCATAAACTACCTGTAAGTCAAAATTCTGCTGGTGTCAGTCGTGCCAATCATTAGAACATAAGCAAAAAGGATGAAAGATCACAAAGGGTGAACTAACCAAGAATAGAGCAAAGGTATCATATGACCAAGGATGAAAGATCACAAAGGGTGAACTAACCAAGAATAGAGCAATGGTATCATATGACCAAGGATGAAGTATCACAAAGAGTGCACGGTCCCAAAAAGTTCTAATTTCAGTTTCGTGTATCTAGTTTTGCTATAATTTATACTCTGTATCTAGAATGTAAGAATTATAGGATGTGTATAATGTGATCGATTGTATTGCATTGAGCCTCTTGGCCGGTATATATGAGAGTACACAACTTGAGGGGCAAGACACCTCCTCGAATACATATGGTAGTCCTAGATACATAATCTAAACTACCAAATATACTCTAACATAGAACATTTTGGATGGTTATCAAAAAGTGTTTAACCATTGATATACGCTGAGTTGCTATCCTAAGTCATATATTGTGTACTTTATACGCATAAAACTTTAATATACATCTAAATTATGCATGGAAAAGGGAAGCATCACATGCAAAATGAGCAATAGCTGAAATCCTGAACTTTGTAATATCAAGCAAAAACAATTAAACAGAACATGCTTCAAATTGTTTTTACAAAAGAGCAAGGCGACCGGGTACTTCACCTCTGCATTATGCTCATAGCCTCCTAGTGTTGTGAACTTATCTTCAACAAGCTTTTTTGTGTGCTCAATCATTTGTCGACCTGTGAAAAAAAAGCTTCAGCTTCAAGCAGCACAATATTTCTCTGAATTTGTTACTGTACTGAAGAATAAATTTCTTCATTTGTTACACCCAGAACTGCCTACCATAGCTGGTCACACTTGAAGAGATCTCTAAACAAGGTAATTGACCAACAGTTGCTCCAGTAAAACCATAAACTGAGTTTGCACTTATCTGAAACCAACAATATCATTATTGAAGAATTCCAAGTCTACAGCATCACTGTTCTAATGGAATTAAAGGGCAAAGGATATGGAATTACTTTCAAGGCAAGCTGACGACCATCAAGAACTGCCCTTTCGAATGGGTCCTTTGCTTCCTAAAATAATTAATAAATTTGACATTGGATCAAAATCCCCGCATTGCACAAATATCTAGCATTACAAAGCCAAAGATCTTTGCAATTATTTGATTAAAGGCAACATAGGAGGGAAAAATACCTTCAAATCTGCTTTTGCCCTTTTACGAGCAGCCAACAATTCTTCAAGGATTTCAGGAAGTATACCCTGATATTTAAGACATCTAATTTAGCAAACATGCTTCTTAGACCAACACATTTTGTCATAATAGGAAGCAATACCTTCTGCAGCTCTGGTTTCACAAATATTTCACCAGATGGAGTTCTATTGAGACTTTCTGGAGGCAAGTTGAGTTTACGGGCATCCTCAGGAGGTACCTTCAAAAGTAAAATAGAATATACATATGTAGCCATTCATTTCAGAGACAAATGTCTTCGACGTGTGCAGTAATACATAAATAAACATAGGTATCTACAGGCCATTACCAAAGTACAGTAGCATAGGTTATATGCCATCATGATGGATGGATACAAAGAAGCAAAGTCCAAAGTTGCAATAGGCTTTTCATAAAATCCAGCCCTTGCCTCCAAGACCTAAAAGGTGAAGGAGATTAAAAACAATAAGAACAGAATTCCTGGGTAGTACAAAGTAGATATAAACTTTTTATATAAATACAATTAATAAAATGTGGAAATATCACTGATAACGTTTCCTTTCAACCCAGGTAGCATGTGCAAGTATGTACACAAAAGTATGTTGCTTTGGTAACAAATACTGATTATTTTGCATGCATTACGAAGTGATTTTGCATAACATGATGATATTATGATAATGTATCAATCACTTGAAAAAAAATACTAGTTCCACAACACAAGTGTCCAAGCCTGACTGGCAAGCAATGCAAAGGTACATAGAGTGCAGTATAAAGTTCATGGCATGCTAAATGGGTATGTTCTAGTTATAGTAAATACAATAACTGCACGACACCAAGCAATTGATCAAAGCCAACTCAAGTTGTCTGGAAATAGCAAATAGCAAGGAAACTTCAGATCATGTCAATTAACTTACAGTTGCACCTTCAAAGGTATCTTGTCCCGACCCTTGTCCCTTTATATTAGGTATAACAAGGTTTTTCTGTTTTGCCTTCCTGAGTAGTTGTGACAGGACCTGAGAGGAACAAACGGAAGTCTTGTTAGAGCGATATAGTTTAGTGATTTTCAATAGCAGATTTTTCTTTATTCTTGCCTTAATGCTCTGTCCCCTTGACAGCAGAAACGAAATGGGAACACCAGTGACCCTTGCCATTTCCACATAGTTGTATATATACATCAGTTTATCTAACAGTCTTTGTGGAAGATAAGCATCCTGTAGCAAACAATACACCAAAAGTTAAAGTAAATCACACATAGGCCTCTAGAAAAGCCAACCAATCAATTTCAAGAAAAACATTTGTCTGAACTACAAGCATTTTGGGGGATAGTACGTTCACTTATAGATAAAACCACTGGCAGACCTATAGGCCTGTAGGGAGAAAGAAAGAGACATCTTGCAAAAGTTCTTCGAAACCTTACAAACATCATTTTCTTGGGCAGTTCTTAAAATGCAGAATTCCCAAATAGTTCATATTCTGGTAATGCAAGACTCAATGGTTATTACCGAAATGAAAAATAAATATCAGTAGAATGGAAGAAAATAGCACCCTTTAATATCATGCTTTAGCTTACACTATAAACAATAGACTGATAATTGGCTTCACAAATTCTTACACATTAAACTAAATTATCGCCACCAGTGCAGTATCAAAGGCAGGGATCATATAGTGTTACTAAAACATTGACAAGGTACATTTATAATAAAAGTGTGATGGCACAGAGCAATGTATAAGTATTTCCATGGACAAAAATTTGTCTAAAAACTTTTGTGAACCAATACGAGGGACGTGACATAAGGAAACAACAGAACGCTACCATCTAGAAGCTCCATCAACAAAGTGGCCAGAACAAAATAATTCGCTACATGCAAAACATTACTGGCTCTAGTTCAATAACAGATACACCCAATATAATTTTAATGGACCTTCAAGCAATAAACTGCCAGCCGCCTTCGAGTTTCTGAGTTCCCGTTCTGAAGATCAGATATAATTGAATGATGAACATCTTCTTTCTGATCCAAAATCCAATATTAGTACAAGGGAAGAAAATGGTTCTCAAGATAAAGAGAATGTTGAAGTGCAAATATTGCTAACAACATGGTGGTAAAGATGTTTTTTAAAAAAAACTTGAAAGCAGTAGGAGAGGCTCCTACTGTGTATTAGTAAAGATGGTTTCATCATAAACATAAATATCAAATTAAAGCATCCATTGATAGGTTACATATGGAACACCGATCTTCTTCTTACAGAAATAGAGGTGTAATGCAATTGGGACTATTGGAGCTAACAACAATTCCACAAAAAGAAATAGTTAAATAAGTATTCATATTCCCATAAAAACAATTAAATATAAAAAGAGTTCAAATGAGAAGTATGAGCAGATAATAAGCACATTAGCTGACAGCAGTAAAGGCCATTGAAATGTCTGGACTTACTTGTTCCCCAAGAAAGTGTGCAGATACAGAATTCAACGAATAAGAACTCAGCTTGTAATCCCTTTGCATAGCCTGAATAATTTACAGATAGTAAATATAAAAAGATAGACACAATAATTTCGTTCAAAGTCCTACATATCAAGAAAACAATAGATACTGGGTCAGTTGCCATGTCAAATGTAGTCCACAACCTGCAGCAGATCGAATTGCACTCTTCCCTCCACCGTTACATCTTTACTTTCACGCACACCGTATTGCCTGGTCAAGTGTAATCAGAAAAATCAATTTGGATTTCTAAAGTAAACTGGAAACTGTTTCATTTTAATGTGCTCTCTTTTGCATAGCAACTTCCGTTAAATCAGCATGAAACTAAAACAGTTTATGAAGTTTATCTAATATCTTCCTCCTCCGTGCGAGAAGAATGGCATTTAAACAGCAACAACACTTGATCGCCATTGATTTTGAAAACCCTAGATCTAACACCGTCTGAGGGCTATTTACATAGACCGCAATTCAAAAATTGGATGCGCAAGAATCCACCAAAATGCAGTTTATATCATCGTAATGCAGAAACTATGTCTCAAAGACGGAAGTTTTGGATGAATTGCATGAAGAAGATGCTACATGACAATTTCCATATGGTAACCAAATGTCTAAAGGATGAGTTTGTATTTATTTAAAAGAATCAAATAAAATACTAATGTCAAATACAAATACATGAAATGCACATGCAGGTGCGTATACAGAATAAACAAGCAAGACGTTCCTCAATGAGGTTAACCAAACAAAAATGGAACTACAACAATATATACAAAAATGCCAAGCTGGCTACAACGAATGGTGATAAAGACAAAGTAATACAGAATAAAAAGATCACATGCATAAAGTGAAAGGACTAGGAGATCACCTTGAGGAAAACGTGGTATCACGGATGCGAACACGACTATTTCTTATTCGGCCAAGTATTGGGAACTCCGCTATCTTGAGAACCTCAGCTCTCTGCAGATAATGCAATATATAGTACTAGGAAGTGACAAGTTGCCAACTTGGCAAAAATAAAGAATGAAATAACTTCACAAAAAGCTACTGTACCTCAATAAGATAAGGCAAGTCAAATTTGCAAATATTGTATCCGATTATGATGTCAGGATCTACTTCACGTATTAAATCCTGCAGATTTCCAAATAGCAAACAGCTTATTCCAAATCAAATGGACAGAAACTGTAATCGACTTTAGGAAGAAGCCAAATGTCACCCATAATGTAGCCACAAGAAAGAAAATGAATGCAGATAGTGTACAAAGGGAGAAAGATAATATAATACAATGGGACATGAATAACATGGCTATTCAATCATAAATTGGATAAATTTAACTAACAACTAGCACAACATAACTTACCCTCCAAGCAAGTAGGATATCTCTTTCTGTTTCAAATGACATTACATCAACTCCGACAATGGGCGAGCATGATTTAAGAGTCATGACATTCCGCACAAAAGGTTGCCCTTCTCCTTGTAGTGTGACTAGGTTAGCTATCTATTTGAATTCAAAAACAGCAGTTAAAAGGAATGCAATGTGAAGCTTATATCATGAAATTAAATGAAGCATTAAAAATATGAAGACAGTGAAAGCAACCTGAATAACAGGATCATGAGTTGGTTCTGGGAAGTGGCCTTTGCGACCCGCACATTCAATATCAAAACTTAATATGCGAAATGGAGCCATCTTAGAATATTCTCCTTCAGCAGCATGGCTCACCAGATCAGAGTATCTATTATAGTTGTATTAAGGATAGACTATCTGAAAAAATATCATATTTTGTAACTGGGGTGAAGGCATTCAATTAGATAGAAGGATACACACAATCCAATTCTAGCTGACAATAGGACATGACGCGGGCAGCTTTCCTGTACTTCCCAGCTGGGACTTCAATCCAATTGCCACCCACAATGTTGCAGTCAATCATGAAACGAAGTGCAAAAAGAATGTTGCTTTCATATGTCATAAAACTCTTTGAACCAAGGCCTTCAATAGTTATGCCCTTTTCCAGTATGCCTATAATGTCCACACATATGCAAGTCAGCACACTACTCAGAAAAGACAAAATAAGTAAAGATGAAGCTCATTTTAGATGATTTGGCCTTAAGGCCAGGGTGTGTGGCCAACCAGCACTATAGGTAGTAGAAGTGTGGTGCTCACATATTCTAACATGTACTCTCATTCTGATTTTTGTAACGAACTTCTTTCTACCTTAATGAAAGGGCAGTGCTTCTGCCCCCTTTTTTAAAAAAAAATCTTTGGCATGCAACAAAAAATATTAGTTACTTTATCCAGTAGACAAAAAGAGAGATGAAAATCTGCAACAATGACTGTTGTCTCTGGAAATGCCACTGACCACGACAGCTAGCGACCATTGTTGGCAAAGCGACTACTATCTTGAGGAAAGGCTGAGACTGATGTGGTTGGTAATGCATAATTGTCTGCTTCTGCACAAGCTCAACTCTCTTCACGAACCTTGGCACATTACTATTCCTATTCGACTCCTTCATCCTCCCCTGTAGCACATTCATGAAGATATATTAGAAAAATATATACTGCCAAAGTAATACATCTGTGCAGAAGGCTTGATTAAAGATATGATCATAAGTACAAACCTCCAGAGTCTGGTGAAAGCGTGAAATGTCATCAGGACCCATTCCTGATGGGCAGCCGATATAGAAATATGGCTCAAATCCATGCACCTGGCAGCATATACTGTGACCTAAAACAGAACAAGGGATCACATCAAATGTAAGGAAAAGCCATCTAATAAATGAAAGGAAAAAACAGAAACCTTCTTTGGTGACACCAAAAATCCGGAGTATAGCTGCAGGGCCCGACGAGTTCGGCAGCAATTCTTTGTGGCTCTCACCAATAACATAATCTATCTCCAGCTGCTGAAAAGCTAGGATATCCAACAACGTTGAAGAGTAAAAAGTGTAAGATAAGGCCAAATATCAAAAGATATCTGCATAAAACTTAAGAAGTAGAACAAGAGCCCATGGAATTAAATATGCAATGACAAGTAATCCTTCATAAAGTTTCCTTTGTACACCCATTTCGAGTCACAGCACCACTGAATCTCAATAAACAGTGCAAGCAGTTCTAGTATAATAGATGGTGAAAGTAAAATGCATACCATGATTCAAGGAAAATATATAGCAGTTCTAGTATCCATCACACCTTGTCAGGTCATGCAAGCAGATTTTTTAGCCGAAACTTGCAAGACCATATCAGGAGAAGATGATATTCCTTTTGGAATACTAAGCCGTACAAATTTAACAACCCCCAAAACGCTTCATTTCGAACATTCAACATTGTTTCCATAATTCATCAACTTGCATGTTATAAAGCTATATTGAACCGATGAAACATGCCCAATTCTAAATTCACTCGTCACACTGCAAAGGCCTTATCCTGTCCCAAACCGACAAGACCAAAAATTAGGAATGTGTTAATTGTTACTAGCATAACCGAACAAACCAACATCTAAATCAACCATGGTACAGACTACAGAGTTCCTGAACACTGCATTTCAGAAAAGTAATCAGGACAAAATCCGCTCCAATACCTAAATTGCATCTCAAGCCCGCTTCAAACAAACTGAACTGACACGTCATCTTCAGACTCAGAAGAACCCTATCCGGTTAACATTTGTACAGGCAAATCGTTCCCAATGCACCAGAGCAGTACCCCGATCCGCCCCCTTTGTAGTAACGCAGACCCCATTCAAACCAACGGCATACTCAAATCAATCCAAAAAATGATCAGAGAATATAGCCCTAGGAAGGGAAATGATCCGTACCGACGGCGCGGGAGCAGCCGGCGACGAGGTCGGCAGGGAGCGCGGGGCGCTTCCACCGCGAGAGGCGGGAAGCGAGGGCCTCGTCGCGCTGGACCATCAGCAGCGCCGCCTCGTCCTCCGCCAGCATAGCCTCGTCCAGGAACACGTCCTCGTCCATCATGTCCTCCTCCGCCGCCGCCGCTGCTGGAGGCGGCTGCGGGGTGCCGGGGCTGGGCTGGGCCCTCTTAGCCGCCGTCCCGGACGGCGCCGGTGCCGGTGGCCCCCGCCGCTTGCCGCCGCGCCCGCGTGAGCTCATCGCCGGTGAGGGGAACGAAGGGGAGGCGGGAGTGGGAGGGGAGGCGGGAACAGCGGAGACAGAATTTGGGCTTCGCGCCACAGATGGGGTAGGGTTTAATACATGGGAGGGAGAAACATCGAAATACGCCAACGGGTTACGTAAGCGTGGCGATGAGGATTCAGAGATTCGTGCGCCAGAGGAGGCGGGCCGCACAGGTCCATATCAGAGGAAAGCTCTGCATGCGTACATACCGATTTCCATTCAGTAATTACTACTCCAGCCTTCCAGGGTCGCCGTAGTACTGTACATCGACACAGTCTTAAAAAAACTACTACGGCGACACGTTCAATGGCGATGGCGCATTATTCCGGAAGCAACCCTGGATGGCTGGAACGAAGCGTGCGCACATCGTCACTTGATCTGGAGCAGGAATCTTGCACAGTTACGACTTACGACGATCCGCTACTAGGCTTAGCGTTACACCGCACACAAATTTATACAGGGATTTCATTTTCGTCAGAATGCTGTAATCTTGCGCAGTTGCTTTGAAATTTCAATAGAAAAAGGTTCATGAATTCACATAGCACTAGGGAAACATAGCTTCAGGAGCTTGAGTTGTACAGGACTCGGGAGACAAATAGAACTAGCGAATGTTTGTGAACAGAGCTTTACGCCCGCTCTGAAATCTCACAACCCAACCGCATGAAAGTACATTAGTGTAGAAACTACCAAAAGGCAATACTAGTAGCACGGACATCAAAGATAGCCACGATCCAAAAAGAAGGCGGAAGGGATTCCAAACATGACCGAGGCGTCCAGTGAACAATGTTGGACCAGAACACACCCCATCCATCCTCGCCGTAGAAACTACCAAAAGCGATGCCTCCGAGTCACCTCAAGCTCAGCCGTTCAGCCTGCAACAAATAACAAGCAAACGTAAATTTCGTGCGAAATCGCTCGTGCATGAATTGATTGATCATCTAATAAGACCGCACAACACATACGCGTCAAAACCAATCTCAATGATACAGTAGTCGCAGACCGAGACCATGACGTCACTGACGCGAGTCGCGAGCACGACCGCGAGCGCCAAGTCCGCGCGTGCCATCTCCACCGCGCCTGGCTGCCGCGGATGGACGCCGGCCCGGCGGAGCAGGCTGTGAGCACGGACAAGACGATAGTCGAGGAGGGAGCGGAGGGAGGTGAAGCTGAAGAGGATGAGGCGGAACAGCGCCGCCACGTCGGGCAGAGGGACTGGGCTCTGCAGGTTGACGAGGAACTCGTGCACCTGGTCATCCGTGCAGCCAGAGAGGTCCGGCAGGAGGGCGGCGTCGTAGGCGGCGTGGTCGCGCGAGTCCTTGATGCAGGAGGTGACGCGATCGGCGGCGATCTCGAGCGCGAAGAGGACGTCCCTGACGCCGGCCGAGACCTCTCTGACGCGGGCGGCGCCGTCGCCTCCGGCTGCAGCGTGCGCCACGGTCCTTGCGAGATGCGCCGGCGTGACCTCCGGGCAGCCGTGCAGCCGTGCCTGGAGCTGCTGCAGGCGGGCAAGCTGCGCGCCGACGATGTGCCGCGCGGGATCCGCCAGGTCGAAGATGCGCTGCAGGAGAGGATGATCCGCCATGGCTACTGGCTGGGTGGTGGGGCGGGAGGTTGCAGAACTTTTTGTGGAAACGAGGAGGATGGGAATGGAGGAGAGAGAGCTGCTGCTTCTTGCATTTATGACCGCTGGCGTGCGGTTACGTTGCAGCTGGCAGCGCGGCAGACGCAGCCTGCTTTTGCAACAGAAACCGTCGCCCCATAGAAGAGAAGTTGTGTTCGTTTTGAGCAAGGACAAAACAGAGATGACTTGGACCAAAAGAAAGAAAGGGATCAAAAAGATTCTGGCCGTCAAAAGATACAAACAAGGTTGTTCGTTCTCCGCTCGGCATCAAAGATTAACGCAACGCACAAATGAAACCATACTACTAAGCTAGAAACACATCTAATGATCCTGGCTCTGATGGCCCTGATGCCAAAACTAATGTTCCCATAATGGTAGTATGATATAGCACTTACTACTGACTGGTTAATGTGAACGAAATAACATGCTTTGAGCCTTTGATGATCCTGGAAAAATAACTTTTGCCATCAAACAAACAAGATTGCGCGTACCTAGAGCTGGGCACGGGCCGCGGCCGTGGCCTGGGCGGCCATAGCCAGGATGGCAACGGCAGTAGCCAGTGCCTGGCGCAGCCGCACCTCCTTCACGGTGACGAACGCGTTAGCCGCCGGGTTCACGACGCCGGTGCTGTGGCCATTCACCATGGCTCCGACGAGGACGCTGGCCGGCCTCAGCTGGAGCCACGTGTCGCGCAGGAGCCCCACGGCGTCGCGGAGGTGCGCCGCGGCTCGCTGCCCGCCCTGCCCCTGCTGGTGGAGGTACGCGCTCCAGGGGCCGTCGCGGTTGACGGAGCTCACGAGGCGTAGCGCCGCCGTCATGCTGGTCAGCGCGTTGCCCAGCGCTGCCAGCGCGTCGTCCAGGGTGGCACGCGCCGCCACGACGGTCTGAAGCTTCCGGCCCCACAGCGCCGGCGCGGCCACCGCCTGGATCGCCGCGTGCAGGGCGATCAGGTGGTTCACCTCACCTGCGACCTGGCCGTCGGCGGTCTCGACCTGCTCGCGGAACCACCTGGCCAGATCAAGCTCCGAGTTGGCCCGGTTCTGGTTCTCGGTGGCGGCCGCCCGTGCAGAGACTTCCTCCATCGCGTCGAAATGATGCTGCATCACGGCCGCGTGCTTCTCGTCCGCCATTGCTTGCTGTGGCTCTTTCTGTCTGCGCTGGCGAGGTTTGGGTAACTGGCTGGGGATTGCTGCAGCCTGTATATAAAGCCTGTCGGAGGGCGAGGATGATATCACCTACTCCCTCCTTTTATTTTAATTTTTTCTTTCTTCTTTTCCAAAATTTAATTCCACATGTAAGGAGAGGAGCCCTTTCAAAAGTTCGCACTTCTTTTCTTACACAGGGGGTCGCAGAGCATTTCAACTACTCTAGTGCGTTCCGCTCATATCTCTACTCATTATTCGTTTCATCTCAAAGCCCCCACAATACATTACCATCGTTAAGACTTAAGAGTATTTGTTTCATCTCTAATAGTTTGTTATTGTTTTGTTTCATTTCTAGTATGTTAACTTTTTTATTTTTAGGCTAATTAATAATATTTTCCACGTCACACAAGGTTCACTGAGGTCACATGTACAAAATATCAGGATCTCTATTTTTTTTGAAAGGCCATATAAAACCCTGCTAATATTAGGATGTCTATTTCTTTAAAAAAAAAGTATATTGAGATGCTTTAGCTATCGATGTTGCTTTCTTTTATGAGGTATTTTTTGTGAACCTGTGTTCAGGTCACCCCGAAAGATAAACAGGGTCAATTTTTCTCGCAACACAAGACACTTTCGATGTATAGACCCATTTGCTTCGTCCCTCCAAACCGTTGGCTCCTCACAAACAGGGCTGTTTTTTATTTGCTTTTCAGGAGAAAGACGGGGATCACATTTTATGAGCTTGCTTGATTGTAGGTTTCTATTTTTCTCATACAACTTTTTTGAAATTTGATGTTCAATCTTCGCGTAGGGCTTTGATCATTATCGAATCAATCATAAGGAGACAATTTAGTTACTGGTGCGGGAAACCGAACCATGGGCCAGTTGGCGGT
Organism: Chloris gayana; assembly: GCA_031894775.1. NCBI lineage: Eukaryota > Viridiplantae > Streptophyta > Magnoliopsida > Poales > Poaceae > Chloris > Chloris gayana. The sequence goes on from JAUNZO010003748.1 coordinate 191,587, forward strand.
GCGGGAAACGAACCATGAACACTGCAGGCGTTGAACAAGTCTGACAGAGAGAAAAAACGAACATATCTGTTCGGTTCGCTTGTTGCCAAACCATTCGGGATAAAAAAATAAATCAAAGCCTGTGCAGTTACACGACAGCTACCTCAACCACAAAAGCAACAAGACAAAACAGATTCTTTAACTCTGGTGTGGATCTCAGCTAACCAGCCAACGTTGTGACTATCAAACACTCATGAAAGATCGATTTTAGCTAACCGACTCGTGGGCTTCGGTTCGCACCACGACATACTAGTTCTTTTTTAAATCTTTTCTTCACATGAATAATAACTATACTCTTCTCACATGAACTATGTAGCTATTTAAATATTTGCTGTTTCGCGAAGCAAATGGTCTCAATATGTAAAAGTTTAGATTACTCACAGTGCCATATAAGAGATTATTGTTGTCAAAAATATTTATTTATTTATTTCTTCACCAAAGATAAAAATGCTACAAGACAACCGAAGAAAGAAACGACCTACTACATGTGTGCACGTTGCCTTGAGTGTGTGCCCAATATGAAAGTTAGACCTAGGAACAAAATAATATAATAGAAAATACGAAAGTAAATAAACTCAACGCAGCCACTGTGGAGTGATTCGGTGTTGATGGATCGGAGGAATAGTCGCACGCACCATCAACTACTCGGTGGAAATTTGTGATATGGATCGGGCTCAAATTCTCAACTGCGGACGAGAGCCTTGGTCCGGCGGCAGTGAGCGCAGGAGGCGGGCCGCATCACGCGTCGCGTGCTGTCTCACGGGTGCGACGATAGCCTGCACCAGCAGGTGGCCATGGTGATCCCGGATCGTCCCGTAGGTTGCGAAGCATCTGAACGCGGGGTCCTGCTTGTAGCTGGTGGTGCCGCCGCGCCTAGCTCTGCCGACGGCGGCAAGCGCGTCACCGCGCACGTTGAGCTCCTCGGCCGCGCTCGCCTGGCCCCAGTTCAGATCCGCCGCCGCGTAATCGATGATCTCGACGAGCTTGTCGCGGAGCGCGGGCCACTTGTCGATTGCGGCGGCGGCGCCGCCGTCAACGTGACGGAGGACAACGTCGGCCTCGGCAACGCGCACCATGGTCTCGAGCAAGGCATGGTGGACGGCGCAGAATGCGGTGAGGACGGAAACGCTGTCGTAGGATTCGAAGTCGGCGAGGACGGCGCGCAGCCGCTCGGCCGAGTCCGTCGAGGCTCCAGCCGACGGTGAACGCCGCGGTTCTCGCGTCCGTGGTGTTGAACCGCCTGCTCATCGTCGCCAGGTCCAGCGTGGCCGAGACGGCGGCGCACACCTCGTTCCATGGCTGCAGCGGGAATAATGCGCCACCGCCCATTGTATCGTATCTTCTATCTATATGGATTGTGATGCCGTGTAGTTTTACTGTATGTAAATCACTCCTCTTCTGCACAGGATAATAAATCTCCAACGACACCCCGTCAATATATAAACTGACGATCCGAAGTCCTTTCACCAATCGCGCGCGAGTCATACGCTGCCTTGCGCGTGTTCTGTTGGGCTTCGCGATTTTTTGGGAATACGAGCTGTGCCAGTTTTACTGCAGATATCCACCGGAGTATTCCACGTCTTTTGTCTAGCGTATTCCACTTCCACTTTCCATAGACCGATGTGCTGACTACAAGTCTACAATAGGCCATGACAAACCCACATCAGTTCATTTATTTTGGAACAAAGGATTTGTGGAGGAATTTTGCAGAGAACCGTTCCTCCCACCGCTCTCTACAAATTAGTGCTTCTCTCACTGCAGAGTTTGAGCTTTCTCGCTCCTATCTCACGCCAAGCATTGAGCTTTGGAGATAGTTGGAAGAGGAATCCAAAGGAAATGGGGTCCGATCCTTATTCGCACAAGAAAAAAAGAGGTCCGATCCTTAAATCACTGGCCTTCTAATTCCACATGTAAGAAAACCAATAGATATAAAATAATTTCCTATATTTGTTTATTAATAATATATAAAGTTTATTAAGATTTGTTTATAATTACTTCTATATTGCTTCCTATATTGTGAGTTTCTTGCAATCCAAATATCTTCAGATTTTCATTCATCTGTTCAGAGATCATATAGTTTTCTCGTTTTGTAAATTCCAGTGTTTTCTCTATTACCACTCTTTTTCTATTTCTTTGTTCCAAAGAGAGCCTAGGTAGCTTGAGTTCCCTTTTGAACCGAAAGTTTTTTTCTTTCATGCACACATCAGAAGATGAGTACCTCAAGCGATCTCCTATGAATTTTAAATAGAATTTAAACAACAAATCACGAATTTATACAAAATTCAAATACTAATTCAGATTGAACAATTTTAATTTTGATTTCGTATTTAGGTTTCACATCGCGTGAAGGCTGAGCTGAGTCGGGTGTTGCGGGAGGACCATGAAGCAGGAGGCAGATTGAAATTATGAGCTCAATAATGGTTCATCAGCAAAATGAGCAGGCCCATCTCTTTTCTCTCAACGGCTAAGTCCTATTAGAAGGGAGATTGTTGCTCGATAGTCTGACTAAGTCAGAAAGCAGCCAGCCCCTGCTGTTCTCGTAGAGCAGATCATTCACCACAATCCTGGCGTTCTTCGCGAAGCTTCCGGCCACTCCATCCCAGATAACCGGCGTACCAAGTAATCGTCGCTGCTGGCCAAAGGGGAAACGGAAGGCAAAAAAGTAGTTTTCCAGTCCTATCATGTCTTGAGCGATGGGGCCCGTCGTATCAGCCGTGACCGAGCACGCTGGGCGCCGAGCGAAACAGACTGACCCTTTTGCTTTATAAGCTCAGCCACGTTCCTTTCCTTCTCCCCACTCCCTCGGTCCCTCCACACGCCGCCACCAACCCAAAGAGAAGAGGCGATCTCCTTCGCCGCCGGCGCTGCCAGGCCCGGTGACGCAGAAGTCGCCGTCGCCCTCGCCCGTTCAGTTCCCTGTCACTTCCAACTCCGGCGCCCGAAAACCAATTCCGGTGAGAGAAATCCAGACCTATCCCTGTTACTTAATCTATGACCGATGCCTCATGGTAATTATGCTCGATAACCATTTACTACTTTGCGATAATCTACTTAGTTCATAGATCGGAAACATTATTAGAGTACAAGCCCACGCTCTCGGCGCGCACCGGAATTGGAGACGAGTGCGTGGTCACCACCGCGCCTTCCTTCTCGATCGGTGCGCACTGGGGTTGGAGGTGAGTGCGGGATCACCGCCGCGTCTCTCTTCAACTCGATGAGGAATAGCATCCTAATCACGTCATTGTACCCCTCTCCTCCCGACTGAAACTAGTCGCGGCTGCTGCTTGCCCCCTTTGAACAACTTATCCCTGGCTAAGTTCCCATAGCATCGTCATCACCTGGATCACCTCTTTCGGATTCTCATACAGTTTGTTAGGACTCACATATTTAGAACCCCCTTTTACCGAGAGCTAGATCTGAGTCACCATGGAAGGGACATTGCGCCTCATGCATCTTCCCTTTGCATCGCTAGTTCCTCTGAAAGGTTTGTAACTTTGATTTGGTTCGGCCTCCCTTGCCATCCCCGTCTATCTCAGACAGCTCTCGCATGCTGCCGTTCGAATGAAGTCCCCGAACTGCGTGAACGCGGATACTTGCGAAAATCCTGGAACCATGGCTGCCGTTCGATTTGGAATGAAGTCAGGGGAGGTCCCGGCCAACATGTAGCCAAATCAGACGCATGGATTTAGTCATTGGCTCTGCAGTCTCGAAATTTAACAAGATGTCGAGATGTTTCGGTAGCAGGCATGCTCTTAGTTTCTGTAGCAGTAGCGCTTTGCACATATATGTGAATTAAAACTCAAATCTGGTATACATATTCCATTTTCGCATTGCTGCAATCATGAGATAATTTTCTGAACGAATCTGACAGGAGCAGCAGAAGAAATGGAGGGCGTCGGGGTCGCGATGATCGGGATCGAAGGCACACCGAAGGACGTGGACGCGTTCCTTAAGAGCCAGGCAGCCCACGCTCTGGTTGGCCTGCGCTATCTGCCGGTCCTCACCAAGGAGCCCATGAGCAACATCCTCTACGCCGTCACCACCATCACGGACGCCTACAACCATGTCGCGCAGCAGCCGGTGCCCGTGGCGTCACGACTCGCCTCGGACCACTCCATCGCCTTGGCATCCCAGCGGATCGAGGAGTTGGAGGCCATTGTTGGCATTGCCCAACTCGCCATGTCTGACTGGCTGATGCTCAAGGCGGGAGCGCTTCAGGGGCAGCCGGCCACATTGTGGAACAATCGTGTGACCAGCCTGGCGGACACCCTCGCGCGCGCGCGCCAGCTCCTCGAGGAGGCGGCCGACCTGTACAAGTGCGCCACCGCCGCAGTCGCCGTGTGCACCCGCACCTGGTACACCGCCAACAATGGCATTGGCCTGCGTGCGCAATGGACTGGAGTCGCAAGTAACATGCTCCGCGATGCTCGCCTCCGCCTCGACATGGCGCAAGTGGCTCTAACCGAGAGCTATGCCGCCACTGCAGAAGCTGTTGTCTCAGCCGATCGCATGATACAGGTCCTTTGAAGCATTTAAGCTAGGCTTTGGTGTCGATCTTGAATGGATTTGAAACAGTATTGTATGCCTTGGGCTACATCAAACTTATTTCTCTTCTGCAAGTGTAACAACTTTAATTTTCTCGTCCCGAACCTCTAAGTGTGGTTCATTTTTTTCCCAGCTGCTTTATGTTTATACAGAACAAAGTACCTTCTCCTAGATTAATTTCAAATTCAATTGGGCACTACGTACAATGCCGTATATGTACACAGGTCTAATTATCTCTCTATATTCATAAACTGTTGACTTATTCGTTCCCATTTAGAAATTAATGGCTTGTACCCAAGCAAAAAAACTTAGCAGAGGAATTTTTACAATACATAATGAACATCAACAAGAACCTCCACTGTACCACAGTACGACTTCAACGTCTTTGGATGAGTCGCGAAAGCCCCCTTTAGCAACCCATGGTCGGTAGCTCAAGAGCTTTATTGTTTCGGTCGTTGTAAATAGTGTCGCTAAAACTTTCTTAGCGACCGACACCTTTTAGCGACCACAACCATGGGTTGCTATAGGCAAAGATTTAGCGACCAATCATGCATTGCTACTAATAGAAATAGCGACCAACAATTCATTGCTACTATTGAACGCTAGACATTACGACAATTAGCGACCCAATGTGAATCACTATATGAGAAATTAGCGACCAACTGTTCGATGTAAAGTTTTATCGACCCACTAACAATTACAAGTCATTCAAAATGTCTTGTGGTATAATGCTCATGCACTCGACTGGATAGAATGAAGCGATAGTTGGTTACAAGTCGTACGGGCTTGATGTCAGCACGCACGAGGCAAAACATTCGGAGGCACTAGGAAATTTTGGTTTAATTTTAGTGCCTATGTATCTTGAATCGTAAAAGGACTAGTGGTTTTTTATGGCCAATAACGAAACAAAAAAAGGAGGACCTTTTAAGGGTTATTGAAAAAGATGCGATGTCCATGGTGGGAGCATGTGTGAGAGTCGGGTATAGCAAAACCCCGAGGCTCACATGAGAGTTGCAGATATCACATTGGCCTCTCATCCACCGACTTTTGCATTCGATGATGTCGTGCCTTGGACGACAGATCTGATCATCTCTATGAGAATCTTCTTTGGACATGTGTGTGCACGTAAGTAACGACAACACAAGCAGGCATGCGCATAGTGGGCCTCACATGAGGCACATCCTGATGCGGCCCCGCATGGTGGAGCCCACATGCTTGTGTGCTTACCTCACGTGTGCAACTTCGTCTATAAGGTGGGGTGAGCCCCACTCACATGTTGCTATTGTGAAAGTTTGAGTAGAAGTTGTATCAAAAGTTTGTGAAGCATTTGAATCAAAGTTAGTAAAGTGTGATTAAAAGTTTTAGCCAAAGTTTGGGTGGGAAAGCTTTCCAAACACTGAAAAGTCGTTGGGAACGAAACCTTTTCCTAAAAAGAGAAAGATGTGGTTTTGCTATACCATCTCTTTTCATGCAGAAATCAACGTCTGCATTGACGGAGTAAGTTAGCAGCCCATCGTCTTTGTTTACGTAGGCCTTTCACTCGTCTCTCTACACACTCCTAATAATGTGTAACTCACTGCTTATATATTTTTGTAATAACAATAGTGCTTTGGGGCTTTGCTATGTGGCACTCAATGTATAATGTACACACGTACGGTGTAATTGCAATGGGGGATAGACCGCATAGCCGTTATTCTCTGTGAAAACGAAGAATTCTTCACCTCAAATCCATGAAACCAATATTAATAAACACACTCTTAATAAATACATATTATATATCAACTCAAATATATCTTAGAGCTTATCATACTATTTTACTACAATTATGCAAGAAAGAAGAACCTAATTACCAAGGGAAAATTGGATTCTAGACATCGAAAGATATCGATTTTAGAAATTTAGCATCAAACTCTTGAAGTCTACTTTAATACCAGTGAAAGGTGCTAAGTTTTCTTTAATACCAGCATCAAAGGACCTGTCAAATATAATTCATAGAACTGACACTAATAATAAACGCACTCTTCATAAATACATATTATATATCAAGTCAAATCTAATTTTTACTACACAATTATGCAACAAAGAAGAACCTAATTAACAACTCCAACGTAAGTAGACTCTACTGATCCCAGATAAATTTTGCCGTCCTCTTTCTCCACCACCTCGGACAGCTTCATAATCTTGGGGCCTGTGATCTCCTGCAGCGTGGCACCATCAGCCCCAATCCTAACGCCGACCGTGTGTTTCTTCGAACCAAACGGGAACGGCAATTCAAACTTCTCCATATTGAGTCCGACGAGATACCCTCCCTTGGCGTCCGGCTTGACGTTGTCCGGGTACCCTGGCAGATCAGCAAACGCCTCGTACTTGCCAGCCTCGGGCCCTCCAAGCCAGTACTTGAGCAGCTTGCACGGTCCGGTAAGAGCAACAACGAGATGAGTCCTGTCCGCGCTGATGGTGACGCCGTTGGGATACGCCAGTCCAGACATGAGCACCGTTACCTGCTTGGTCCGCGCGTTGTACTTGAGCACGCGTCCCGTAGCGTCCCTGTTTCTCGTCACCAAATCGTTCTGCGCTCGCGTGTACTTGGCGCTACTATCGGAAAAGTAGACGTCACCGGTGACCTGGTCAACGTCCAGCCCGTTGGTGAACTTGAACGGCGCGCCGTCGACGCCGTCCGCCAGCACAGTGGCCTCGCCACCGTCCTTGCCCACGCGCATGACGCCCGCGTACGCGTCGGCGATGTAGAGATCGCCGGACGCGCGGTAGAAGCGCAGGCCCAGAGGCCGGCCGCACATGCTCTCCCGGGCCACCGACGGGAGCTCGGAAGGCGCGTCGCAGTTGTTCTTCACGTAGCCCAGCCCGTACGCGAACGTCTTCCAGCCCGCGGTGGCGCGCGCTTTCCACCGGAGGACGCGCCCGTCCGAGACGCTGACGTAGGGTCCCGCGCCGTGCTCATCGAAGGCGATGCTCTCCGGGCCGGACACCAAGGCTGGGAGCTCTAGCTGCTGCGCTCGGCTCGCGTCGATGGGCTTCGTTACGGAAGGCCCGACGCGAGCCGCGGTGGCGGAGGGCGCGAGCACAAGGGCCAGGAGCGAGAGAACGAGGAGGGCTAGCTTGGAGGTGTTCCCTGCCATGTTCGCCGTGTCTCCTGTCGAGTCGCGAACGATTGTTGTCTTGATCTGTTTCTATCTAGTTCGTGGAGTACCTTGGTCTGTGCTTTTATTGGGATTCATGGAGCTATGAAGTATAAATCGGTGTCGGCTATGCATCCAATTCTGGGTCAGCTTCACCAAGGCGCTAGCTGAGAACACGAAACCAGAATTGATTCAGATACCGTACACTTTTCTATGCGATTTGTGAAGACAATAATACAGAACAGTGGGAAAACGACTTGCTGTCGGTTATACACTGCTAGTATCCAGAAATGGATTAGTCCCATTTTACGAACTGGGAGAGTATCCAGAAATGGATTAGTCCCCGAACGCACGCCTAGCTAGCACCTTCAGCTGCTAGCTAGCTCATGAACTACCAATGCCATGATCCAGAGAGCTGATGCTTCTCCCCTTTTCTCCCCTCTGATTTTATTTCTTTCCTTCCACCAATGTCCTTCGTTCTAAATATCTACAAACGTACAACTACGTACACGGGTGTCGTTCATTTGTTGTATAATGGGAATTGTTGTAAGTTCAATCAAGTGTTTAGAGTTTCCAAATAATTATATATAATTTCTATAATAGTTTTTAAGTTGACGGTAAATATTTCAAAAGGTTTTAAAGCTACGATGTGACATGATAAAAATTACTGCCCCACTTGACTAAGGGTGTGTTCGTTTCCTAGGGTCTAAATTTTATAGCTGTCACATAAAAAAGAATGTTACTATTTAAGAGTACTAAATAAAGTTTAATTATAAAATAAATTACAGGCCCCTAGACTAATTTACGAGACGAATCTAATGAGATTAATTAAGTCATGATTAGAAGATGGTTACTTGTAGCATCACTTTAGCAAAATCTAAATTAATTAAGCTCATTAGATTCATCACGAAAATTAGCACCAATCTGTCAATAGGGTTTTGTCATTAAATTAATCGAAATATTCATAAATAGTAAGATTCTCTTTGATGTGACAGTGCTAAACGAACACACCCTAACTCTGGAATGCCAGGAGCATGCATGCTCAATTTTTAAAAATCAGCGCCACAGCTCTCCGAGGTGAATATGCACGACCAGATGACCACTGGCAGGAAGTACTGAATGGCGATGGACAGTACTACTAGCTTCATGATGGAATAGATATTTTTTATTCGTCAGAAATCTCGAGGTATCTGACAATGAATTTCCATTCTAAACCTGTTTGCAAAATTGGCTATCCACGTCATCCTTGAAATAAGTACCGTTCGATCCTATTCCTGAGGAATAACATCCATTAGATATGCTCCAGTCTCATTGCATCTGGACCCTTCCCGAAGTGTCAAACCACATCGTTGCAATCAAGTCCTCCCACCATTTCATCCCAGTTCTCACTTCTTCCTCCCGTTGAGCTAAACCGGGAGAAAATAGGAAAGGTGAGCATGGGTGAAGTCCCTGGTGAGGCGGCTTGCCGGGGAACCGAGGTCTAACGGCTACTGCATCTCCTCTTCCGCTCCTCCTCCTCCACCCCCGGGTAGACGCAATCCCCCAGCTCGCATCTCCTCTCTCTATCAGCTCAACGCCCCGACTTGGGACTTGCTGCATTGGAGATCCATAGGTCGTAGCCACCTCCCAAGACCCGCGATAGCGCCCCCTCTTCTTTTCTCCTTCAAGATGGGTGCGCCAGCCATGCTGTCATCTCCTGACATCAGTCCCATTCGTCATGTTCAAGGCATAATGTGCAGGCTACAATGGTGTGGGTTGAAGTTGGGAACAAACACGCCGACGAGTTGCAGATGTTGTGAGTCCAGCGCACTTCGTACCTCCTACTTTTGCTCCCTCCCTAGGTCGTCTTCGACCTGCCCACCCGGCATGAGGCAATCACGCAATACATGTTTGATTTTTGCAAGGTACTACCGAGAAACACGTTGATAATTTTTGTAATTTCTTTTTCCCATGGCCATGTGAATCTACATGTACCTGGTGTGCCATTAGCAAGGAGAATTGGTGTCTAAGACGAAGCCACTAATCTTTGTGACGCTGGCATATGCATCCTCATGCACACAATGTGTTTGATTGAATGTTTTAAAGACTTGTTTATTTATAAAACGCAGAAGTCAAATCAGTTTTTAAAAAAGGACATCTTCGTTAGGTTCCATTGCTGTAATTTACATTAAGTTGATGATTTTTTTCAGAAAAGCAATTGCATGCTATAAGCACACATCATACGAATTATCCCATAAGTATTTGGTTCCATTCGATGTGTGCCACTAAGAGTAGTAATAAGGCAGAGTTTATTTATATAAAAGTTGACAAAAATAGTCTAAAGCATCATCTTATCCATTCAGCACTGCATAGATACATATCAATCCAATCAAGTCTAAATGTAGAAACAAAATCTGATTGAAACCAAACATGTTATCCATAACGTAGTTGTGTGGTGCTTACTGCTCAAATTCTCTCTTGTGGGGTGAGTTGTGTATTTCTAATGCCACTGAAATATTGATACAGTTCAAGTTCCTGAAGATAGGTTGCAAGCCCATTTGTCTCACTGAAAAATGACAAGGATTCTCATAACTGAAACATAAATAAAAATGAATGCAAATAAGGGTCATGAATTTGCCGTTCTTTGTTGCCTTTCAAATGAAATGTCATATCACAATTTGCATTATTATGAAAGATCTATAGCCAAACGAAATTGAGAATTCTACTGAAATCAGTCTACAGATCAATAAGTACACTTTGTAGAATGCCACTGAAATCCGACGAACCAGAAGAAAATGGTGCTTTCGTATTACCAGTGGTCTCTTTAAAATCCTAAAGAAAATAAATGGTAGAGCACTAGATTTAGAGGCTAGATCACTGGAGACATGCTTTATTTAGCATAAATATTATTTTCAGATTATTGTGCTGTTCATGTTCTCTGCTTGTAGCTGCTAGTGAAAAAAGATACTGGTAAATTCTAAGGTAATTATTTATAACAAATGATCCTATATTGTCGGCCTTTGCATCAAGAAGGCTACTGCTCATCTTTGTAGCTATCTTTAAGTGGCTTTCCTATTATTTTGTGAAAGACATCTGAATATGATGTTTTAGTGCAAGTTCAGGAATTCTAGAAATTGCGTATGAATTTACTTCATATATAAAATGAGGTGGCAACAACACAAGTTTTGCTGGAATCTTTAGTCCTTTCATTCTCAGAAATCATTAAGACGACCACATAGGCAATTGTATCTGACTATCTGAATTTGCTTCAATGAATTAACAGCACATACATATTTGAAGCTGTTTTTTTCCTCCTCCTTTTACCATAGACGTCTGAAAAAATCCTAGGAAAATTAAACAATATGCAAGAGACAATAAAGAAATGTTCTGTTTTGTCAAGAGCTAGATCTAGATTGAACTTTGAAGTAATAAGCTAGCTCTTGACCATGTTTACCAAAGAGAGATTAAAGAATTCTCAATTTTTGTTTCTTTTTTAATTAATTTCATTATAATATTCGGTTTAGGTTTCTTTTTAAGATCAACAACCATCCGAAAAGCAAGCCGTAGCCACGACAAACAAATCGACCGTGGCTATAGTTGGGTGCGAGCTACTTGTCGCTTTGGACCGTGGCTATAGAAGCTACTATAGCCACGGTTGGCTTTGTGAACCGTGGCTATAGTGCCCTCCACCAATAACCACAATCCGCGTCATCAACCGTGGCTACGGTGTCTTCTATAGTCACGGTTGAAGAAGTAGACAGTAGCTATTGTTTTGCACAGTATAAAAAGCCGTGTTTGGACAGAACAGGACCTCACTCGAAGTGTGGCGGCTCGAAAATTGAGGAAAAAAATGAAAGCCGAGGAGGGAAAGTTTTGATCTCTCTTTTTTTTTGTAGAATTTTGTTCTCCACGGTAAGGAAACTCATCACATGTATTTTTTGTTGCTATAATGTTGTAATCATGGAAAATTTTGAATTACCATTTGACCTACGTTTTGATTTCGATTTGTCAAATTTCTCCATGTTTGTAGGTTTATTGTTGGTTTGAGTTGTGTATAATAGGCTCATATATCATGTATATGTGTTGCATATAAAAAATCATGTCCGACAAGCCTTTTTTCATGTCAATCAATTTAAGATCTACTTTATCGTTGTCTTGAGAGACCCCTAGAGCATAATTTAATTATTAAAAAAATTCGAGTGAATAATTTGTATAGTGAGTTTTTATGTATGATAGCATATTGTCTTATGCAATATATTAGTTCCCTTATATTTTCTATAAATATATAATATTCATAATGGTAAAAAGATTATTTAGTAATTAATTAATAATTATTTATTCTAGCACATTGTGTTATGCAATATATTAGTTCCCTTATATTTTCTATAAATATTTAATATTCATAATGGTAATTATATTATTTAGTGATTAATTAATTAATAATACTTTATATTCGCGTAATGCTTGTTTAGATGGACAAAACTTAGATGTATGCATATTTCAGAGGTTAAGTCGATGTATTTCTCAAGAGGGTCGTCGAGCATGCTAAGCGTCCAAGAAGACGAGAAATATATTGTCCATACATGGACTACAAGAATAAAAAATTGTGGACAAATACACTTGTAATCAAATCTCACTTAGTGAGGAGGGGTTTCCTAGAGAATTATACGAGGTGGATAAAGCATGGAGAAGACGAGCCGATCGAAGTTGAGGTGCAGCCGATTGAAGTTGACGAAGAACAGTTTGTTTAAGTTGACGAGTCTTTTGATTTTCATGTTGAAGAAGAACAATGTACTGATTTTGATGTTGAGGAATTGTTATGTCATGTTGAACCGCAAGTTTTACTCAATGCGGGGACAACAAGAGGGCTTGATAACTTTGCAAAGATAGAGAAGGCATCAAAGGATTTATTGCATGAGAAGTCTAAGGGATGTTCTAAAGAGAATACTTGTGTTACGTACGGTTCTCGAGCTCATGAAATTGAAGGCCGTCCATGGGTGGTCGGATGTCGGTTTCACTGAATTGTTGGATCTTCTTTCGGATACCCTGCCGAAGCCAAACTTGTTACCAAAAAGCACATACTATGCTAAGAGACTGATATCTCCAATGTCGTTGGGTGTGCAAAAAATCCACGCATGCCCAAATCATTGTATATTATACCGGGGGATAAGTTCAAGGACCTCGTGAGATAACCAATGTGCAAACGAAGTCGTTACAAGATGAATGAGGACTATGATGTGGACACAACTAATAAGAGGGGGAAGAATGACAGGAAGGGGAAGAAAAGCGATATCGTCAACGGTAGCGACGATGATAGTAAGGTTCCAGCCTTGGTCATGTGGTACCTACCGTGGTCGATCGCATAAGATGGATATTTGCCAACCCAAGCGATGCTTGAACCGATGACATGGCATACACGTAAGAGGGATCCTAATAAGTTGAGTCATCCATCGAGATGGAACCCAGTGGAAACACTTCGATCGTAACCACCGTGACGACTTCTCGCACGAGCCAAGAAATATACGGTTTGCATTGAGTACAAATGGGATGAACCCTTTTGGTCCGACGAGGAACGTTCGTAGCGTTTGGCCTCGTGCTACTAACAATGTTTAACCTCCCGCCGTGGTTGTGCCACAACATATTATTGTCCATTCTTAGATCTGGATCGAAAGAATCGGGGAACGACATAGATGCCTTCCTGAAAAAAATTGTTTGAAGACATGCAAAAACTATGATTGGAAGGTGTGCGTATGTGGGATGAGCACCGAAGAGACTACTTCACGTTAAAAGCGATCATTTTCAAGGGCGCTTTCGCCGAGTGAAAGGAAAGGATGCATGCTTTGTATGTGTTGATGATACATCACACGTGTATCTTCCATCATCCGAGAAGACAGTGTACACTTGAAATCGTCGTTTCTTACATCGGAAACACGCGTATCGACGGATGGCCAAACATTCTTATGGTGTGATTGAGACCGGCGAAGAATCTCGACGTTGGACCTCTAGGGATGTCTTTGATAAGACAAAAAAGCATTAAAGCTACATTTAGAAAGGCCGTGAAGGGAGTTGCGAATTCAAAAGCTGCAACGTCGTATAAGAAGCTTTCTATATTCTACGGATATCTCGACTATTGGGAAGAATTGGAAGTGACCCATGCATTGACTGGATGCACATTGGGAAAGGTGTATTTGATAACACTACCGCCTTATATTTGATCTACCCGGTAAGACAAAGGATGCACCGAACGCACGTAGAGACCTTGTAGAGATGAATATTAGGTCATAGCTCCATCCGCAAGAAAGAGGGAACAAAAAGTACTATCTCCCGCCGACTTGCTACAGCCTAACGCGTGAGGAGAAAATAGTATTCTTGAAGTGTCTTCATGGGATTAAAGCGCCGAATGGTTTCTCATCGAATGTCCAAAATCTCGTGGACATGAAAGACTTAAAGATAAGTGGTTACAACACTCACAACTGTCATACACTACCGTAAGTGTTTCGGCTATCACCATCGAGGTACGAAATCCGAATGGTTGAAGTTGACTATAACTCGTGTGTGCTACTCCTGGAACATAGTCTTAAAGAAGGTGATCAATACACACGAGTTGGATAACCTACGAACCCACATAAAGGAAACAACGTACATGCTCGAGATGTGCTTCCCGCCATCCTATTTTGATGCTATGGAACATTTCATGCTTCATATTGTTGACCAAATATCCGCTTTGGACCCCGTCTACATGCATCATAAGTCCAAAAAGCCAACCAAACCCAATTTCCACCGACCAGGACAAAAGTTCCAGTCATGGGACGGAAGTTTCGTCAATCCAGAGTTTGGGACGGAACTTCCGTCAATTCTAGAGAGTATGGGATGGAAGTCCCAAGCCGGACGAAGTTCCCTCCCGGGACTCCGGCTCTTACAGAAGTCCACCGACGGAAGTTCCGTCAATTTCGGAGAGTTTGGGACGGAAGTCCCAACTCTATCGGAAGTTCCGTCCGACGTTTTTCACCTTTGACTCACAAGGGTGACGGAAGTTCCAGTCAAGTCCGAGTTGACCTAGCAACGGCTCTTTCGACCTCCACTATATAAAGCTTTGACCACCCCGTGAGCAAAATAGGCTGGTGCTTTTTGAACTCTCAAATCTTTCTCAAGCTCTCTCTCTCACTTCTCTCCATTCCCCTTGAGATCCAAGGCCGGTTGAGAGAGTCCCCATCTTGATTCCAAGCTTGATAGTCTCGTTGTCATTCCCTAGGTTTTCTTTCATTACCCTAACGGAAGTTACGTTGGTAACGGAAGTTCCATCGAGGACGAATTTGATCTTTTGTTTTAGTGTTGTGATTTTCAGGTTTTATCTAAATTGCCTATTCACCCCACCCCCTCTAGGCAACTTTCAATGGTGCTTTTTGAATCTCTAAACTCACTCAAGCTCATCCTCTCACTTCTCTCCACTCCCCTTGAGACCCAAGGCTATTTGGGAGAGTCCACAACTTAAATCCAAGCTTGAGAGCATCACCCTAACCTAGAGCACAACTTCTCCTAGCAAGCAATCTCGATTTCACTTTTTACTCTTAGACATTCGTTCTCCTAGATTGGCTAGGTGTCACCCTAGAGGTCTCAAGATTGTGGTGAGACTTGGGAAGTTTGTGAAGGTTGTGATTCGCCTCCGCGAGAAAAAAGAATCAAGAGAAGAAGAAGAAACCATGTTTGACCTTTGTGGCCACTTGGGGAGGATTAGGGTTGAGAGAGATCCAACTCTTTGTGAGCTCCTCAACGGAGACGTAGGAACCTCTTTGTGAGAGGTCCAAACTTCGATGAAAAATCTCCGTGTCTCTCTTATGTTTTGTGGTGTGCTTGCTTTGTCCCCTTTGGTTGTTCTCACTCGATCTACTTGTGTGTGGCGTGTCTATCAAATTCCTGCAGGTACAACACTTCTAGGAGGTGAAGGAAGGTTTCAATTCAAGCGGAATCGTAAGGTTCCCTTCTCTTTGTGTTTCCCGTGAAATTCACCCTCGCGCCCTCACGGAAGTTCCATCCTAGGCAGTTTTAATGGTTTTGTTTAAGTGTTGTGATTTCCATGTTTTTAGATATATTGCCTATTCACCCCCCCCCTCTATGCAACTTTCATATAGACTCCAGCGAAAACAAACCGCTCCGTCGATGATGCCGCTCGCGCGAGTCATATGGGCGTGTCGTACTTGCCCGTGATTTGGCGGACTTTATGTCATTGTTTTACCAAGCCTTTCTACTTGTCGACCAGTTTTCTTGGTGGGATGAACGGACACTCGTTCGAAAATTCTTGTTGGCTCAAGTCGGGTCCGCTTCGTGATATTATAGGCAATTAGGGTGTGTTTTTTTTACAAAATAGTCCTTTTTTGAAACCTTTTTCAGAAATGGACCCCTAGGAAAAGTATTCCCAACAAATGGACCCTTTTTATGGTGCCGGACCCCTTGACACCATAGGTAATTGCCACGACGCCGTGTCCCCTAGCATTTTAATTTTCCACAGCAATGGTGGCTATGGCAACGCTCCTCGGTGGAACATAACGCCCGATCCTTTGGCACCGTAGGACACCGGCACGACGTCGTAGCCCTTGCCGTCGTACGGGTAAATATCAAGCCGTCGCGACCCTTTCTTCTCCACGAGTTCTCTTTCTTCTTCAACCCAAGAGCTATAGCATCCCCCCCAGGAAGGATCGGTGACGACGGCTGGTGCCTGCGGCTAGGTAGCGCCGGCCCTCCGGTTTTCCTCGCGCGCGGCCCCTATCTCATGCCGTCCACACCGCCCCTCTAGTGCGGCCCATCTCGCGCCGCCCCTTGGGCGATCGCGGCCATCCGCCCGCGCTCTGCTCCCTATACCCGTGGAGCCGGTGTGATCGCGACTGGTCGTGGGTCGTTCCCTCCCTCATCGTGAAGGTAATATATGATCCCTTCCTGAAGGAGTTAATTTCCTTCGGTTTAGTCATGTTGCCTTAGGGTTAGGGTTAGCATAAGGATGGCTAGGGTAGGGTTTGGGTTGTGCTTAGGAGTAGAGGTAGGGTTGTATAATTAAGGTAAGGGTTGTAAATTTAGTTTTAGAAATATGATATCATGGTGTGAGATGATGGTTTATAGGGTAGTACGAATATCAATGTTTTGTTGGGTTGAGAAGTTAGACCTCCAACTGCACTCGAGTGCAAGGCTTCGATTACTTTCTCATGTAACTTGGAATTAGTACCCAACCACACCTTGCCTTTGTACTTATGAGGCCCTGATTCAGGGTAAAATGAGGTTTAGAGCCAGGAGCCATAGCGAGCTTGGTGATTAGCTCCTGAGTTGTTGGGTCTTGTTGATATCCTTGGATTACTTCCTCTAGCCAGGTTGGAGACACTAGTGATAGAGATTGCAATTCCAGGTATGATTTCTTCTAGAAAGAGCATCACCCACATTGTTTTATGTGCCTTTCTTACAAATTATCTTGTACTCCAACCCTATCAGCTTAGCATAAAATTTATGTTGCCAAGGAGTATTAAGTAATATTTCTTGCGTACTCCTTGGCCACCCAGGTGGGATGAGCACACAAGAACAGGTTGTCTTGAGGAGGAAGAAGGGATGAGGTATTGGACTCATAACAATATCTGTTACAATGATAATAGTTGATTCCCTCTTCTCTCCACTACGGTGTTTATAAGAGCACTCCATTACATGGGCTAGGCCCAACTCAATCACACACATTTGGGTCCAGTAACCCTACTGGCATTGGCGCGCTTGGCACGTGGTGGTCTTGTCTCGTTCCCACTTCCCTCTTGCTTTGGTTCCCGCCTTGGTAGAACGCCACTCCTATGATGGCTGACATAGATTCAGTCCATTCGGTCGGCCTATCAATCACGTATGTAATATGCCTTGACAAGTATATATTTCATTAAAATTAATCCATTCGCACTGTTTACAATATTAAATCACTGTCATGAAAATAATATTTTAGAAGAAATATAGTTATAATTAAAATTTTAATTTGAAATCTTATTTATTATTCAATATAAGTCATCACTATTACAAGAAGAAATCACATCATGTATATTTAATTACATTAGGTTTTCTTAGCAGTTCCTTGAACTAACTTCACATCATTATTTCCCTTGCAAATAAAAAACTTCACATCATTATTTAATACGAGTCAACATGGATATGAATAAAAAAAGGAAATTTGAATGATAGAATGCAACATGGATATGATTCATTTAATTTTGATATTGTAGTACTTCCGGTTAGTGATGCCTTCAAACCTATAGCATCTAACATGGATACAATTCATTTAATTTTGATATCATAGCACCCCAACCCATTAGAAGCTGAACATGTTTTTGCATTAATGTGAAAGAGTCCTCATGTGATCTTGGTGCACTAGAGTCGTTCTCATGAACCAAAATTAATATATAATAACCTTCGAACAAAACTGCAAATCATTAAACTTTATCATATAATATTGGTATGATTCATTTAATTTTGATATCATAGTACTTCAACACCGTCTTCAAATTGATAGCATCCAACATGGGTATGATCCATTTACTTTTGATATCATAGTACCACAACCCATTAGAAACAAAACATGTCTACACATTAATGTGAAAGACTCTTCATGTCATCTTGCTGCACATAAATCTTTCTGATCATGAACCCAAAACTAATACAAAAAAATCTTCAAACCATAACTCACATTAATGCATAGCCATGTTTTGCTTCTTGTATGCTATATAATAAATAGAAGTGCTTGGTGCAAGCATAATATGCTTGAGTTGTGTACTCAACAACAACAGTATTCGTAGCTAGTCATATTGACTCTGCCCTAGTTTGCAATGCCTGCAAAAGTAGTGCTCGAAATCTTTGTCATTGCATTAGTTTTCACCATGTTTATGACACACCAAGCCTGGAGTGAGAAAGATTGTTACGGTGAGAAAATACTTGTCATAGAAAAGTGCATGAAAACAATCACAATACATGGCGACTATGTCCATCCAGATGCATCTTGCATTCAAGCTGTCGAGGATTCCGACATGACTTGTATTTGTGGCATCATCACCATTAATGATGAATTTGAAATAAGCATGTCTAAGACTGTTCGTCTAGCACGCGAATGTCACAAACCCGTGCCAGGTGGAATTAAATGTGGAAGTAAGTACTTTGAGATGAGCGCTGCTATACGTGCGACTCGGCTATTCGACCCAGCCTTCCGACCAGTGCAAAGGGGCAAGTATCACGAATCGTGATTAGCATCTAATGGTTGTCAAGCAGTCGGAAGATTAAGTCGGATCATCCAGTCGGACGTACAGCTATTCTGCTTTGAGATTCATCTTTTAGAGAAGAAAAGCTGATTTAGGTAGTGATACAAGAGGATAACAAATATGGTATAACTCTATTTTTTGCAGCTTTTACTGTTCCACCAACAGTAGCAAGTCATTGAAGAATTTATGAAATCAATCAGCCAAAGGAAGCTAAGGACGGGCATGTATGGGCTTAGATGGCTTTGCTTTCATGTACGTCTTTGATATTGGAAACATAATAAATACTAATAAAATAAGTTCTATACATAACGATCTGCATCTATGGTGGAATAGAGTTTTCTTAAACAAAATTGGTTTTGTCTTGAGTGAATTGTACCAGCAATCCTCAAACTTCTCCCGAGTTCTCATGTCTCACGCTCGAAGATTGCTGGTGCAATTCACTCTTTTATTTTTAAAGCCGACTGGTCTGACATTGACAGCTCACAATGGACCAAATCCTATGCCGCTTTCATTTGTATATATGAAATTAAACATTTTATGCTGGACCAAGAGGATATTGGCCCAAGTGACCATAATCGGGATATGTCTTCTCTTGGACATTAACATACTACGGATTATCATCGGGGATCTATATCTAAGAAGTATAAAAAAAAAAAAAACTCAGAGGACGACACTTTATTTGCTCATGTTGGGATGGTATTAAATCTCTTTTGCTTCTACTCTTTCCTGCTCTCTACTTCACTTTTGCTACAATTCAATACTAGGGGGGGGGGGGGACACAGCAGATTAGAAGTAACATAGGCATTTTCTTGTTTTAGTAAAATCAACAACAATATCGAGTACACTGAAATCATTCGTGGCAAGCAGTGTGAACACTCAATATATATTGATGATATCAACATGCCACACTATTGAAGAATACCATTATGGATCGCGGCTGACACTGTCCTCGACCGACTAGACCCATTTTGACTGACTGCATGCAGCTTTTGTAGTTACTGCCAACTGGGCACGCTAAAAATAACCAAATTATTCCTTGGTGAATAGGTCGAAAACCGTGGTAATATAGAATGGCCACTGTTAATCACATCGGCTAGATAGTTAATATATTCTAAGATTCAACTACCATAGAACTATGTAGAGAAGAAGATAAATTCAAATTCATCCCTTTTTCATCTAATAATATGTTGTCCTCAAATCATTTGAGTGATGAACAATGCCCGGTGCATTGGGTCTTTTCATAAGACACAAATGAGCTGCGATAATATATTTTCATGTGCTCTTTACTTTTCTAGATAAAAACAAGCTAAAGATGCGTATCATTGAAACCAATTTTGCATATTAGTTTTATATTCTCTACAACTCCCGCTGCAGCGCGGGCAAGTCAACTAGTGTTCAAAGAGTGTGTGAACAGCTCCAGGATAGATAGGATATATATAAGGCCTGAAAAGCAAACCGGAACTTTTGAAAATTAGATAGATACCTTTATAATTTCACCAAAGTTGGAGATATGCCATTATATACATTTCAGAGTATTTTAGGCCCACTTGAATACCAATATATTTTCGTTCCCATCTAGCGTCTGCCTCTGCCGAGAGATTACTTGCCCGGCAATGGCGGCCTTATCATATCATTGGGCACAACCGACGCATGCTTGAATGCTTCAGCCATCGACCTCCATGCAGTTCTTGCCAAGCGGGGTGCGCATCCAAGCAAGTAACTCATGCAAGCCTCGGACTCGCTGCAGTACTCACCGTGCACACTACAACAAATGTGGTCTTCTATGACGAATTCTCTACGACAATACACTGTTTCGTCATAAAATCAATTTAGTTTATGACGTTTTCAAAGCAAGAGCTTGGTTTAATGACGAAAACCAATATTTGTCACTAAATCCGACAGTGAAATTGTCATAAATAAGCACAACACTATATTATAACGGATAGAAACGTCATAATTGATAAATTAGTAAACGTTACAAAGTCTATGACAAATATAAATTGTCATTAAAATTTTTATTTTATAACAACCGTGTGTCACGCGGGACCCATGTGTCATCTTTTTAAAATGAAAGCAAAATATAATTTCTGATAAATGTAAATTACTATTCAATAAATATTATTATACAATGCACACATGGCAATAAAGATCAATATTTCACCACTCAAAATCAAAGTTCCAGCTGGAAATTATCTAGAGAAAAATGCATTAGAAAAAATAGTCAAGTGATACCGTGTCCGCAGGAAAAAAAGAATAGTAGGCACCAAACATGTAACATCCAAAATTTTAAAAAATAAATCAAAAAATAAAATAATCGCAGCAAACTTAAATTTTCTAGAATTAAGTACAAATTCATTCTTTTAAAAAATAAAGTCTCACTGATTTATTTTTAACTAGAGTGATTAATTTCGTTTCAAATAAGTAAAATAAATATTGCTGAGTGTATGGTTTTCTTATTTTTGCTTTTATTTCTCGTAAAGCGGTGTGCCTTGTTATCTTTGTAAAATTTTTGACTTGATTTCAAATTTGCTCAAATTCCCGAAACCAGAAAAAGAATAAAATCTCCACCTCCTCTATGGGCCGAAGCCCACCTTCTTGTTCTCTCCCCATCCCCAGGCTGAAACCTAATTTTTTTGCCAGCCCGGCCTGCTTCCCTTCTCCTCCATAAAGACTGAAAAAAATACAGCCCGCTGCAAGGGGATTCGAACCTAGGTCTGCAGACTACAAAGTTCCACCTTCAGCATTGAAGTAGTTCTGTTTTTGTGTAAAACAACGAAATTTATTTCTGATATACAAGCAAAGAGCAGACTACATCAAAGAGAACCCGCATGGAACATGGTGGACCAATTGCGTCGCGCCACATCGTTGTGTCCAGTCAGATTCGCTGAAGAACTGACCAATGCTTCCATTATTCTTTTTAATCCAGAATTAAAATTTACAATGGGTATTTCTTCCTCATATGAACTCCAAATTTGATGATTCTTTTTTCACAATGTTTCTAAAATTCATGTGTGTTCATTTAAGAGTGTTTGTTTTTATATTAACTGCAATTTATTAGATCATTTTATATGGCTTATTATCTTGCAATTTAGTATATAATACAAAAGCATGTTTTGGAAGAATAATTGGTAATGTAACTTCATAGTTTCTAATATTATCCTAAATATAAGGTTGTGTCGAAATCTGAGATGTCTTTGAGTTTAACTATGTTATTTAGTGTACAAACTTAAAAGATTGGATTAAGTTGTATGAAAATATGTGAGAGATGTTCCATTTATGAACAATGTATATAATAATTCTGATAAAATTATGTGAAAAATTATGACAAGTTTAAGGACCTAAAATATGTTGTCATGTCAATTTTTAGATTTTGTTGATCTAAGTTCAATTTCTTATAATTATTTTATGATAAGCTTAAAACTAAAAGTTGAATTATCAGTAGCAAATAATTGATTTTTCCTCTCTATCAATTATACGTGTTGTTACAAGACTTATCAGTCAAACTATAATTTTTTTAGAATTTCACGGATCTTATTTGGGGTACATATAGTTCATTCTATACTAATTTTTGAAATACACTTAAAAATTCATTTAATCTATTGAAAATAGTAAACCATTTCAATTAATTTTCTAATTACTACACAACAATATATATATATATATAGTCTAGTTTATTTTAAAAATGTGTTTGAGTTCATGAGGTCGTTTTATTTGTAAGTTGTTGTACAAATATAGTTTAGTTAATCAAAATAAAAATTAAGTCGATCTGGAGTGTGACTAGACCGCTGAGGCTCAAAGCTTCCTGTCCTCTGGCCCATATAGTGTCCAAGCGGCCCAAATTTACCGGCCCAACTTATCTTAAGCCGTTAGATCACAACAGACGGATCGGATGTACTTGTAGTAGAATAAATAGCCATCACTCATGCTCTTCGGATCAAATCCCTAGCGCTCACCACACTTCTCCGCCGCAACCACAGTTCCCTTTCTCTCTGGCCACCGCATCCTCCTTCTCTCCGCCCACCGCCCACGGATACCGGCAGCTACCTTCGTTGGGTCCATGGCCCTCCGGTCGCCTCTGCAAGTGCTCCTTCCTCTCCAAAGCCAGCCTTGCCTCACCCGAATCGGCGAGCTCGTCCCCGAATCCCCTCGTCCAGCGGCGCCCGTCAGGATCCTCAGGCGGAGCGCGCCGGGCCTGATCTCGAGTTTCCCCAGAGGCATCGTCGACGGGAGCTGCTTCACCGTCATCTTCTTCAACCTCACGCACAAGGCAGCCATGGGGGAGCAACCACCCTGAATCCGATTCGCCTCTCTGTGAGCAATCCCTATTTCCTGTGTCTGTCTTCTATGCTTCTTGCTGTAGCTAATCATGGCCAGGACTGCCATTTTCCCCTACAGCAACTGCCTGAGTGGAGTCTTCATCTTTTCCATTGCCGGCAACCCAGCTTGCAGTCTCGCCGCCGTCCGTCGCAGCCGAGGAGCACGACGCCGTCCACCCTGACCTGCACTTCTCCCTGTTGTTCAGGCTGGTGAGCTGCTTGTCGTTTCCTCCCAAATGTAGTTCGATTGTAATTTTTCTTTGTCTGATGATAACGGTCCTGGTTGGCTAAGTTTCCTCCTAGCATCATGATTAATCTCATGCTGTTTTTTCCAATTGAAGAATTTATATTGGTAGCTACTAGTCTCATTCGAGTGTACTCTCACTCCTTTGGTCAACAAATATCAACATAGATTAATATGTATTTTGCGAGGCGAAACTAGATGCTGATTCATGCATTAGTTGCACATGTTTATCTTTTGGTATACGAGATCATAATTGACTTCATATTGGCATGCACCTCTGTACTGAATATTACCTGTATCATTCAACCTATACTTAGCTGAGAAACTATATGTGATTTGTTGTGTCATTACTTGCACAAATATAATTAGTGTGCACTGGATTCCTATGTCTTGAGGTTCTTTATTGACCTGAATTGTTCTACATTTTCTTGCAGGATGCCATCAGCATCAGTTCCTTTGTAAACAATGAAGCCTCTGTTTTCACCACAGATCTGTTTATGATACATCTCTAATTTAATACATGGTGAGAGCAAATTGACAATGGACAGCAGCTTACCTGTGGTGCTATAAGTGCCATCTTGATCTACATGTTGGCTTTCTTCATTTCAATCCCGACAAAAGAAGAAAATTTGTGAATGCTGCTCATTGATATAATAATTAATATTGTGATTGATCTATGGTTGATGCAAGCATCATTTAGTTTTTAGAAATAGTAAAGATACACAATACTAAGGCATGTTACATTGTTTTTTTTGCAGATGATACTCAATGTCACATACAACATTGCAGCGGTTGAAGTTGGTGTAGGGCCCTCATTAAAGGGTGGTATTCTGGTTGGTGTCGTTAGGATTAGTGACTTACAAATTATTTGTCCTGTTAAACATGTTTGTATTTTGCTGTATGGGATTTGGTCAGTGACATCTGTACACAAATAGATGTTGCTACATGTTTGGTAGCAAAATGTGAATATTTTAATTTTTACAATGTTTGGTAACTCGGCTTGACAATGAAAGCAGCTTTATGAAAAAGCCTATCAGAAAAGCGGACTGAGATGTAAAAAGCCTGAGAGGTGGGCTGAATGTTAAAAAGCTTGCAAAATTGGTGGGTCCAATGTTAAATAGCGTGAGAAACAAGTGGGCCGCAAGTTAAACAGCCTGTTAATTAATTGAGTCAAAAGTTAAATGACCTGTTATTTAAGTGGGTTGGTTGAAAGTAAAATCGCTTACCAATTACTTGGGCCGAAAGTACCTATGGATTATTCGGGCCAAAATTAAAAAGGCTTGTGAATTTAATGGTCCTGTGAAAATAATGGGCCGAAAAACCGATCGGCCATGCTAGCTCCGGTCCAATGGTTCATGACAAAAATCACAAGCGTCATAAAATTGTATGACGAATTTAAAAGCGTTATTAAATTGTATGACGAATTTAAAAGCGTCATAAACAGTTTATGACAAATTTTAGAGCGTCATAAACGTTTATGACATTTCTGTGGAACGTCACAAATTTATGACGAAAATAATGAAAACGTCACAGAAGGTAATTAGCTACGCACCTTCTATGACAAAACGATTTTTGTCACCGCTGCGTCATGAAAAGTAGTTTGTGATGAATTTTAGACCTTCTATGACAAAATTACATCGTCATAGAATGTCAAAATTGTTGTAGTGGCAGGAAAGGGGACGGAGGGAGAGATGGACGGGGAGACAGCTGTCAGGCGAAGAGATAAGGCAGGGGTAAAATGAGACATAGCAAAATACGTATGTCTGTAAGTGGCTCTGAAGCACTTTGAAATGTATATAATGACATATCTCAAACTTTGGCAAAATTATATGGTACTCATCTGATTCCCAAAAGTTCAATGGCATATTTCCAACTCATGACAATTAAAATGACATAGATCAAATTAACCCTTTAATATTCCCGAGAGCACAGTCCCTGTTAACTGTCAAACAGGCAACATGGCTGTCCTTGATGCTGCCACAGCGACCGGTTATACGGTAGGAAATCTAAAGACGATTGTACCGTCGAGTGTTTTAGTGCAAGCAAGCTAAAACCCTCTGGTCGATCCATTAGGATATCTCATTTTTGGATATTAAAAGGTATTTGTAAATGGGTTTTATTTTTTCCTATGTACGCATGCACACAAACAAGTCGTAAGCTGGTTGGTTTGATGGCGGTTTTTGTACTCATTAGGCAGAGCAAGGGATATTGATCCCTACTAGTAGCTATAATGTTATGCCATTTTATCCCCCCCCCTCCCAAATTATTCCACAAGAGGATGGTTGTTGCACACGTGTTGACTGTACCACTCAATTACTCCTTCCGTCCAGAAATATAAAGATTTGTTGACTTTTCAGCATCACGTTTGATCATTCGTCTAATTCAAATAATTTATGAAAATATACAAATTTTTAAATTATATTTAAATTATATCTAATAATAAAACATATCATAACATAATAAATAAATTTTTTAAATAAGATAAATGGTCAAATGTGATGTCCAGCAGTTAACAAATCCTTATATTTCTGGACCGAGGAGTAGCTACTAGATTATCAATAATGTCACTCCTATTTTACAAACAGAGGGAAAGTAAAATTAATTTTCTTGATTGTGATCAAAATTCACTTAGAATAAGTAGGTATGTTCAACTTTGATTGTGATCAAAATTCACTTAGAATAAGTCGGTATGTTCAACTTTGATTGTGTCATACTGAACTTCACGAAGATAAGGATCTTACACGAGCAAAAATGCCCGATAGAAGCAAAGAAATATTGAACCAATAACATCGTGATAATTGAACCTTGTGTGTTAGACGTTCAAAGCTAATCAGAAATATAGTTCGTCTATACCGTACATGAGTAATTAAGAAAACGTTTCTAGTCTAAGTAATTAAAATTGACCATGCGAAGAAGAGCCGGAAAAGCAACAAGGTTTTTCTTTACTCACATTTAGGAGCCACACATGTGTTTCTAGGGCCCGCACATGTTGTGGGTATTGAACTATGATAAATTAAATTGAATTGAGCTCGTTCGGTTCGGCGGGATGCTCCCGTTAAGCTTGTGATGGCAAGAACAAAAGGGCTTATCTCCTAGAACATCTTCCGTGAATTTGGAGCAATCAAGATTTATGAAACCGACAAAAAACCATCGGTTTCATGATTTTCCAGAAATTTGATCCGGTCTGGTTTGAGAAGAAAATTGGTTTTCAATTGATCAATCGTAAGAAGCAAGGGATAAATAGGGCAACTAAGCGGATTTCTTCTAAAACAAGAAATTATCTAGTAAATCGAGAAGAATCGAGCGATAAAACTATAAGAAACAAACATGTTTTCTTTCAAATTTCATCAAAATAATTTTTATACATTTGAGCGGTTTGTCAACCTATATCTTTATATATGCTTTTATTTAAGCAGATGGAGTTGCTACGCACATTCAAATGGCAAATAGTTTTATTAGATAAATTATAGCTAAATTTAATTTTTTGTTATAAGACGATTTAGCAAAAGTTGTAAATAAGTAAACGATTAGAGTAAACTGTAAAATAAAAAAATATTATAGTGTAAAATTGACTAGAGGTTCGAACATGGATAGTTCAGCTTCTAGAAGGTACTACAATCTACCAGCAGAACAAATCTCGTTTTCTACCAAGACTAGTCCGGATAGTATTTGTCTCTTTCAGATCGACAGGCCTGTTAGCCTCAAATTTTTGGCACGCCCTATCTCCTGGTTAGAGATGGCAATGAATACCCGATACTCGAAACCGGGCGGGTAAAAACCCTATTAGGGGAAAGGTATGGGGCACATATTGTACCCATGAGTATGTAAATGGGATAGATTTTATACCGATAGGTTTGTGGGTATGGGTTCGAGAACTATAAACCCTTCCCTGTGTACCCGCAAACCCAATATTTATGTATGATTTGTGGTTAATATGTGAAGTTATTATTATTCTTGTAACTCCAATGCTCTATTGCCTCTATAAAAAATAGACTACTAACATATGATCTTATTTTGTGCATGTGATTAACAAAATTTCTCATTAAGTTACTAAAAGTTATCAAAGTATCAAGAACTTGTACAAAGTATCATGGGTATGAAAAACCCGTGGGTACCCGACTACCCGATGGATATGGATATGGAGTAAAACTTTCACCCGATCGTGGGTATGGGTATGGATATGGGTATAATTTAATTTGATGGGTATGGGTATGGGTGACTAGAACCCGACGGGTGTGTATCTGTTGTCATCCCTACTCCTAGTTTTCCACGATTCGTCGCCAAAAATATTCTGGTTTCGCTCCCTCGAAGTATCCCTGATGGATTACACCGGGAATCCTAACTACCATTCCCTCTTTTTTCTGAAAACAATTACTCTGTTTCCCTCCGTGAGATGCCGCCAAGAGTCCTGGGTTTTAGGATCGCAACCTCCTCCACCTAGGTTCTAAAGGATACAAACCCCCGTCAAGTCCTCTTCAAATTAGCAGTTGTTGTATTCTTGTTAACTCCGTTGGCCACATTGACTTCATAGTTTCCCGTCCACGGAATCGCACGAAGAAATTCAGCCACACTTCTGCGAGCAGAGATTGGAACAGAGGTTCGTGTCTCTATAAAGTGTTTCATCAACTTCTTTTTTTCTTTCAAATTTGTTTTCTGAATTATTGCAACATCGAATTGGGACAATTATCCCGAAGTGATATTTGATACATGGATGTCTTATTTGGGGGGGGGGGATTTCAAAGGTTCGGACTACTGTCTAATTACGTAGGTTGTCCTACTTTTTCTGCTGGGATGCTAGATGTATCTGCAATAATCTGGTAGATAGGGCCCTTGTTTTTCAATGTTTATAAAGAAAGAAAAAAACTTGTATATGCGTATACTGTTACACCATGTTTGAATTGTAACATTTTTTTATTATATAGGCACGATAGAAATGGCCTAATAATGAACCTGCACCTAACAACAAATGGATGAAGACCCTTAAGGCTTGTTGTGCAAAGCTAGCATCCGAGGCGATCTACGATCCGAGGATTTATGCAGTAATGGCATACAAAACAGAGATCGAGGAAGAAATCATTGAATTTGAAGCTGCAAAGCTGATCCTGCATGCACATGAGTATCGTACGTTCAAGTATCTTTTAGTTGGATAAACATTGATGCTTGGAATGAACTATGTAACTGGTGGGGTTCAGATAAGTTCATATCAGCCAGTGCTATGAAGAGAGATGCACGTCTATCTAGACCTGAAATTGTGAACTGGGGGGGGGCTTCCGTTGTATTGCATTTTTATTTAAACATATGCCTCAATGTCATAATATATATTTATGTTCAACAGGAGGTGACATATGGAAGACCATTTAGCTTGATTGAGGTATTTGAAGTGCACACGGGAGGGTCTAAACAAGAAGTGGCAGAGGGTAATGGCCAAGAACATTATAACATTTTTATATTATTTATTTATGCACTCACACAATTTCCACTTTTTAGGATATTATCGTGAGGGCATGAGGCAGGTTTATGGAGAGGATGTCGATTGGGTTCGGGATCCTTTTGATGCACAAGTTATGTATGACAACACCGAAAGGAAGCCTCATGTGAAGTTTGCAATTGCTGATGGTGCTATTGATAGCTCGAAGTGATGTTCTCAGCTAACACTCGTCCTTCACAGCCCCATAGTTCCATCCAAAGGGAGAGAGATCTGATTCAGCAGGTCCAAGATATCAAAAGACAATGCCAAGAGGACGCAACTTAATTTGCGATGCACTTAACAAGTTTAATGCAGATATGGTTTAGGTAATTCTATCCATATACAAGTAACATGTTGCTGTATAAATTTCTTTATGTCATTTTTATCTCAATTTAGTAACCAACTACTGCAATGTTTTTTACTATATGAGGCAGGGATGTCTGTTGGAGTATAAGTGAATTGCCCGCCTTTCCTCATCAGCTTAAGCTTTTTGGTGAGTTGGTTGGTGCGTGCAACTCAATAATGTGCAACTGCTCCTCTACCTCAAATCAATATAGTATCATTGTTCCCAAGCCCTGTACAAACGCCTTCTGAGTAGGTAAGTATCAGAATTCAGTCTGCCCTACTTGCTCTTGTTCTCTCTCAAATATTAAAATTCTTATTAAATTGAATCCGTCTATATGGACACACTAGTACCCATGTGCCAACTTTGGACACCTAATATGAATACTTATTTGTAGGACACCATAGGAAATAGTTCTGTAAATGCAACATTACAACGGATGGGTAGAAGTCCATCTTGTCAGAGGCCTGATATTTATCAATAGGTTTGATGATATTTTTTTCTTTACCTTTAGAATCTTGGACTCATCTGTCCTCACTAAGTTAGATTTGGTTTGAAGGGCAACATGGAGAACAATTCTGTAGATGTTGGGTCACAACAAATGAATGTAAGTTCTTTTAATCATGCTACTGGGCAAACTTTTCCAAACACTTATTGACAGGTGAATCTGTATTATATTTTTCTTGTCTGTTTACTGCACAAATTAGCATTCCATAAGCCTTAATGGTTCACACTAAATTTAAAACTACCACGTTGTTCTTAGGTTGGAATGGGAAATGGTTGTGATAATATGGAGTTGCAAAGAGTGGACGGAATTAACTTTCGATATGCTCCCCAGCAGGCTACTCTCAACACTTCGCAACATGTAACCTTCAGACGTATTTCTAGGTACGTTTCAATGTTTTTGGAGTTTATTTGTTTAATGTTCTCAATCTGATAATTTTTTATTGAACCTATAATTTACAAAATAATCTTGCTTTACTCTATTGATTTTTTAATATTTTCTTGATACCAATTCTACAACATTGTAACATTTGAGCAAGTCCAAAGTATAACCGTTCCTTTAGTGCTAAGTTTGTTTCCAGAGAAGTGTATATATATATGAAAAAAAAAGCTATAAAAATAGCATATTGCCTTGCTTTAGTTGCACTTATAACAAGTGAGCATCCATGTGGATGGTGAGTCACCAATATACATATGCCACATCACCAAAATACGCCTTATGGATGGTATAAACTAGTTTAATGACCCTAATTTGCAATTTTATAAGTATAGTGATGAAACTAAAATGACCCAATAGGTACAATGGCTAATGACTATTCATGTATTATATTCTTTATTTTATCTTAACTCCATGCAAGCCCCCTTTTCTCACAGCACTTCAACAAATATCGTATTGCATCATCTTTTTTTAAAAGGAAAATTTTGGTAAATGGTTATTTCTTATTTTGTATCAATAAATTGATCTGTAATTCCTTTATAAGCTGACCAATGTCGATTTCATGCTTGTTCAAATAATGGAAATTGGGCACAACGCATCAATCATAGGGAGTTTACTGTCGCAGCTAGCTAGGGGACAACGCATCAATCTTTCTGAAGTTCCTGGCAATGCAAGCACTAATGTGATTTCCTGGAACGCAGTAAGTTGATCCAGAATGCATGGAAGTTGACTGTCGCAGCTCGGGGAAAGAGAGCACTGCTCTCACCATCAATTGCTGAACTGGGGATTTTCAGCGCAACTCCTGAAGTGAGCCCTTTCTTTTGATTCGAGAAATGAAAAAAAATATTGATCTGATACTGATCGAATTTAGTACAGCCAATGAAAATAATGCATACAACTGCCATGGCTCAAATAAAGATCAAAGATAATTTTGGTCGCAAAAAAAAAAGATCAAAGATAATTCAGTGCTTATTGTCATTGTTATCCTTGTGTAACCTTGGCTTCTAATGGCTCAGGTTCTAATCCATTACTGTATTCGTTAAGTACCTAATTTTGTACAGAATTTGAAAGCTAAACCACCATCATCCTCTCTGGTTCGCATTTGGTGAAAGCTCTCTTTACTCAGGAAGTAAGATGTGACAGCCCCCTTTTGTATGTTCCTAAACAATGTTTTACGGTGTACTTCTAATTCATATTTCGAGAAAGGGCTAGTTGGCATCTGTCAATGTTTTGCTCAAAGAAGGGCAATAGCTTAACTTAGAAGCAGCGACTTTTTTCGTCTACATATATAGTAGAATGCTTGCACGAGCGAGTTTCATTGTTCTACTTTAGATACGCAGAAAGTGATCCTTATCTCCTGAACTTTAATTTCATCCGTTAGTTTATAATGTGTGCCATATATCTGCTTGCATGCTTTTTAATCTGTAGTTGAATTCCAGTTTTGCCGTCATTGCTAATTAATAGCCTAATACGTACTTACCCTCTGCCTGAGCCCTGAGTTCCTACAGCTCTGAATCGTTGATAGGAATGCATGGCCGGTTCAGGTTTTAAATTCTTTTGCATTAGCATTAGCATTATCATTATTTAGATGTGTTTGGATCAAAAGTGCTAGTTATGGTGGCTATAACAAAAGAGTAAAGTCGTTTGCTTGTGATTCCACATTTCATCCACTAGTATGGACAAGCAAGTAGATGTTAAAAGCTGCCATAGTAGTCTTATTATTAGAGCTGTCCACGACACACGCGTCTATATATGTACCCAAATGAACCGGGCACCGAGGGTGACGGTGCAGCCGGGAGAGAAAAGGGATTGCCATTGTTACTATTAGTAGGCGAACACGGTGACGCGCAGCGAAACTGAGAGAGAGTACGTAATCTCTCGCGGAATGATTTCTTTGTATACTGCCCGTCCACCTTTTTTGAAAACGGCGCACTGTTCTTTCTGTTTGGTACGGTACATATATAGTACCCAACGGCGTCGACTAGCAGACGCACAGTATATCTGGTGGCCTGCTTGCTAAGGAACATGCAGAATCCGGAAGGAAACCTGCGCTATCAACCTATCTCTCGCGCTAGTGGGCAGGCTGGAGCTGGATCCCTGAGAGGGGCTTGACAAAGTGTAACACCCCGGAATTTCAAGTTCTGGATTATGCACGAAATTCACAAAATTTTAAAATTTTTTAAAGCATATTTAAATATTATCTAAAGGATAATATTATAAATATATCTTTCTTTCTTTCTTATTTAAGAGGAAGAGATGATCTTTTAAACTCAAACAATTATTTTGGTTTATAAAGTTTCAATAATGAATTTTCCTAAAAGAACGTATGATTTTGTTTTGGTTGTGAAAATGACTTAATAAAAATATTTTATCTGATTATTTTAGAGAGCAAAATTTCACACAAGGTATTTTCCATTTGCAAGAAAAGTAGAAGTGTGTTGTCATTTTATGTGAACCAAAGAGTTGTTTTTGAAAGATAAATAAAGTTTGATCTAAAGAAACATTTATTTAAGAAATACTTTTGATTTACGAAAATAAATTTATTTCAAAAGGCATTATTTTATACAAGGTATTTCACTTTGAAAACCAAATGAGAGCTTTATCATTTCATGTGAGAAAAAGGAGTTATTTCCAAAACTAATTAAACTTTGATTTATAAAAGCTTTTGATTGAGAAATAAATTTGATTTATGGTTTAAATACTTTAAATATGTGACAAAGGGCTTATCAAATAAATGTATTTGATTTATGCAAAGGTTTACTTAATAAATGTAATTGATCTATGAAATATTTTCTTTTATCATTACATGGGGTTTATAAAAGAATTTATGAAATAATATTTATTTTTGTTTAAAGTATTTTATCTATGAGCTTTTAGTGTCAAAGTATTTTAAAAAGGAATATAAAGAGGGCTATCTTTTTCTTAATGAGTTAATTTTGAAAACTAATTATTTTATACCACCTTTACCAATTATCAATTAAATCTAAATTAGACTATATATATAATTATATACTTTGCTTGCTTTCACGATGGGTGGTTGCATTAGTGTTTTTATTGAATGAAAATAGATTTCATAATTCGAATAGAATTTATTTTGCGTTTTATTGGCTTTTGAAATAGAATGGAAAAGAGAATAAAAAGAAAAAGAAAACAAAGCCCTTCTTTAACTCATGGGCTGATTTTCCCGGCCCATTCCTTCTCTTCTCCCTCTCGCTCTCGGCCCGGCTCCGGCCCGCAGGCCCAACCCCAACCCGCCTCGGGCCCGCGCGAGCCCATCTCCAACCCGAACCAAAATCGGAGGCGAATCCACCTCCGATTCCGGCCGTCCTTGGCGTGCGTGCCGCGGACTCGCCCCCTATGTAATGCGCCGCACCCGTGCTTGTCCTTCCGCACCCCAAACACCCCAAAGTCCGAGCCCTAACTCGCCACCGCCGCCTCCATCGCCGCCGCGAGCTCGAGCTTCGTCGCGCCGCCGCTCGGGGCCCTCGCATCGCCCGTGGACCGCGCGCCGCCCTTCACCTTGACCCGCCGCCGCCGCTCGCGAAGTTGGGAGCCCGGCCGTCACCTAAGTCGCCCCCGCGACGCCGCCGTGCACCTCCGCCCGCCCGTCACCGTCGCGAGCCGCCTCCGTCTTCCCCGCCGCCGCGCAACCGCCTCCGGTGAGTCCGCCATCTTCCCCGCATCACGTACGAGCTCCCCGCGTCGAGAACGAGGCACCGGAGCCCCCGATCCCGCAAGCTCCGGCGAGGAGCCATGGCGCCGCCGCTCACCGTCGGTGGCCGGACGCCGCCACCCCGGGCCGGATCAATCCGGGCCGTTGGATCTTGGATCTGCGGTCCAGATTATAAAATCGAACTGTTATTTGGTTTTCTTACAAAAACACCCCTGCTCGTTTTATTTAATTAATAAAGAACCCCTCCACGTTCACATAATCAACCCTAGGTTATTTTATATTTATGTTTTAATCCTGTTAGGGCGCAGATAATGTAAATTTTACACATTAGCCCCTGAGTAATTTTATAATTATATTTAGGTCCTGCACTTTTACAAAAACAACCCTACGTTTTTCATAAATTATATTCCGGTCCGAACTTTTACATTTTAGCCCCCATACTTTCTGAAAATTATGAATAGGTCCCTGGACTTGGCTTTTTGCAGATAAGCCCCATAGTTTTAATATTTTACGTTTAGGTCCTGCTATTTATAAAATCCAACCATAGGTTTTATTTAAATTCTGTTTTAATCCTTGTCGCATGCTAGTACTATAAATTTGCAAATTAGCCCTTGTAGTTTGTTAATTTTGCGAACGTATATTTTGTGACTAGGGAGATTTACATGCTAACCCTCTAACTCTATAGTTAATTACGTTTATGCTCTTTATTTCATAAAAGTCACCCTAGCCTTCGTTTTAGTTCTGTTTTCGACCTAATCTTTTTCGTTAAGACTTTTAGCTAATTGTTAAACTATTTCTAAGTCCTTAAGCCATATTTATTTCAATGTTTTAATTATGGCCTTTTTACGAAAACACCCCTAACCTTTTATTAAATTACGTTTACGCCTCTCGTTTTCTCAAACCGCATTAAAGTATGTTCTTTTACAAATTGAACCCTGGTGATTTATAAACTTATATTTTTAGACCTTAACCTTTTTACACTCTAGTCCTTAAACTTTTCCATATTTACAAAATGATCCTTAATCTGCAGTTTAAACCCTAGATCTTGAAACCTCCGTAACTTTTCGCTCGTAACTCCGATTAAGCCGATTCTTGCGCTCACGAGATCGTAGCGACGTGTACTATTTATTAGTAATGTTTTCATAGTCATTAGGTATTGTTTGATGTATTGTTTCTTAGTTTGCTTGTATGCTTGTTTCTTGCATGTTTGTATCGGTGTGACGTTAAATAGAAGAACGTACTTTTCGAAGACCTCAAGAGCAAGAATTGAAGACATGAGCAGCAGCAAGGGGAAACAGGCAAGTGTCCTTGATGCACATTGAGCCTACTTCTTACTATCTGAATTTACTTTTATGCATTGCATTTAATTTGAATCCTATTGTGTCATATCCTGTTCCATACTATTTTCCTTGTCGCTCTGGTTTTGGGTGTAGTGTTATAGTATGGATACGTCATTGCTTAGCATGCTCACAATGGGCTTTACAAAAGAACTAAATGCTAATCTTGATTAAGTATCCACGTGAACATAATGATCAAGAAGCTGGTAATGCTTTCTAGCAACATGGAACTTAGGTGATCTCGACAGGAGGATTGTCGATGATGGTGCCGGTGCACACGGTGAGTTGTGGTGGTACCTGTTTGGGATCATAAGGACCGGTTCTTGGAGCGGCAACCCAGGACTTCCGCACAAAGCACGTGGCTGATAATGGGTAGGTAAGGTTTAGTACCAAGGTAACTTCCCGGTTTTGCGGGCGTCGAGGAAGGATGAAGGAAGAAGGTGTCTTCGGATTCGGGCGAGGAAAGGCAGAGTACTTGAAGCCACGGTGCAAGAGGGGGCCTCCGGGTGATGCGTCACTTTTACGGCGGTGAAACCTTAGCATGGGCGTTTTGCAAGCCGGGAAGTCCTTCGAAAGATCTTGCGGTGATCTCTTGGCCTCACACCTAAGGAAGTGTGCTGGTATAATGGAGGTTTTATTCACCGACGGGTGATGGAATCACCGACTTGTGGGTAAAGTTGTGCCACCTCTGCGAGTGTAAAGCTGTTATAACAGCCGTGTTCACGGTCACGAACGGCCTGGATCCTCACGAGAACTAGAGGGATGGTTTGGGTGGGGTAACCCTTTGGTAGCTACAAGCGGGGTAACTTGTAGTGAGGTGTGAGCTACGAGGCGGGTAATCTGTAGTGTGGTTGGCTATAGGCGGGGTAACTCTGTAGTTTGTTTTGCTACGAGCGGGGTAACTCGTAGTGTGGTTTGCTGCAAGTAGGGTAGCTTGCGGTGGTTAACAGGTGGGGTAGCCTCGTTAGATTATTTTTCACCTAGTAAATAGGTTGTTTTAATTAACTTGACTAGTGTAGGTGCTTTCTATTGCAAACCATGTGTTAGCCTTCCTTTTATTCAGCTTACATGCCATGTATTCCCACACTTGCTGAGTACGACATGTACTCACTCTTGCTATTTCCTTTTTGCTACCAACTACTGCTGCTCGGAAGATGGAGAAGACCACCGATGAGAAAGGTGTAGGCGTGCGAAACCCCGGTCGATTGCCTGTGGTGTTATGGAGTCTTCCGCTAGCGTATATTGTATTTAGTCCTTTGAGACAATATCGATGTAAGTAGTCGATTTATTAAAGACATTGTTCTTTTATCACATTATTTGTCCTGTGTGCGTGAAAACTTGTTCCTGGACACGCATACAGATGCATTCGGTTTTGATCGTTAAAACCGGGTGTGACACAAAGTGAGGCTGTCACATGTCGACAAGAAAGCCCGGCAATAAATTTCATTCCTACTCGAGCCGCCCCTCGTGTCTGTCTTTCTGACCAAAACTCACACACACACACACAGGCCACTGCAGAGAGACGAGCCCTAAGCCATGGACGATGTTCCCTCGATTTCTCGAGCTGAGCTTGAGTGTATACTGCGGACACGATACGACGTCCAAGAATCCTTTTCTACCTGGACCGAGGAGACAGACCAAGATCGTATTTGGGAAGAAATAGGTCGGCGAGTGGCGGACTACGGTTTCCAGCGCCGATCAGGTGCAACATGTAAACTGATAATTGAGAGGCTGCATGAGTGGATTCGTCAGCAGCGCACGGCAGCAGCATCGGGGACGCCGCCGGTTCGGAGGCGCCACCGGGTCGGAGCTCCCAACCACAGCAGCCCCCGCCGCGGCTCCGGTTGGAGCCGCCGGCAAGTCCACCCGTCGCTCTGCGTCCTCGAGAAGCACCCGTCGGGATCAGGCTCAGGCTGCCCGCTCCTCCAGCCGCCGGGCCGGAGCTTCCAACCTCATCTGCCACCGCCACGGCGCCCGCTGGTCCGCCAATCGTCCTGCGGCCTCGAGCAGCACCCGTCGGGCCAGGCGGGATCAGGCTGCCGCCCGCTCCTCCGGCCGTCGCCGCCGCCGGTTCAAGCGGGCTGAAGCTGCCATCCATTCCGTCCGCGGCTGGTGCAGGCTCGGCCTGGGGTCAGGCTGCCAGTGACACCCACTCCGGCCGTGGCTGCCAGCTCGGGCGTCGACCTGCCGTCGTTGTCTCCTGGACCCGCCGACGGTGCTCCGTCGATGGCGGGCGGCTCGAGTTCCCAGGCCGTCCAGTCACCGCCAACCCCACCACCATGGATCGACGACCTCGAGTCGAGCATGCTGGTCTCCATCCTAATCTTCATGCTCCAAATGAATGGTCAGCTTCAGGGCGTCCAAAAGTGGCAGGTGGTATCGTCTATTCTCGCCTCAACAACACAGCAGCAGCATCGAAGTGCATCAGAATGCAAAGGACAATGGAGGTTCATGCGGTACAGTTACCAAGCGTTCAAGAAGAACCCTGGATTAGGGTGGCCAAAACCAGCATGGTTTCTGCCTTTAACCTGCTACTACGAGCTCAAGGAATTTGCTCGTAACAATCCAATGTTACACCATTGAAATACTGATGAGCAATGGAGTTCAGGGGCCTCTGGGGGGTTTGCTATACGATACGATGGACATGTGATTGTCCGGGTGTTGGTCCTCGAACCAGCCCAGCGCGTCTGTCGTCCACCGGAGGAGTCCGTCATGTTGGCCTGCACCGGCGAGATGACCATGCATAGCCGTCGGAATATATAATGTCTTTAATTTGCACTATTCCGAACTCATCAAAAGCATATGTAATCAGGAAATCGAGGAAGGATATATGACAGTACTAATAAAAAAGATTGACGTACAAAACAAACTAGAATGCAGTATTCTTTTTTATTATTTTGAATTTCTGGTGGAGTCAGGGGTCCTGATCGTCCAGGCTCATGCCGCGGATGAGGCAGGCGGCGAGATCGCCGAGCCTGTCAACCTGCAACTTTTGGCCCTCGGGCATGAACATGTTGAACGCCATCGCCAGCTCCGGCGTATCCCGGAACAGCTTCCCGGCGATGTGCAAGAGCCTATTGCGGTCGATCCGCTGGTACTTGAAGTCGATCATCGTGGCGAGGAAGAGCCGGTACTTGTCCGGGTGCTCATCCTCGAACGCATCCTTCACCATCTGGATGAAGCCCAGCGCTTCTGTAATCGACCGCGTCCTGCCACCGCTGCCGCCGGAGTAACTCATGCTGACCTGAAATGGCGAGGTGACCAAGCAGAGCCCGCCCGAATATATACGACAAGTGAAGCCGAACTAGTATATCCGGAACGCAAGATCTGCAGATCGTCAGAAGGATTACGCTTTGCTTTATACAGGTCTCGATTCAACAGAGTAGCTCTGTAAAACTCAACTCATGTGGGCAGTGGTGATGCCGAAAGCTATTGGTGGCTGACCAAGCAAGCCGTCGCTTCATGCACGAGTTCAAGATCCGAGATGACTGCCCTCCATTTACTGCGCCTCTTTCATTTTTGCTTATTTCGTTCAATGCGTCACTGAACTCGGTCAGAAGTACATGATGCGGCACTATGAATACGAGATCGATGGTAAAATATCGGCTCTAAATATTCTTCCTAGGCTCCTAGCAACTGCTCGCTGGACGCGATGGACAAATTGCACCCCTACAAACGGCAAATACTACGGTCACCACGCAAACAACTAGCACAGCAAGTTTTTATATAATACTCTTCTATTATGAATTTGCTGTCGTTAGGACACCAGGTTGGTAATGGAGGAGTACGCAATAAACATCAAGAGCCTCACGCAATCAATAGAATCAAGCGATATCTGGTTACAAGCTGAACGATCTTGACGATGAGTACGGAGGTAAACATTCAGGCAGTAAGAAATTATGGTCGGTTTCATTACCAGGTGGACTACATAACTGTTGACACTGGTTTAATTTTGTGCCTACATATCTTGAATCGAAAATCATGGCCGAAAAAGAAAAAGACCTATACCAACAGCAACAAATGATGATTAGTTAATAGGATCCTTCTACCATCGAAAACCAGTCAAAAAACAAACAACATGCTGCTAATACAATATATACACATTTTTTGGCTTCGACACAGCTGACTGCGGTGGCCTACATGCTCGCTTCGCTTTTTGGTGTATTTACCCCTATTGTCTTCCTCCAGCTGTTATTCCAAAACGTCACTATGCTGCAGATTGTGGATGAGCCCACCACGACAACGATCCAGCAGCTTCTCAATGTTGAAGCAAAGCAGCTTGTAACAACAGCAACATCTCTCAGTTTACATACTGCAGAAGGAATAGTAACATCAGATTGTTAAACAATACCTAGATCGTAATGCAACATAATAACATAACGAGATATAATATATGACAGGGCTCCAATAAATATGTCACTAAGTTCAAATAATGCACAGGCTTGGAATTACCAGGATTACGCCAAAGGGGCCTAAGGTTTGGATAAGAATCTATTGAACCGCTGCGCTTTCGCAGCATATATTTTCAAAATCTGAGACCTGTCGGGCACATTCCCACCCTGTGAGAGTTTCTGCCTCTTCCTCAACCGAAACAAGAAATCTTCCGTGTCAAGGACATATGAGACCTGCATTAAATCATAGGACATACTTTATGTCAACTTAAATTGTATGCAACGGAATGTCCAATATTATAAAAGATGCACACCTTAGAGGTCTTGCACGATATCTTGCATTCAAGACCATTTACAACTTTGATACCATCCATAGCCTTCATAGAATCTGAAGGCTCATCATTATTAGAATGCTTCCGCTTATTCCTGGGAGAACAACATGAGATCAGGCATAAACAACGATCAGAAATTTCAATTGATGTAACATGGGAAAAACAGTACCTCACAAGGAAGACTCCTTCAGATAATTTCTTGTCTGACATACTTGACAGATACTCATTAAAAAGGTATGAGGAAAAATTTGGATCAATTGATACAGCAG
Source organism: Chloris gayana (assembly GCA_031894775.1). Taxonomy (NCBI): domain Eukaryota; kingdom Viridiplantae; phylum Streptophyta; class Magnoliopsida; order Poales; family Poaceae; genus Chloris; species Chloris gayana. The sequence continues at coordinate 231,860 of JAUNZO010003748.1, forward strand.
TCACTTCAGGCTTCTCATGGCCATATTCCATCAACTGAATAGACAACCTTGTCGGATTTGAGCACTGCAATTAACATAAATTAATCATTGTCATTAGACACAGATCAAACCTGTGAGTTCAATATCCGGATGAATTTAACCAACTCTACAGTGCAAAGGAGCTAAATACATTAAAAGGAAACTATTAGAATTTGCACATGAGATGCTTACACATTCAAAACGGTATATGCTCTCGTCATGGAGGAGGACACGGGCATTTTCATGATAAACTAGATCGAAGAACCGCCCAGGAGACCGTGACTTCTCATACAAGTATAGCTGCAGAAGCTTATTGTCCATTTCATCTGTTGCTATAGCTTGAAGCTGGTATCAAGGAAGTAAAAAAAATGAATTTGCCATCCAACCATATGAAAAATAATAGAACAAACAATGCATGAACCTTCATACCTGTTTCACAACTTTGTAAATCAATTTATCCAAAGTAAAAAGAACATATGACTGAGTCCCGATAATAGCACGACAGTCATCCTCAAATTTCGTATTGTCAGAGGAACCATCGAGCAAGTTGTAGAGCGCGGTCATAAACCTTCATAAAAAAAGGTAAATTAGTTATTCATCAGATTGATACGATGCACTACAAAAAGTGCAGGAAGGCAATATTACTTTTCGTAGAGGTCAGGGGGTTTGTATCTTTGGAAGTCCTCCATTTCTTTTCAGCAGTCAAAGAGTTGGTTTTTGCTGAAAGTAATCTCTCATACAAGATCTGCAATTTACACTTGTTTAGTAAAAAAAAAAAGCATGCAGAGATATTGAAATCAAAGTACAGGGAAGTTGACCTGGTGCAGCCTGAACAGCACATAAAAAGAATCATTCCCGTAAAATATTCGTGAAGGCTTGTCATCTCGATCATGTAAAGTTGTAGGTACATGCTTGGCAAGTGGTTTTACTGAATGCAGAAAGCGTTCTGAAAGTGGTACTGATACGCCTCCCTCCACATCATGTGTATCAGTAGTTCCTTCTGCCTCACCCTCACTTTCAGCCTTCGCATCCTGATCATCATGATCCATGTCTTCCTCTTCCTCATCATGGTCTTCCCGAGAGCATTCCTCCCCATCACCAGATTCACTCCCTGATGCGTCTTCACCAGCCTCAGAAGCATTTTCACTGTCCTCCGTAGATCTCTGAGCACTTTCCTCACCCTCATCATCAGCATCAGCATCATTCTCACCAGCAGCCTCAGCACAAGATGGCACCACTTCTCCAGGCCTACCTTGGAATGGTCTGCTTGAAGAGCCTTCCTTTGATTTAGACGCTCCATCTTCAAAAGGAACGAAATTGTCCTCTTCAAAATCTCCATTAGGTGATAATTCACCCTCTTCTCTTTCAACTTTTGATGTATTATGGGGCGTGGAACCTTCAGTATTTAAGCGCCCTTTATTTCCCTCATTGGTGCAACCACCATTCAAAGATGATCCCGTCCTCCCCATCTCACCACCCTTTCAAATAGAAATAGATAAAACAGAAAAGGTAAGAGCTTGAGCTTCCACGTTTGATACAACGGTTACAGGGAAAAAAATTGTAAAGTTATATCTCTCTCAAGTGAAACACATGATTTGGCAAACTAAATATTCCTAATATTGCCATACTAAACAAAGTAAAATAATGTGATAAAGTATTTTGTACCTCTACAGAAGGTAATGTTTCATTCGGAGCCCTAGCTTCACCAGCCATCTCAACTCCGTCATGAGAAATTCTAGCAGCATTCACACCTACCAAACAAAAATGTAAGAAGTGGTAAAGGAATACCTAACCAGACTATGAACTACAGGGATGTCTATGATGGAAGAGGTCAGACAAACCTGGTGTAAGTTCCGAGTTTGACTTATGTTGTTCAGTCCTAACACCAGCGCTTTCTGATGATCGCTCAGCGGAAACATTTTGTACATTCAGGGCAGGCATTTCATCTGAACCAGGAACTGCACCATGCACTCTTCCATTCACTGCAGTGTTGGATGGTTCCTCAGCTCTACGAGTAGTACGATCGACGTCATGGAAACCATTTTGAGCATCAGTTGAAACTCCATTAGCCATCCTAGACCGAGATGATGGCCCTTGTTCATGTGGCAGGCTTTCATCACCATGGCCTTGCTTGGCAGCAACCACTGTATTGCTTTCTCCAACACTTGCAAGACCAGATTTCTGTGTTCGGCTCTTCGGCTTAATTAGGTCCGGATCCTCAGCACCATGGGTTCGAGGCTGAACACCCAAGATTGGCTCTACAAAAGTAGTCCATATTCTCATCACTTTGTCTAGTTGATCCGAAGAACTGCATACTTCACCGCACGAGTACTTAATGATCTTATGTAGATCTTCATGAATTTCCGTATCTACATACTCAAATGACATATTGGGGACTATAGGCCGTCTATTCCCAGCAGCTATGGCAAGGAGCACGTCATCTTCCTTCCTTTTCTTCTCATTAATTTCTTTAATCTCAGTCAGTAGAGCTACACAAGGAACAAAAATAGTATAACTTAGCAACTAGTCAGGGGTGGAACTACAACCAGAAGAAACATTCGCGTGTATTGAAAGTTTACATACATTTTGTGCTCAGGTTCTTCGTATCTTGCTGCTTGAAATAGAAACTACGATGATCAAGTGACTTGTGATAGTTCTTGGCATATATTTCAGCCCAAACTTTGTTGAAATCTGATCGGCACCTTGACCACTCCTCCTGCTTCTGTTTGAGCCTAGTTAAAATAACTGGCAATGCAACACTAGCATTTTTGCGAAGAACATCCATCACATCCAAACCATGGTCACCATATAACCGTTCAATGCACCTCATATTCAAAGCTGTTGAATAACCAGGACTGTCAAGTTCCATACAGTTCAAATACTACTAAAAATATTCTAACTAAGCATGTACTCACGAGTTAAATGCTCGTCAATGCGTATAGGGCTCTCAGGTTTTATTGAGTTGTCCTGCATCTTTTCTATCAACTCTTCAACACGCTTGGTTGCTGCATTAACTGATTCCAGCAGCATATCCAACTCAAACCTGAAGAAATTTGGAACAGGTTTTAACCAAAGTTAAGGGCAGTGCATATTGAGGACACAATGAGGAAATCAGACAAGTGATAGGTCTAGAATCATGTTACTAATTAGTCAAGTACTAAAAGAAACTTTATTGGATACTAGTCAAACGGCATGATTACAAAAGGCAACTTAGGAAAATACCATGTGAGGTAGGTCTAGAATTCTAAACATGGACTTCATTTATAATATATCTTACAAACACATCAGCAACATGTATGCTTCAGCCGTATAATCACATTAGTCCAACCATTTAATTAAAACATTTAAGAACAAGCAGTTTCCATATTGGTTGCGAAACCAATAACTTAGTATTTTTGAGACTGGGATTGTCACACAGAAATACACAAGTGCTTCTGAGATAGATTCAGATTTCTACTGACATCAACTTCTTGTTAATGGATTACAAGGAGTATTTAGAGCACAATTGGTAACAGTAAACAAGATTATCCATAAAACAAAAAGGAAGTGGAACAAAAATAGGCAAGAATCACCGATCCATTCAGAATAGATAAACAATAATAACAATAGAATGCATTGTAAGCATATAAGGCTTCCATATGATTTGATTACACGGAAAAGGGTTGTACTATGTGGGCAAAGGTTGTTTTGTTTGAAGAGTAATGTTATCCAATAAATATACATGCGAACCTGTCATCTTCGCATCGAAATAGGCTTTCTTCATACTGATTCTTCCTCATGTGCTTGAATGAATAATCTTCACTTCCTGATGTCACTGACACCCAATGATCATTGAGAACAGAGGCTCCAAGATCCGTCCTGTTACTTGCAGGGGGCATGGGATACTGCAAACGTGTTTGAGCCACGTGTTACATGAGATACAGTACACAAAAAATTATGTGACCCGAATTAGCTTACATTTTTTGGTAGAAGCCGATAACTTGGAGTGCATCGTTGACAGTTTGAGAGATCAAGCTCTGAAATTGGTTTGGACAAATTATACTTTTCTTTGGGTAACAAAGAAGGCTTGTGGCTAGAGCCATCCTTAATGAAGCCCCTATCAAGCCTTTCTCGCTCCTTGTCTCTTTCCTTCTCCCGGTCTCTATCTCTATCCTCCCTCTCCCGCTCTCGGTCTTTTTCTTTATCCTCGGTTTTAACAATCCTTCCAGTTTGCCCTTCATTTTAGATAAGAAATGTTAAAATTATATTTTAAATGGTCATGAAAGGGCAATACAAATTTTCATGGTAGTCACCACATACTTTTGTTGAAGACTCCAGCAAGAAAACCATCTGAAACAAGAGGGGAAAAATAATTTTAGACAATTCAAATCGATGAACAAAATCTCATGGGTGACCATCCATGTCAATAAGTTTGTAAATTACCTATATTTTCACAATGTTCTAAGAATTCGTTAAACCCATCCATAAGATCTGGATACTGCTGAAGTATGTCGTTCACCTGTAAAACAATGCAGTTTATTCATGATTCACCAGACACCAAGTAAATTCACAAAAAGAACTTGGATAAATAATTAAGCTCAGTTAGCAATGATGAAAAAATAAAAAATATAAGCATAGTTAAATAAGAAACCAACCAAGTTCTTCAATTCACTTCTTGTAATAATCTCTTGGCTGTATATGTGTAGACATTTCAAAAACTCCTGGTAAGCTTCATGATCCAGTTTCTCCTTCACTTTCTCACAGAAATGGAACTCTTGTGTGTATACACCTGATATTGCATGGAAAAGTAAGGGTGCATGGTGCAATTGACAAGCAGGAAGCAAGCAAGTTCTTCAAATTTGAAAATGCATACGACTGAGTAAAACATAAGCAATCAAAAGCAAATAAGTTCCTCATATCAAACATATTAAAGGAATGAACTATACTGATATAGCACCCCAATAGTAAATTTGTTTGCCCAACATTTCTAAAGATTCTCCAAGATCGTGACTAATTGAAATGACAATGAACAAAGTGTTTCAGACACGTAAAGTGTCCAATAGTAAGGTGGAAAGCAAAGAAGGTCCACAAATATATCAAAGAAACAAAATATACCTGATACAGAACCCAAATAGTAATTTTGTCTACGCATCATTTCTAAACATTCCCCAAGTTGTAAGTAATGACAATGAACGAAGTGTTTCAGACATGCAAAAGAGTCCAATCCAATGACACGAAAACTAAGTTCAGCCAAGTAGTAAGAAATCTATGTGCGTAGTTCCTAATATCTGTAAATTTACATATTTTCGGGTCATTCAGCACCCAAATCACATTTTATTTCAAAGATGGAGTTAAGAAGGGGGTATAAGGTGTCAGCTCTGCTATACAGATAGAAAACTGTCGGTTCAATATTCTTAAAAACTCACTCTTCAGAGCATCCTTGTCATCATATGAAGAAGCAGACGCACTAAGTATCCCATGAGTGTCACTGGGACCTCCTTGGTGTGCCTCAGCACCTGCAGTATCCTCCATCTTCCTTGGAAAAGGTTTGCGCTTACGCTGTCCAACATCAAGATCTCTGCTGTCATGCTCACCGTCTCTGTCTTCTCTCTCATAATCTCTTTTATCCCTTTCCACCTTTCGTTCTTTTTCCTTATCAAGACGTCTTCTCTGTCGATCATGCTCCACATCAGGACGATCAACACTAAAGTCGCGGTCAGTATGTGACGGATAAGGCCTCTGAAAAAGAGAAAACGTTGGTGTCAGCTAGCTTCAGTAGAGTCATGTGTTGATATGTGTACACAGAAATGAAGACAATAGGCAATCAGGTTTACTACTTCCAATTGCATAACCTTACTTTCCATTAGTGCAGACTACCTATGTTCTAACTGAAATTGAGTAATGCCTGCAAAATTGTCTTGCCGTCTATACCTTATCATTGTGATGAGTCCTACTGGCAGGGGGCATTATAGAACTCTTGTCCTCCCGTTTGACCAGTCCACCCCTTGAGGGGGGCACTGCTTGTGGCGCCACTGAAGTGTCAGGTAAAAAGTGCTGGAATTCTTCAAGTAAATCTTTATGTTCACTGAACAGCAGAGCAACCTGCCCAAAAGGACACACTAAGTCACAAACTCTTATGGAAACACAGATTTACAACAGCAAAGCTAGCAAGGAAAGATACCTCATGGTAAACGTCTTGGATTGATTTGTTATCCTTGCGATACATGTTGAGGATGTCCAAGAATGACTTGTAGACATGTTCATCGTGCTGGAACCGACTCTGCGGAAGGAAAACGATAGGGTACAATAAATTGCTAGTTAACTAAGTATCAACTACACGACATGATAGATAAATTTATTTATACTTTTATCTTGTTCACGAAATTGATAGCCTCCACAAAATCGACAGGCTTCTTCTCTTCCTGTAGCTTGATTGCGTAGCCCTTGGGCAGGAAGGCGTTGAACCCAAGGATCAGCTCAGGGTACCCGTTGAACAGTGTTTTCACTCGGATAATCACTCCATTGGTATCAATCCTGCATCGAATGTTTGCATCGCACCAAAACCGTTACGTAATATTTCACAACGGGCACACTAGAAATGTTATGAATCGGATAGACCCAGGGGACAGGCACCATGGACCAACCTCTCGCTCTTGAAGTCACGCATGACCTCAAGGAACTCCTCGTACTTCTCTCGCTTGTCCTGGAACTTATCCTTGACATTCTTGAGGTAGACGAGCGCATCATTCGTCGTCAACTTCTGGTTAGCCGCTGCAGCGGCACTAGCAGAGGGCTGCTGAGCCTGAGCCGGCGGAGCAGCACCCGCCGGAGGCGGCGGTGCCGCCGCCGAACCTGAACCCGGTAGAGGCATGTGCTGAGGCTGCGCCGCCCTGCACCGAGAGGAAAGCAGACCGTTAGATCACAGGATAAAAGCCCGGAAAAAAATCTTCGCACCAAAAATTGCATTTTTACGACCTAGACTTCAAATTGAGACGAGCGAAGACAAATTATCGAGTTAAAACCTAGATATATCCCGATTTCGTCCGCGAGATTCAAATATTCGGACACCCTCACCGACTCCGTCAAGCAGGGGAACAAACCCCCAAAAGACGAAAACGAACGCGACGAGGATAATCGAAACGAGCAAACAGGCGCCGGGAACACGGAAGCGAACCCGAGGCCGACGTCGAAGCGGAGCGAGGAGGCGGCGACTCACGGATCGGATCGGGCGACGTTGTTGGGGCGCTTGAGCTGTGACCCCATGAGCGCGTCGTCCCGGGCGCGCTTCATGCCGCCATGCACCGCCCGCGCTCCTCCTTGCCCTCCTCCTCCTCTTCCTCCTCACCCTTGACTCCCCCGCGGGGACAGAAGCACCGGCGGCGATTCCTCCCCGGCGGCCGTCCTCCTCCACCGCCACCGACGCCGATCCCGCCTCCGAGCCCGTCCGCCGGCTCCGGCACCGGATCTACCCGCGACGACCACCAGCGAAGCACGACGGCGGCGGCGAGCGAGCGCGAGCGGGAGCTAATCGCAAGGCAGGGAGGGAGAACGGAGAGAAGCGACGCGAAAGGGAACGGCTCGGGCCTGGGCTCGCTCGCTTTAGAATGGCTGAATGCGGGTGGGGTGAAGAGAGACTTGCAGAGAGGGCTCCCAAGTAAAACCTATCACGGAGAGAAGGGAGGACGCAGCCCGCGGCCGTTGTTGCGCCGCCCGCCGCCCTTGGATCCGGGATAAGGGGCACGTGGACGGCCCGGATGGCCCTGGCTAGGGTGAGAGCGGCGGTGACCTCACCGGGTTCGCTTGTGCTGTGGGCAACGCGAGACCCAGCACCGGGCCAGCGGTGCGCATACCACACCCATCTCAGCCCCTTGGAAATACGGAGCGCACGCGATTAGAAAGGATTAGCGCGAGGGGGGGTCCACGCATCAGAGGGAGAAGCACGCCAGTCGGTTAACCTAGCGGCGGCGAGCAACGTGGGGTGTGCCTGTCAGTTGCCAGTGTGTGTGCAGACGCGTGACGCGTCACAACATCCACGGCTCGATATTTCGATTTCCTTTTTTTTCCCCTTTCCTTGAGAAAAATAAATAAACATGCTATTTCAGGTTGCAGTTTATGTACTCAAAACGAGATACACGTATGATCCCGTGCGTGGCCTTGTACAAGTTTTCGTACTGCGGCCGGGGAAATTGCTCTAGCGTGCTAGGGTTTGCTCTGTTTGGAGAAGCAATTGGGGAAAATCCATGAGCTCCGATGTGGCCGGTGTTGGGTACGTATTCAAGCTCTCAGAAGTGTACCGAGAGATTGCAAACAGTTAATCATACAAGTTGAAATTACGAACTTCCAAATCTGCTCTACGTGACGTGTGTATTCTCGATCTGCGTGGTAAACAGTACTCCACCGGACCAGAGTTCTTGTTTATCTGGCCTCCGTGGCGGTCCAATAGCCTACCTCTGTTGACATGCGCGGGGTCTGTGTGGGTGGGGGTGTCGTCGGAGGGATGTTACAGGTGAATGAACGGGAACAATGGCTGATCGAATAAGGGCGACGAGAAAGTGCCCGCCGGAGCATACTCGCTCGATACACGGCACCTTCAGCACGCAATTGCAATCCGGGAAAGTTGATGACGCCGGGGCTCGGCCCGGACTGCCAAACGCATCCTTTTTACAGGATTTCCGATCCTGATAATCGTAGCGCGTGCTGCTGTGACGCATTTTCGAAGAACACCGGCGATGAGTTATACGGACACAGAATAATCACGTGTAATCGCCCGAACTAGGAGTTTAATCATGTGCGACGTTCACATGCACCATCCAGCATCCAACCACGTGCATCTGTGAACTTCTTTGTAATAGTTGGTCTGGGCATCTGGCCATTCGCTTCGTGCTATCACAAATTAGGGCCTGTTCGTTTCCCCTATCTAATTTTTAAAGGGTCAAATCAAAGAGAATTTTATTATTTTGGAGTACTTAAATAAAGTCTAATCTCGAAACTAATTGCAGACTCCCTATCTAATTCACGAGACTGAATCCAACGAGGGTAATTATGATGTTATTAGAAGATGTTTATCGTAGCATCACCGTAGCAAAACATAGATTAATTAGGATCATTAGATTCGCCTCGCAAGTTAGAGGGGTCGTGACATAGGTTTTGTCATTAAATTAATAAAAGATCTACTAAATAAGTAAGATTCTCTTCGATGCGATGGTATAATTTTTAGTAGGCAGGAAACGAACAGGGCCTTAGTGCCGGTTTGTTCCTACTGTGGCAACTGTAATTAACACCGTCTTCCATCTTCTCATCGCCATCCAACCAGAGGCGCAGGCAACAGCGCGGGTTCCTTGCGGAGCAAGAGCATGTACACGCCGGCCTGACATGACCGGACCGGACCTGACTGACAGCCTCGTCTCGCACGCCTTCGCACAGGGGAGAAGGAAATTCTACGGCGACGCGAATTCTTAACTTGGAAAGCGGGCAATGGCGTGGCTAGGCTACTAGGTTGCTGCCCTCTGCAAGTCAAGCCTTGGAATCGGTTCAGGAAAAAGGTTAGGAGTATATATAACCTAGTTTTTAGTATAACTTTTTTTTCTCGAACGGTTTTTAGTATAACTACAAGTCAGGGTGTGTTCGTTTCCTCGGGTCTAAATTTTAGAGTTGTCATATCAAAAATAATCTTACTATTTATAAGTATTAAATAAAATTTAATTATAAAATAAATTATAGGCCTCTAAACTAATTTACTGAGATGAATCAAATGAGGTTAATTAAGTCATAATTAGAAGACAGTTATCTGTAGCATCACTTTAGTAAAACCTAAATTAATTAAGTTCATTAGATTCATCTCGAAAATTAGCATCAATCATGTCAATAGGGTTTTGTCATTAAATTGATCAAAATATTTATAAATAATAAGATTCTCTTTGATGTGACAATACTTAAATTTTAGAGGAGCAGGGCCTCAGTCTCATCTCTTCCTTGCTCTATCTCTGACGACTTGGACTCTGCAACAGCGTTTGCAAAGCTGCAAGCCGGCGCTGCGTTCTGAGGAGAGAGAAGGTCAAACAAGTCCGCCGCCGACGACCGTATCCGCCGCTCCGAGCAGGTTCCCGCGACGCGTTGGTGCCGGCCCACGGGATCTGCGCGCGCCTCTCTCAGCCTTGTTTTACTTTGGGTGACGGTTGACGTGACGGTACAACAAAACACTGCGCCACACGTCACCAGCTACTTTATCTGATTTCAGTATTAGGCAAGGGCAAGGGAGTTTGGAATACTGCACTTTTGATCCAAATGACTAACAATTTGTATTAGGCAAGGGCAAGGGAGTACATTACTTTTATCCAAACACTCCCTGTACGTGCTTCTCTGCAGTCGTATCCAAACACTCCCTGTACGTGCTTCTCTGCAGTCGTTTGCAGGCCTTGTCTGCTAATCGTGTCCGTTCATCCATCCAGTTATATGGACGGTCAAACTAACATTCTAGGTTTGAAAGCTCAAAACTCAGCGTGTCAGGTTTACTAATGGTGCAACCCAAGAGGTAGCCAGGCTCATTACTCATGATTAACTGCAACGTCAGTACAAATGTTCATCTTGCTGGCGCATAAAAAAAGTTCAGATCAACAGATGACCTCCTAGAAACACCAGTACCACCTGATTGCCATCTTAAAAGCTAGCATGCAAAAGCTGAAGCATCATTTGATGTCTATAATGGCAGAGTGAAAGTTCAACGAGTATTGAGTTCTGGAAGGTCATAAGGCAACTTATCCTTATGGAAGCTTCATATGGTACTACTCCAAAATCAGTTTCACATGCATAAGAATACTACTCTGATATCTGCATGCACGGCAAAGTTAATTGCATTATTGATAGAATAAGTGGGAGTCACGCCCGGTACGTATAACTCAAAGGATTACAGCATTACTGCTCTTTGTTATTAGAGGCATCTTGGTTCCATGGAAGCTTGAATCAGCATTGAAAACCCAACTCAAATGACCAAAATGGATACTGTTTAATGTAGTCACACCTCCAAGTAGCGACTGATTCTTTTTTAAGAGCTACCAGGTGAAGAACACCAATACTACTCTAAATATATACATATATAAGGCGATACTGATTGAATTACTGATGAAGCGAATGAGGACGTCAACTATAGATATATGATATATGCACTGCAGTTGTGGTAGAGTCAAGGCGCCGGCTTTTCACCAATTGTTTGTTGAACCAACCACAGTACTGGGTTTCCAAGCGCCGGCATCAGGCTGACCGCAACCAGTGGAACAGCGCACACGAAAACCCACGGCCAAATGTTGTTTGTAGCTTGCTTTGTAGGCACAGGTGGCCTAAATTTTTCGAGTTCTTCATGCAAATCTTGGTGGTTTCGGAACAGCAACTGTAGCTGGAGAACAAAAAAATGTGAAGGTTAACCGATAGTTTCATGTATACTGCCATGGGGGGAGTGAATGAATGGCATTCACACCTTTTGGTAGGCTTGAAGCTGGGACAAATCCATTCTGCCAAGAATGTCAAATAGAGACAAATACAACATGTAGTCACGAGCCTGTAGAACAAAGATCATAAGAAACATAAGTAACAGGCATTGCTGAGTAGACACATATATAACCCTCCAACCAACAAAATACCTGCACCAATATTTGCCTGCCATAGAGAAAAATGTAGTAGTGAATGATCTAGGATGTAGGAATATTTTCAGATCAGCTATATCCTACTTGGAGAGCAGCATGGGTACCATATCCAAGACCTTATTCAAAAGACTGGTGCAATAAAAAGACTAAAAACACCCTGTGGTTCAATTCCTTATGACTGCAACAGAAGTTTTATCATGTACAGCCAATTAAATCATTGTGGTCGTTTCTTGAACATTCTAATGTACTTTTGCATTTCTATTCCAGTTAGCTAATTTAAAAGACTTAATTAGATATTTTTCGAATGCTCCGTGATTTTTTTTAGTGAAGGGAACTACGATTCCAGCTACCAAGCTGAGCCTAGGAGACTGAATGATGGGTAAACCACTCATCAAAATGCGTAGTGGGTACAGTTTAGCTTGCTGATTGTAATCACATAGAAATTCAGATAGTCCCATAGTCACATATCTCAAAGAATTAAGAGTACCATTCATTCTAAATTGGGTGCCCCAGATATTTCATAAGATCTAAATTCAGGTTATTGATACACATCGAATTGGGATAAAAAATTCAGTACCAGTCAATTCATGACTAGTTCACAGGCAAGTTTGATAATCATGCAAGTTAGACTCTCCAAGGTAAAATACCTTCACTTTCTTCACAAATCTGAGGGAATCTTCAAATGTCAGTGTCCCCGGTTTTGATGAAAAGCCACCGAAGACCAGCATCATTCTTGAGTCTGCTCCAGACATCTGATTTCCTCTCGACATGTTTATGTAGTTTATCTCTGAGGTGACAAGAAACACGGATTAGCAGTCATTTCAAAATACATAATTTTCAGGAAACAAGCATTCTCAACCAAAAGTAACTACAATACTATTTGCTCTGGGCAGCAGCCAATAGGAAGCCAGAACAACATCAGCCACCACGAAATGCCATCACAGATTCGGCCAACATTACTTATATGATTGGCCAGTGCCACCAAAGTAGTGGAATTTCGGTACAATCCAACCGAAACGACCAAACACAATGGAAAAAGTACCAACCAGGGTTGCTTAGAATTAATGGGTACCGGCATTCTGCTCATACGCTAATATCACAGAATCAGACTCGAGATGGGACACGAAAAGCTTAGGTGAAACGTGCGAACCAAGTCATTTCCCCTGAACGAACCAATCAACTGGGCACAGTACCAAGCAGGGAAGAAAAAATCAGCAAATACTTGGTTGCCCTGAACGTATCAACAAAAGCAAGTAAAATAATAAAATTGCGCTAGAATCATCTCACGATTTCATCAGAAACGGAAGAAAAAGTATTTACAGAATAACGAATTGTAAGTCGCTTTGAAATGTTAATGCCGAAATGATAGAGCGGCAGCACAAACTGAGTCAGGATAATGCCGGCAACATCCTGCTGTGACTGCCCTTCCCAGAAATGACCATTAGATAAAGATGCACTGGAATCAAAGGTATCCTCAATCGGACACTGAAGCTCAATTCGATGAGAAAAACTACACAGCGTCGGCAAAGCAGCTACAAGACTGTGCGGACACTTCACGAACGTGGCACAAGCGAAATGGGATGGAACGGCGAGCATTCAGCTCGAAGGCGCGGGCATAAGACAGGGAATTTGGGCAGGAAACCCCGTCGGAGCAGCAAGAAAGGCACCTCGAATCGACGCACACGGCACCCCCGCCAGCTACAGCTAATAGGATGCCCGTATCTAAGAACAAACGAGCTGAAATGAGGAGGAGGAGAACCAAAGCGGCGCACCTGTAGGCAGTACGTCCGAAGCAATTAGGGTTGAGGACCCGGGTCTCCTCTCCGCCGCCGCCGCCTCCCCTCGCAATCGCAAGCTAGGGATATTCGAGCGGCGGTGGAGTGGTGCCGAGAGGAAAGGAGGAGGGGAAAGCGGACGAAGACGAAGCGGTGGGAGGCATCGGGCCGCGTGACCCACGTGCACAAACCAGCTACTATGAATGACAAGTCGGCCCACCAGCTGCGAGCTGCGTAGCTGGCCACACGTCAGTGAGGAGTGTGATGTCAGCAGCATGCGAATGTTTCTGTGGTTGTTTATCTGATTGGGTCAACGAGGTGCTGATGAAGTAGTGGGGACGGAGAATTTTTTGTCTTCTATTTCCTGTTTTGGGCCGGAATATTCTTGTTAACAAGATCCGGGATAACAACCTTGGGCTTGTTTATGTAGCTAGCCCAATCCAACCAAAGGCCTCGAGTCGCCGTCCGCTGTGCGCGCCTGCGCCCCTGAGCGAAGCCTGTGTGGCTGTGTGCGCCAGTCCTGGGCTCCAATTCACTGCTCTACCGGACCGTTACCCAACTGACAAACTGACCCTGCGAGAGGCATATGCATGCCCAGATGACTGACAACTCGCAGGAAGCAGTGAATAGGATGTGCAGTAATTGTTACCCAAAGGTAGAGATGGTACTAACTCTTCACGTCATGTAAGAGTTGTCTAAGAGTCATTTAAGAGTTCATATCAACTCTAAAGTAATAATTGGACCCACACGTCGATGCCTCAATAAATGTTAGAGGCTATCTCTTGAACAAGAGCTAGCAATCTTCTCTCTCTTCTTTTTCTTTAATAAATAATTCTAAGAGTTAGCTAAGAAGCAATCATTGGAGACGCTCTTAGAAATCAACTTTTGACCAATTATCTTACTCAATTTTTATACAAATACCAAAACAAAGATGTTATCATTAAAATAACATTAATAATAAATTAAATTATAAAAATGATAAATAATATTTGTATAAATTTTTGAGGTAATATTTGTATAAAATTTTGAATAAGATGGAAGTCGAATTCTAAAAGCAAAAAACGACACTTCCAATGAGACAGGGGTAATACAAATATCCAATATTACTAGCTTTATCACGGAATTGTTTTTTCAATATGACTTGTTTATTTCATTTGGGGAACTTTCAATCACCGTCCAACATCACTAAATCAAAATTAGATGGTATAGAAAAAAATATAGTCCATATCAATAATTTTTTTCTCCTATATTTACATGTTACATAACCTTACAAAAGTAAATAACAATACAAATTCTAGTACAAATCATATTGATTGAAAGCTTTTATTTGTTAGAAATCTCGAGGCAACGTATGATGAATTTTCTCATGAAAAAGTCACGGTGATGACCGTGCCGATTAGAAATATATATTATTACACGGGTAAAGTCTACTTTACTCTCTCCAAGTATGACCAAAGTCCACATAACCTCCTAAAGTATTGATTGGTTTGTTTTACTCCACAAATCGATAAAAGAGTTCATTTTACACCTTTTACTGGTATTTTAATCCTAATTTACTGTTGTAGACCGGGATTAAGCTAATTGTTATGTCAACTCGACACATATGTGTTGTCGGATATGACTCGGTAACCAACGTGACATATAACATCATCTAAAACTCGATAATCACCTTCTCCCTTCTATAGGTCTTTTCAAGGCACTCGAACACTAAGAGCTCGCACTCGCCGATGCATCCACACTGCTCTCATTGAATCTTGATCATTGCGATGTTATTGACCTCGCCCACCATAACATCCCATAACTATAGATAGCCTAGTTGTATCTTTCATCATGTTGTTGTTTAAGCGAGCGCAAAAAATGGGTTGTGCACAAAAAAATCTATACAAGCATGTGGTATATGACATAATGCTTACTACTTTGTCACATCGTACAATCTAGATGTGAGATTGTGTGAGAAATTCCAACTTAATTTCAATCCACAAAAGTAACTTGGGATTAAAATACCGATAAAAGATGTAAAATGAACTGTATTATCCAATTAACTAGGTAAAACAAACGAAATGATATAGTTTATGAGGTTATCTGAACTTTGGTTATACTTAGAGGGAGTAAAGCGAACTTTATTCTTATACTTAAAAAAAAAGTGCACAGAATCAAACAAACTAGAGGAAGAGCTGAAGGAAAGCGAGGAGGAGGCCGCATCAACGATGATCTACGTAGCATTTCCATAGATTCAGCGATTCTCATCGTCCAGGCTCATGTCTTGGACGAGGCCGGCGGCGAGATCGTCGAGCTTGTCGACCTGCAACTTGTATCCCTCGGGCAGGAACACGTTGAACCTCGTCGCCAGCGCCGGCTCGTCGCGGAAGAGCTTCCCGGCGATGCCCCTGACCCCGTTGGTGTCGATCCGCTGGTTCTTGAAGTCGATCATCATGCGGAGGAAGAGCTCGTACTTGTCCGGGTGCCGATCCTTGAACGCCTCCCTCACCAGCTTGACGAAGGCCACCGCGTCCGTCCTGTTTTTTTCCATGTCTGGCAGCGCGGCTATCTATATGGTCACCGATCCAAGTCGTCGGAATGTATGCAAGTGAAGGCTCGATCTCTCCGCACTCTGAATTCAAAGATGTGATGAACAATTTAATTTGGAACTAGTAATAATATATCTATACGTATACTTAGTACTAGTATAATAGGGAAGGCAACAGATCTATTATTACTACTACGTACCGAGAGAAAGGATCGCGCCTTTGCTTTACAGAAGCATCGATTCAACAGCGATGAGTTAGGCTAGTAGCTCTGTGAATAAAACTGATGGGAGGTGCGGTGGAAAGGGATAGGAAGAACGGAAGCCGACGGACTGGTGCTGACCGAGCAAGCCCGATAGATGTTCCTCTGCATGCGCGGGCTCAGGATCTGCGACGACGACTGCCCTTTTACCGGAGGAAATATTCTGTGCAATAATATAGGCCCGAGGGATCCGAGATTTGATGATTTCGTTCGCGCCGTCATTGAACTCGTCGTTGCAGCCTTGCAGGTGTTTCCGTTACGGAAGAGGCTTGGGGTTGAACGAAATGCGGACCGGGCTCGCATGACGGACTCGAGGCCCAAAATATGGCCCCGTTGGTTTCCTCGCCTCTAAAATTTAAGATCGTCACATCAAAGAGAATCTTACTATTTATGAATATTTTGATTAATTTAATGATAAAACCCTATTCACATATTGATGCTAATTTTCGAAATGAATCTAATGAGCTTAACTAATTTATATTTTGCTAAAGTGATGCTACAAGTAACCATCTTCTAATCATGACTTAATTAATCTCATTAGATTCGTCTCGTAAATTAGTCTAGGGGACTGTAATTTATTTTATAATTAAACTTTATTTAGTACTCCTAAATAGTAAGATTTTTTGATGTGACAGCTTCTAAAGTTTAGATCCCAAGAAACAAACACACCCTATGTTGGAGCGTGTCACTGTCACCGCGGCACAGCCCAAATGATTAGCCGCCCGGATCGTGCCAGTGATGTCTGCCAGATCTTCTAGTGTCAGCAATTTTTTGAAGCACATCTAAAAAAAGCAATTTCTTGAAGCTAATCTAAAAAATCATTTTTGTGAAAAAAAGCAATTTCTTGAAGCCACTAAGTCTTTCTTAAGTCGCTTGCCGCATCTACGACCCAAAACGTGTCATTTTTTCGTGGGGAATGAATTGGTTTAATTATGCCGCGCAAGTACAAAAATTGTAGTCTTATATAGTCCGATAACACATAATCTTAAGATGGTCTATTAGATCACTAGTATAATGGGTGGTCGTTTTTTAGTTATCTTGTACAAATCGATATTTCCTAAATTTATGGATAAAAAAAGAAATATTTATGAGTTACATAACCATTATAACTCATACAATGGTGTGCAGGCTATCTCATATCACACTCCGAAATTCTAGCGTATGAGATGGTTGCTTTAATTTACTGAAACAACCACCTCTTTCTCTCACTCTCTCTCTCTCTCTTCAACATCATAAAAAATCCTAAGTATCATTGCATGGAGATTGGAGACTGCTAATATATATCGTTGTATCTGCTCTTAGGTCTCACAAAAAAATTATGTCGTTTAGCACATATGTCATTATTATTCAAAGGAGGGCATCACATGCTTCACGCATTGAGTTTCCCAAATAGAGACAGAGCATATATTATAGAACCCATACTCACTCTACAAACAAAGCTATGCTTTAAAGGGACAAATCCATGTAGTACTAGTGCATATCATAACTACTACTACCAAATAACCTGATCTTGCTCCAAGTGGCGGTAGTCTGAGATACCAACACGGCATGCAAATCTTATCTCCACACTCTTGTATAGAGCTGATCTCATGCAGGTACATAATATGGGGGCATCGCATATTTCCAGAATTTTCCACGGGAATAGCAAGAATATGTGCTGTATAGTGCGAACGATACTGTAATCATAAATCTTCGTTCAGCATCGCTGGATTATGAATATGCTACTTTTATATAGACGGGAATATAATTAAGATTAAGTCACCGATCACTATGTACCCATGAAAAGTATTTTATTTCCTTTTGGCTCTTAAGGATCTAGCGAGTACCATTCCTTTTGCCGTCCACAACATGTGCGTGAACACTGAACAGCAACTGGAGCGCCGCGCTTGCATATCTCGAGTAAGATTTGGCATAGTTAGAATTCTTGATTGTTCCATTTCCTCATTTAGAAGTCATTGTGTACATGCATCATGTGTTGGGAAAACTGGGACAGATTCACCTCTCCTTCTTCCTCTCTTCTCTCTTGGTTGTGTGCTGGTGTGTGTGTGTTATGGACGCCCAAGGGGCAGAGGAATGCTCTAGAATAGAAGTTAGGGTTTTCTTCCCACATATATATCAAATGTGAGGCAATCTTTACCATTGATTTCAGCCAAATCAATGGACCACAAGAGTTGGACTTGTGGGCTGAAAGTCTGATTTGTTGGACTTCATTTTTCATCCTTCATGTGGAGGGACAGCCCAACATCATGTATATTAGTATTAGATAACCAAATACGTACATATGATTTTTTTCTTCATATTTTTAATTTATACTAGTATATTTTTTTTGGAAACTTAATTTACACAAGGCGATAAGAGAAATTATATTGTCCAGGATAAAAGCATCAGGGAATGAAGCCATGCGTATTTGGATGCCTACCCTGCTCAGGAATTTGTGAGGATGCAGGACCTCATAGGCCTCGTCAACAATCCATCTAGACCCCTAGCCCTCCTTGCTGGCCAGCGCAGCGCAGCTAGTGTTGTGTTGCCCACCACCTTATCTCCGTCTCCGCCGACTGACCTGACCTAACCAATCGATTACAATAGATTCACAGTACATATCTACGTAGTAGACACATCAGCTATTCATATAATGCTACGAAACGGTAGCTCGCCTTATAATCAGGTTGTCGATCCGTTTCTTCTTAATGCAAAGATACATAGCTCTTCTATATATTGTAGAAAGAAAAAATAGTAGGCACGCAGCCGCCACAGATCTTCTACTTGCTGCAGTTGCAGCTGGGGGTATCCGAATCCGAATGGCCCACAATAATGCTGTCCTGCATGGCTGCATCATATGCGTGTGACTCATCAACCGACGTCGTCTCATTTTGTTCCCGATGACAACCATGTTCCAGTTCCGGATCAGAAATTATTGTGCAGTAGCGTACTGAAAAGAAGAGAATAACAGAACAAAAACCAAATAGCTTTGTAGCTAGGTGAAAGCTTTGTAGCTAGCTTTTCACCAGACTTGTCGAACTGACGACTGCTCTCGAATTGTCTGATGCTGCTTCCATGGCCACAACGAACTGTCAAACATTTCTATATCTCGATGCGTACGTGTACATATATATCTGCACACCAGATTTGCTCATGTGTGCGTCACGATGCGACCGATTCGAGAATGAGATGCAGGAGGGGAAATTCCCTATGTTTTTTATGCGTTATGATCGATCGATCGGTCGAGGATGAATGAGCCTGCCGTAGCAGAGACAACGACGACAGAAGAGTTCCATATACCCCAATCAGCGAATGAGACCGACGATGGTGTGTATGCTTGCCGAAAGATTGGCCGAGAGCGACGATCACGGGACGGGACGGAATGATATGCAAGTACGAGCAGTCTACTTGTGTCTGCATATATATCGTGGTTTGCACTAGCTCTCGACCACGCGACAGTGCATGCGGCCATATGCAGGCACATACACTGCTGCGAACCTTACCTTGATCCGCGAATAAAATGAAACAGACCTCACCAAGACAAGATCAGATCAGGCTATTATGGGACCCATTTGGCACAAATTTGCTGGTTTTAAAAAGGAACAACTTAGTTAGAAAACTGGTGCAATAAATTGTGGGAAGGATAAGTTAGAGTTGCTTTTATAAATTCGTACTGAGGAGCTGCTAAACTAGCTAATAAGTTGTCGCATATATTTGCTGTTTGACACAACTCTGCTTGTTTCTGTGAACAAGAGTGCCAAACATGGTCTATATAGCTAGCTACAAGGTTAGGAACAATGGTCTGTAGCTAGCTAGAAGGTTACGGACAATGGAACCGAAACTAATAACAATACTCGCTGCAAAAAAAATGTAAGCAAATGAAATGAACCTAATGATAAGAAAACAAAAGCGGAGAAAAAGTGTGAGAACAGATAAAGTGGAAGCATGACAAATATCGCACTACCACTGCAACATAATACTCCACCTGTTTGATACGCGGCGAACGAATCGCAATTCTATAGGTGGGACGGGGAATAGTTGGGGAAGATATATGCATATTATAGGACATATGTCACTGACAAATAATGAAGCAAGGGTGAAAGTGATTTTTTTTTAAGAAACATGGTGAAAGTAATTTAGGAGGAAATAAGGTAAACCAACTTTGCGCTATATACTACTGTACTTACTACTGATAAGAGATAATCAAGCACATATGGACTGGCGCATACATTATACCAGAATATGTACGAAGGAACTGACTTCAATAGGTCGTTGGAAATAAAAAAATGCCGTAGTCACCTGATGTCCGATCTCTCCAAATTTTTTAGCAAATAAGTCATCATTTTTTAACGAACTAATCCCTCTAAAGTATAATAACATATACTTCATTTGTTCTTAAATTATTGACATCATTGACTTTTTTCATTAGGTTTGACCATTTGTCTTATTTAAAATATTTTTTAAAAAAGATTTCAAATTATAAATTATGTTACAAGCTATTTTGGTAATAAAGCAAATCATAATAAAATATTTAATAATTTTAAATTTTTTTTGAATAAGGCGAATGGTCAAACATAATGAGAAAAGTCAACGACAACAACAATTTAAGAACGGAAGAAGTCTACGATAACTGAGTGATTCAGTTATTAACTAACTAACATAGTACATTAAGTGTGGAAACAAATAAATTAGCTCGAACTAGAAGGAGGACATGCATTTCACTTTTACCAACGGATGGGAATCCTCGGGGTCACAATCTCCTGATAAAATTTGTCAAGAATTTGAATACTGTTCTTAAAAAATCATGTTAAAACTATACTACAATAAGAAAATTCCATGCATATAGCTTAGTCTAATATATCTAATGTTCAGAGCCGGGGGGGGAATTAGAGCAACGGTCAGTTATATTTATTGAACATCGTTATTAAAACTTAATGCTTGTTTTAGCATTTTAGCTGAAGGGCAGACTGATGGATGTGCAGTCCAACACAGTCCACATCTAGTCTAGGCTACAAAGTTGTTAAAGAATCAACCGTCCATGCCTGCGAAGTGGCGAACAGTCAGCGTGCATCGATCTATGCCACGACGGCTGCACATGTACCAACCAAAGTTCGGCGCAGCAGCTGGCTAGCTTGGAGCTAGTAGGGCCGGTCGGGCACCAAGATCAGTTAAGCGTGCATGCAAGATCTTGCCTCCAAAACTCTCAGCAGCTAGCTTGAAAAGATATCGACCGTAAAAATCCAACCTACTCCATGCAACCGCACTCGATCGGGTCGAGCAAAAAGACCGACCTGATCGACCTGCTTCTTCTTATTTTGTCTCCTCAGAGTTCAGACACGATCGACAGTAAAGGAGCCAACTAAGGGCACCATGAAACTATCTTGCAGACACAATCAACGGTAGGTTTCCTGCATGCATGCCCTTTTGAGTAGAAGCAGATTGGTGCGAATGAAAAGCTATAGCATGCGCACTACAGATTTATAAACTTACCTTATCTTAGTAATCACAAGAGGCCAATCAAGACGATGCTAGAATTTCTCGAGCCTATAATTGGAGACTTTGGTTGTTTGCTCACGCAGATCGATTTTTGATCTAATTGGTGCGCCTCTCCAAATAAACGCACCCAGATGCATTTGATTTTGATGCAAGTGAAGTTATGCGTGGACTTCGGCTTTAGTCTTCCTCCAGAAATGCAAAGATAATCTTGTTTCTAACAGAAAAGATTATGCCAAAGGCAAGGGGCCTTTCTTCGACCGGTAGGAGCGGCTTTCTTTCCAGTAGGAACAGCTTTCTTCCTCTCTGGTGTCTCTTCTTTTACAATTCATAGAGACAGAGCTGATAATGGCGTATTATTTCACGGATTCCACAAGTGTTTGTACCTATCTTGATTGATCATGTTTGTGTGTTGTGATTGGACACTTGGCTACTGTGTGCTGCATGCATATATGTGTGGTTGAGCGCATGATGATCTTGACAATAATTTCCATATGTGTTACTCGCTCTCTTCCCATCACGAGTCTAATTGACGACCTTCTAGCTTAATGCCCCCGACCGTCTTTCCAACCTTCCATGCCTCCAAGAGCCAGAATTATTGGGCTCTAATTTCATTCGCTAGAGACACGCCACGTTTTTCTCTCTGGTATCACCCACTAGCAAAGTGACTTCATGAAAAGAGGCACCGCGTTTTCATGCACCACATTTTGCTATAGCATTTGTGCTAGGGCACTCTCAACAGTCTCAACCAGATACTCAGCAAACTTAATATTTGTGTATGTTAATTTCGTTCCTAAACATGCTTAATGTGGCATAGAAAGGACTGTTTGAAATAGCCTTTGTCGTTCCGTTCAAAATTTAGTGTTCTCCTCTTTGTATATAAAGGTATAGAAAGAATCCTATTAACGTTGAGGGATTTCACGGGCCGGTTCCTGATATCATGGCAGATCAATGCGTTTTAATTTCGTGACCTCGTCTGTGTATATAAGGAGACGTTGACACGCGAGATGATACACAAAAATCAATCACTCCTCTCGTACTTTGCGCCGCCGCCGCCGAGCCTTGCCGTCCCTCTTCCGCCGTGCAGCGGATTGGGGAGAGCGGTGTCTCCGAACCAACACCGGTCCGCACGGATGCCAGCGATCAGGATTCTGGGAAGTGCTTCGTCACGTTCGTTCGATGCCCTTTCCTCATCAACAACTACTTCCTCTTCAGTGACTACACGGCTTCAACTTCTTCCTAGCGGGATTTGCAGTAAGTCTCTTTCTGTTCCCATCTGGTTTTTGTCGTTGTGATGTGCAATAGTCGATCTGATCTATCGTCTCTTAATCCTTTTGTTGCTAGTCTGGATTTCTTTTGAATTATGTAGATTGTTTCCGCTCCTTTGTACTTCGATCAAGTTTACCTTAAGACTTGTTAATTTTATAACACATATGTCATACTAGTATTCTTTACGTATCTTTATTTCCGTGTTAAACATGTTGTGATTGTGAGGGTGCTCTAGTCGTCAGCTCTGAGTCCTGACCAAAATCAGCCGTTGTAGGCCACTTTTTTGACTTATTGTACCATCCCAACATGCAGATAGTACTTGCTCGTACATGTGAAGATTTCGGGTTGGGCTCAAGAGTGCATGTTGGAGCGGGCGATGCGCGGCGCTGCGAGGACGCAGCCAGCGCGACTTTCGAAGGTTAAGGTAGACCGACGCGGACGCTGCTGCTTTGCTTTTCTTGTGGTGCATACTGCGTACTAGTGCAACACAGGGAGGCTGGTCTCGCCAAGAAAGAGATCATGTCAAAAGATCTCAGCTAAAGCATACATGCGAATTCTAATGCGCTTGCGAAATCGGCATGAGGCGTATATATTACTGATATGCATCATGCATGGATATATGGTGCTTTACACAAATTTTAATGCTATCTATATCGCCATATACCTTGTTTAACTCTTGGAAAAATACTAAAATTATTGTTTTTTTCCACTAAACTGACTAATAAGGAAATGCTGGTATAAATTTGCTGCAAGGGGCAAATGAGTCTTTTCTCTTTCTAGTTAACACCATCAAACCACGAAATGGATGGGGATGGTTATTAAGGAATAAAAGTTAAGATGAATGGCTGATAAGAAAATTCAAAAAAAAATAGTAGCTACTAGTAATAAGGAACTTTTTTTTGCAAGGGAGTAAAAGGAACTTCAACTTTTTTTGATAGTTGATAAAAGGAATTTTCCCTTAACAAAGGTACTCAAACACCAAATATACATGTTTGTGTATAAATTAAATCCACAATGCAGTGTGAACCAATGAATGAACTAAAGTTTGATCTTCGCTAAACTGTACCCCAATTTAGAAGCAAGACCAGGATGCCAGTGTCCAATTCATAAATCCTACATTCATACAGTACTCAAACTTAGGTCCTATTTGGCATGGATGAATTCTGCAGGAATTTCAAATGAACACATTCCTATGGAATGTTTCCCCTATACTTGCTATCTGGAACGCATGAAGGATGAGTTCATTTCCTTAGTAATGGTATCCTTTCCTTCACAAAATTGAGGAATAAAAAACTCCACTCAAAGCTCTTTTGGAATTTTTCCTGTGTGTGAAGACGAAGCTAAAAACACTTCTCTAATCATCCAATCTTTCATTATGTATAAGTTCTAGGTTTGTATAGATTTGACCAAAGATGTTTCATTTTTTTTGTTTCTTCATTTTCAATAATGTGTTTTTCGATCATAGCAATAGGTTATTAGCGCAAGTATGTTCTCCTATTTTATTTTTGTACTCACGAATTTCAAATATATCGTAATTTTATTTCTATGCATTGAATAGCAATGATATATAAGTCCTAAAGATTTTATTTAGTTACTTAACGTTTTTTGTTCCAATGTTTATATTCCTTCATTCAAACATCTAAATTTTTCCATTCCTCTGTTTTGAATTTCTATGGTTTTCTCACTTTTTCAATTCCAATGTTTTCTCCATTCCCACGGTTTTTGGACTTCTCCTGACGGAATTTGCCGTCAGGAAAAAATTGATCTGCGGTAGTTTACGTTTTTTTCCCGTTCATGTATTTTACATTCGTGCGTTCCAAACACATATGAAACATAGAGAAGCATCAACATGGGTGCAGTCATATCACGTGACGAGAACTTAGGAATTAGTCATTTAGAGCCTAGTTCAGCGTCAAAACGCGCATGAAACAGAGAGAAGCATCAACATCGCGGGCGTTTCGCACTGCTTATTAGGAAACTGAAAGATTACTGGACAATAGAGTTAGGCGCCCGTTGGCTTGCGCTGCTCTGATCTGCGAAGCTCCGATCAGCCGGAATGCGCTTTGAAAACGCCGTTGATAGAACACTGTATATCGGCTTTATGACGTACGGCACAACCGCGCGACAATGGCAAATGTTAGAGCACACGGCGTCGACACAAACTATGGCGCTCGTGAAAACAGCAGAAAACCATGAGGGATCGCAGTGGAAGCGATCAACGTTATATTAAGGCCTCCCGATCCAAAACCGTATCTGGAGTGGAAGATCTCAGAGGATGGAACGTACGTTGAACTGGAAGCCAGATCGACATTGCTTTACTCTGGGCTCTGGCGACTCGCTGTGACTAGAACGTGATCGGAGGAGGAGATTCGATGGGCTACGGTTGTGCTTGTGCGTTTGTCTTACAAGTAGAGGGAAGGGACTGATAAAGTCTACCTCCCGTAGGTTAGGAAAGCCAACAGGGTGTAGTCAACCCAGGGATGTAAAGTTTTTCATTTTTTGGGCCCAAAGTCTCTAAAACGAACTCATTTCTCTTCTTCACCTCATGAACAGATCAAAACTGGAGTCTTTTGCTTAGCCCAAAAAACTACCCACTTAGTAACCGGCCACCTACATCCCTAAGGCCCTGTTTGGATTCACCTCCTAAACATTAGTTAACTAAAGTTTAGCTACTTTTTCTCCAAACATGACCTCCTAAACTTTAGTCAAGTCACCTTCTAAACTTTAGACCACTAGTCACCTCAACCTTGCTAAACTCTCCTAAACTTTGGATAAAGGCAAATAAAGTCAAAAGTACCCCTCATCACATGTTAGAGATAGAAAAAGTAAAGGTGGAGAAACATTTATTGAGGGTTAGATATGTCCACTTTTGTTTAGTCATGAACTTTAGTCATAGATCCAAACATGCATCTCCTAAACTTTAGTTAGCTAAACTTTAGGTGACTAAATTTTAGTTGGCTAAACTTTAGCCAACTAGAGGATCCAAACACCCCCTAAGTCTACCTTTCGTACATGAAAACGAAACCGAGCCATGGACGAAGACAATTCTTTATGTAACTGACCGCGGATTTTCTTTTCCGCCCAGGGCGTAGGGCAGATTAACGTGTCCACAGAACATATTTTGGAGAAGATTGAGTCCGACTGTGATGCATGTATGACTCTGCATGAACTTTTTGTGGACGTACCATACAATTTTCTTCTGGTATAGACGTTTCAAGAAGAGTACTGCTATATAGGTCTAACCCGAATGTTCTACTCATGTACGACTCAAGCTATTATAGAAACTAAATATCATCATTTGAAAACTTTAATCACTTGGTTGTCATATATTCGTCCAGTCAGACCAAAATTGAACATTCGGTTTGGACCTACAGTAATTCCCTTTCAAGAAACATGCATATTAAAGAGTAGAGAAGATATCACTACTATTAACTATGGTTATTACTATTAGGTCCAACCCGAATGTCCTGCCCAAATACAACTCAAATTATTATAAAAACTAGATATCATCATTTGAAATTTTGAAACACTTGATTGTCATATATTTATCATCCTGTCGGAACAAAGTTGAACATTCGGATTGGACCTACAACAATTCCCTTACTACACTATGATAAGATTACTGCTTAGTGATAGAGAAATTCTTGTGCTCTAAGGGGGGACCAAAAGATAGGAATGCTCCCCCCCCCCCCCCACCCCCCCACCCAAAAAAAAAAGAGAAAGGATTTTCTTAGCAACATGCAATTAACAAGGATGGGTCCCATATCCACTAGCTAATCCCTTCTCTACGCGCTACCACACCGATCCTCCATATATGCAGCTAGTTTCTCCTCTCCTGGACGGCAGCTCCATCTCCTTTCAGAAGACACTTATTCACGCGTTCATCTCATACATCTCCCACCATCGTCCTCACCTCTATCACTTTGATCTCAACTCTGTTCGATTCCCAACTGGAATCCAATCCTATCCACCGCGCACCACCATTCCCAACAAGTGGAGGCCATGTGAGAGCGAACTCTCCTCTACCAGCAAGCTACACCACCACCAAGAAGCCTGCCTAGAGCGCAGTATATCTCGGAATGTGCTGTCTCCCAACACCTGCCAAACGATTCCCTTGCCCTCTGACGGCCTATATAAGCCTCTCCATGGCTCCCCCTTCCATCCCCCACCAGAAATAGCAGGATCACTCTTCTCGATCTTGCTCGATCGTCGTCGTCGTCGCTGCCGTAACCTAACCAGTAACCATGGTGAAGTTCACAAAGCAGTTCGAAGGGCAGCTCGTCCCCGAGTGGAAGCATGCCTTCGTGGACTACAGCCTGCTCAAGAAGGATCTGAAGAGGATGCAGCAACAGCAGGCCCTGTTGATGCATGGCCGTCATGATCACTGCACAGCAGGCCTAACCAACTTGCAGCAGTCCACCGATCAGGGATCTTCGCTGTCCCAATGGCTCCTCTACAGGCTCCCTCATATCTTCGGAGTCAATGCGACCAATGAACACGGGATCATCCAAGTACAAACCATGCCTAACGCTTGTACCATATCTCTACAGCCTTTTGTTGATTTTTTTATCCAACACAAGTACTGATCCCTTTTGCATGTCGATGGATCGGATTGGTCGTGTAGGTACACCGGAAGCTACTGACCGGCTCGGCGAGCAGGGGAGGGGACGTGTACGAGACCGAGCTGCTAGACGAGCGGTTCGCCGGCGACGACGAGACGGACGCGGCGGCGGAGTTCTTCGCGCGGCTGGACGCGCAGCTGAACAAGGTGAACCAGTTCTACAAGTGCAAGGAGAAGGAGTTCCTGGAGCGGGGCGAGTCCCTGCGGAAGCAGATGGGCATCCTCGCCGACCTCAAGGCCGCCAGCAGGGACGACCCCTCCGTGTCCAGCTCCTTCACCTCCTCCGGCTCCGGTGAGTGCCTCTCCGATCAACCGCCGATCGATCATGGCGTCCGCCGCGCAGATGAACTGCATGCTTGAGGTAGCGTGAGATGACGTGTCACGTAGGCTCGCAACTAACGCGGCAGATGGGGGTGGCCACTGGTGCGGTGAGGTCCATGTCGATCGGACTGCATGTTTGAGGCATCCGAGCAAGCAGTCACGAACTTTTTATTGTCTGAAATCTGGATGCCTTTAGTTCTGTCTGCATTGGCACGACCGTACCAACTTTAGCTCTGCGTTAGGTAATCTCTCTTTTTTTCAAAAAAAATAAAGTTGCATGGGCCTGCACTTAGTACTGACAAGCACGTACTACACGAGAGACGAAAAAAAGTTAGTAATCTGTTGATGCTTCCCTTCGATTACACCAGTATTCTGAAAAGATGGTCTCGCTTCAAAAAATTCTGAAGAGATAAGCATAATGCGAAATTCCATCCGTTTATTACTTATGCCAGATCATGACCGCTGAAAGCAGAATTTCTTCCGTCAACAGTACCGAGCATTTCTTGATTTTTTTTTCCGTCTACTCTCAAAACAGAGGATGAGTCCTCCAGGTACGCGACGACAGCAACAGTTACGGACCAGAACGAGCAAGAAACCATGCCGACGACGGCACGGCCTCTAGAAGGTTCTGGAACCTTCGGGACGCCCCCGGCCTGTAGCCTGGGAAGGTCGGCGAGCAGCTGCCAGAGGAAGAGCCTCAAGATCAACATCCCTCTGACGAACCCCTCCCGGACGATCTCGGCGCTGACGGACATCCTGTGGGACGAGCTGGTGAGCCCGAGCTCCAAGAAATGCAACCCCGACGGCAGCGTGGGGAGGCAGCATGGCGTGAACAAGACGAAGCTGCGGCACGCGGAGAAGATGATCAAGGGGGCCTTCGTGGAGCTCTACAAGGGCCTGGGCTACCTCGCCACGTACCGGTTCGTGCGCGAAGTAGTAATTAGCGCAAAGAAAGGGGTGGAATTTGCTCAAATTACGACGTGTTTTTTTTTTGTGAATGCAGGAGCCTGAACATGATGGCGTTTGTGAAGATCCTGAAGAAGTTCGAGAAGGTTACCGGCAGGCAGGTCCTCGACGTGTACCTCAGGGTGGTGGAGAGCTCCTACTTCAACAGCTCTGACGAGGCATGTGTGTAACAGCATTCTGTTTTCATCTGACTGGCAAAGAGCTGGTACTTGCGGTTCCGAGACTGACGAAACAGAGCGCCCGAGTCGGTGCAGGCGCTGAAGCTGATGGACGAGGTCGAGGACACCTTCGTCCGGCACTTCGCCGGCGACAACCGGCGCAAGGCCATGAAGTACCTGAAGCCGGCGCAGCGCAAGGACTCGCACGGGATCCCGTTCCTGACGGGCCTCATGGCCGGCTTCTTCGCGGCGCTGTTCGCGGGGTACTGCGCCCTGGCCCACATGGCGGGGATGTACACCGCCGCGCCGCGCGCCGCCGCGTCCGCGTACATGGAGACCGCGTACCCGGTGCTGAGCGCGTTCGCGCTGCTGTTCCTGCACCTGCTCCTGCACGGCTGCACCATGGTGGCGTGGCGCCGGTGCCGCGTCAACTACGCCTTCATCTTCGAGCTCTCGCCGGCGGCCGGCGGCGGCGAGCTCCGGCCGCGCGACGTGTTCCTCGCGTGCGCCGCGTCCATGGCCGCCGTCGCGGGCGTCATGTTCGCGCACCTCGCGCTCGTGCTCAGGGGCCGCCACGCGTCGCCGGACGTCCAGGCCATCCCCGGAATCCTGCTCCTGGTGCGTCCTGCAGCCAGTACAATTATTTTTGTTCCGATCCTTGTTCGCGCCGGCCGGATAATCCCACAGGCACATGCCGCAGCTACGAATGGGGGAATAAGGGAATGTGTTCGGTGCGTGCAGGTGTTCCTGCTGCTTCTGTTCTGCCCGTTCAACGTCGCCTACCGGTCGAGTCGGTTCCTGTTCCTCAGGATACTCCGGAACATTGTTCTGTCGCCACTCTACAAGGTAGTAACCACGGCATCTGCGGAATTTTCTGTTTGTGGTGTTCTTGACAGTAACCTGTCGTTAACTGCTTAATCCTGTTTTTTTTCTTGAATGCGCGTGCATGAGAGCTGCGTGTCATATACTAAGAAGAGCTTAATCCTGCTTGGTGCTCAACATTTGCAGGTTGTGATGGTGGATTTCTTCATGGCCGATCAGCTCTGCAGCCAGGTGCCAATGCTACGAAGCCTCGAGTACCTGGCCTGCTACTACCTCAGCGGGAGCTACAGGACGCAGGAGTACGGCTACTGCGTGAACACCAAGCACGTCAGGGAGCTGGCCTACGCCGTCTCCTTCCTGCCCTACTACTGGAGAGCGATGCAGGTACGGTGAGCTGCACGTTTCCTGCGCTTCTGAAACCGCGCCGGCCTGGCCTCTGAAGAAAATGCAATGATGTGCAGTGCGCGAGGAGGTGGTTCGACGAGGGGGACGCGAGCCACCTGGTGAACCTGGGCAAGTACGTCTCGGCCATGCTCGCCGCCGGCGCCAAGGTGGCGTACGAGAAGGACAAGAGCGCGGCGTCGCTCTCGCTGCTCGTCGCCGTGTCCAGCGCCGCCACGGCGTACCAGCTGTACTGGGACTTCGTCAAGGACTGGGGCCTGCTGCAGCCCAAGTCCAGGAACCCGTGGCTCAGGAACGACCTCGTCCTCAAGAGGAAATACGTCTACTACCTGTCCATGGTATGTTCGTCGATCCAATTCCGAGCACAGGTTCAGCTGCCACGCTGAGCAAACCGATTCCCAACCCACACCTCACAACCGCTAATAAGTGGATCAGACTAGCTAGCAGTTTGTTCTGCACTAGTGAAGAATCAAGTTCCCAAAATAGTATCCACCGAAAAGAAAAGAAAAATCACGTTACTAAATAACCAGAGGCCGAGGTGAGATGTTCTTATTCCTGTCTGAACTTTTTTGCAGGGACTGAACCTTGTGCTCAGGCTCGCTTGGCTGCAGACCGTAATCCACCCAAACTTGGGGAGTTTGGACTCCAGGGTCACCTCCTTCTTTCTTGCGGCCCTCGAGGTGATCCGGCGAGGACACTGGAATTTCTACAGGTCAGGCGAACGGTTTGATACTACCAGTTGTTAACAGTATCGTTCTTGAACAGCACACTCAGGGGCTACCAAATGTTTTCAGGCTGGAGAACGAGCATCTGAACAACGCGGGCAAGTTTCGTGCCGTGAAGACGGTTCCACTGCCTTTTCACGAAGTGGACGACGACTAATGCACTAAACTTCATCTGACCGTAATAGATCGGACACGTGTTTTTCTTCACCGTTCTGCTGATTTTTTTGAAGTGAAGAAACATAGAGAGAGAATGTTCGAGAAAGGAAACAGAGAGAGAGAGTCTCGAAGATACAGAAGCTGGAACTGAGTTCCCTTATCTAAAAAAAAAA
This sequence comes from Chloris gayana, assembly GCA_031894775.1. NCBI lineage: Eukaryota > Viridiplantae > Streptophyta > Magnoliopsida > Poales > Poaceae > Chloris > Chloris gayana. Next base: position 263,140 of record JAUNZO010003748.1, read on the forward strand.
CAGAGAGAGAGAGAGAGAGAGAAGCGGGGGATTGTTCAAAGCCATAGTACTTCGTTAATTAATCGTTACGACAAGCTTAGCCATAGCTGTTTCCGTATGGGTGGCGTTGCTTTGTCACTGAAGACGTTGCTGTAACAAACCATTTGTTCATTCCTAGATGCAATTCGCAATCTTTTGTCTGAAGAAATGCGCATCTTTATTCCGAACAAATGAAAAAAGTACACAAAAAATGTCAAGAATTACGGCACGCCACAAACCAATGATGGTTCCTATAACAAATCCCGCAGATAATCTCACCAGTCTATGATGATACAGCACGAATAACAGCAGAGGCAATAATTAAATCGTAATCTGGCACATGGATATATGCATGGATCTCTCAGTCTCTGTGATCTACCACGCTAGCGATAGCAAGAGCGCGGCCATGAAGGTGTGCAGGACGACGGCGGCACTCCAGTGCTGGCATTGCCTGCTGCTCGCACTCTGCAGGAAGTAGAAAAGAAATGGCGTCAGCATTCTTGCCATCCAGAAACAGAAATTAGCCTTTTGATTTTAGTAGGAAAATAAACATTTGCTTCGTGCTTCGCGCATTACATACCAGATCGGAAGCTGAGGGCGCGGGGCCGGCGGACACGTCCTCCTGGTCGGCGGGCGACGGCGCGGCCGGCGCCGGCGGGCTGAGCGGCTGCGGCGCCTCCGCGGGGGCCTCCTTCTTGTCGTGCTTCTTCTTCTTCTTGTGCTTGTTCTTCCCCTTGGACGGCGCCTCCGCGGGCGGCAGCACGGCGGGCGCCTCCGCCACGGGCGGGGGCGTCGCCACCGGCGGCAGCGTGGCGGGCGCCTCGGCGGCCGTTGGCGGCGACGCCGCGGGCGGCAGCGTGGCGGGCGGGAGCTTGGCGGGCGGCGGCGTCGCCACGGGCGCGGGCGCCTTCGGTGGCGGCTTGGCGGGCGCGACGGCGGGAGTGGCGGCCGGCGGCGGCTTCGATGGCGCGGTGGTGGGCGCGGGGGTCGCCGGAGCCGGTGGCGCCTTGGCTGGCGCGACGGGGGTGGTGGCGACGGGAGCGGGAGAGGCGGGGGTTGGTGGCGCCTGCTTTGCTGGCGGGACAGGGGTCGCGGTGGGCGCGGGCGTGGCCGGGGTGGTCGGCGTCGGCGGTGATGGCGTGGCCGTTGGAGTCGGAGGTGATGGCGTGGCTGGGGTGGCGGTGGGAGGGAGCGTGGCCGGGGTGGTCGGTGCAGCTGGGGTCGTTGGTGCAGCCGGGGTGGTCGGTGCAGCCGGTGTCGTTGGTGCAGCCGGCGTCGTGGGTGACGCCGGCGCCGGGGACTGCGCCACGGCGACGCCTAGGTGGACGGCGAGGAGCGCGACGACGAGCACGGCGGCGCGGCGCCACTGCCGGAGCGGCGCAGCCATGTTGCTGGTGTCCTAGCTCTGCCGCGCTGGCCAATGCCAATGTGCCAATGCCAAATCGCACAGAGACGAGGAAGCTGCTAGGTAGCCGATCACGGAGCCGGGAGTATATAGCGCTTGCGCTCGTGTGTATGGTGCAGCGTCGGGTGCCATGGCGTGGCACGGGGCGCTAGCAAGCTTGGGCGCGAAGGGAGTCGGGTGAGCGAGCAGCGCGACGCGAAAGGCGACGCCGCAACGGCCCCTGCGCCCATGTGTGCACGCACCCGTTTAACCAAACCAGTTTAAACAAGCAAGAAAAATACTACCTTTTTCTTTCTTGCGCTGAAGAAAATGCAAAAAAAACTGCTCTGAGTTACGCAAAGCTATAGCTGGTTCAGCAAGACAACAAAAGGACACCAATCGCCTTTTGTCATTCGCGATGACTTGCCTTCGTGGAAATGCAGGTGTCACGCGTGTAGCTGGTGCGTACACTACTGTACAGCAGTACCGTGGCTGTATAGTGTGGTCAAGACCAAAACATTGTCGTACCATAGGATTAGTACGTACAGAGTACCACCGAACCTCCGTATCGGTTGACATACGTATTCCGGTTTGTTTCTACAATCATTGCGATCAGAGGAACCCTGCATTTGGAATGGCGACTGGGATCGTCCACATTTTTGCCCCCATTTGAGCCACTGACACGACTAGGGAGGGTCATCTAGCTAGCTAGGTGACTCGGCTGCAAACTGCAGAAAGAACAAGGGTTGCATGTAGTATGTATGATGCTCAATGATTGATTAACGAGTCCACTTAAATCTCCTGTGAACCGTTTGTCATGTCGAATGTCACTCCTCGATGATTCTGATCGCTGGTTAGACGATCAGTGCAGGGTTGCTGTAGCAGATCTCAACGAACGGGAGGGGACAGTGACCAGAGACCAAAGCGCCATTAGCTGGCTCGCCGTCTCCACTTCTCCAGCTCGTTTATGTCGCTTGCGTTTCACGATTAACCTGCACACGGAAAATGACGATTCCAAATGTGTTCTCTCTCTTTTTCTCTCCACGCGCACCGGCCGGAAAATTAAACTTGTGGCGGGCGTCATTTCCAGCTCAGGTTATTACCCGAGCTAGACGGAGCTGGCTAGACGTGTTAGGTCCTCTCTCTTTGCCGGTTTGGTGAAGGTAAGGTGACATGTCACTGCTCTCTGCTCTCGCTTGATCCTCACTCCAGCGCTGTGTCCAGCGCAAAAGGAATTTCTCCTTTTATGGACCTGGCAGGCCTTTAATGCATCTGATAAATTCTCCTTGATTCGAAGCCACATTATTTTAGTTTACTTGGTATACTACCGGTTAGCTCGTGAGTCACGACATGTCTCGAGTCTGATATTCATTCATGTCAATTTTCCTTGACTCAGAAAGTGAAGGACTGAATGGCGGGGTTTTTTTCGAGTGGGCTGAAAGGCGGAATTGGAAAGGTATAATAAAGCCCAGCCCAACAATTACACATGGCTAGGATGGGCTCGGCTGAAAAACACAAAGGATGTCAGCCGAGGTTACAGCCCATGGGCCATGGGGATGGGGTGTATAATGATGGAGCCCAAGCCCAAAATGGCATCCACGTTAGTTTATCGCAATCCATCATGTTTCCGGCTTTCCGCATACGCGAAAACAGGAAATCCGAATAAAAAATTGTCGTGTTGATCTATCCACGCCGATACAGGAGAAGAAGCAATCTCTCATCGTGATCAGTTCGGTTCATTCCGTTCCGTTACGTCTCGTCTCGCGAGCCGCAGCGTGGGGGCGACAGAGTGCCGTCCCCGCTTCTCCAATCCAGTCCACCTCCCAACGCCGCCGCCGCCGGAAAAGCTGCCCAGCAACGGGCACCGCGGAACCGAAGCCGCCGAGGCCGACGCGAGAGACAGGTAACAAACCCATTGCCCCTCTCGGCTCCTTGGAATTTCCGCGTCCGCTTCTCGGTTCCTCAGCTCGGCCGTACTCCCCGTCCCAGCCCTCCGGCGGCACCGAGGCGTCCCCTTCGCCGACCTCGTCAGTCGATCATGGCGTCGGCGAGCTCGGTTGCCGGGAATCACGGCGACCAGGGCCTGAAACCGCGAGATGTCTGCATCGTCGGCGTCGCCCGCACGCCTATCGGCTCGCTGTTCGGGTCGCTGTCGTCGCTCCCCGCCACGAAGCTTGGCTCCGTCGCCATCCAGAGTAAGTGCCAGCCGCCCAACCACCCGGAATCCGTTGCTGTTCCACGCTAGCCTGTCACGGACCTTCTGCTCCGACACGTCTGATGATTCCTCCTGAATTCCAATGTCAGGTGCGCTCAGGAGGGCGAACGTGGATCCGGCGCTCGTTCAGGAGGTGTTCATGGGGAACGTGCTCAGCGCCAACCTTGGCCAGGCCCCGGCCAGGCAGGCGGCGCTAGGCGCAGGCTTGCCCAACACCGTTCCCTGCACCGCCGTCAATAAAGTTTGCTCCTCCGGCATGAAGGGTACGGATCAATTTCGTCAGCTACCTGTGATTGACACAGTACGCAGATAACTGTTATTCTAATTCGACTGCTAATTAGTACCTGTCCTGGCAAGTTGAATAGCAACAGATATCATTCTTAATTCGATTGTTAATTAGTAATTGCTCTGACACTTTGCAGCTGTCATGCTTGCCGCGCAAACCATTCAGCTGGGTATCAATGATGTTGTTGTGGCTGGTGGCATGGAGAGCATGTCGAATGCTCCCAAATATGTGGCTGAAGCAAGGTTCATTACAATCGTCAAGCTAATGCGATGTACTGCTGTACCTTGTGCTTATAATATTCTGAAAATGACATGCAGACGAGGATCGCGGTTTGGTCATGATGTCCTTATCGATGGGATGCTTAAGGATGGCTTGTGGGATGCCTACAATGATTTCCCAATGGGGATGTGTGCCGAATTGTGCGCAGAGCAGCACTCCATTTCAAGGGAGGAGCAGGTTGCTTGTATATCTAAGCTTATGAAATACAGCCTGTTAAATGCTGCCCATTAACTAATATTGTACCCATCTTGTCGTGTCTAGGATTCTTATGCCATCCTCAGCAACGAACGTGGAATAGCAGCTCGAGACAGTGGGGCATTCGCCTGGGAGATCACTCCTGTGAGTGCATGGTTTTGATGGACTGAGACTTTTTTTTGGGAGGTATGGAACACTGAATCTTCACTGCTTGGTACCGATTATAAATGTTTCTTATTTCTCAGGTTGAAATTTCTTCTGGTAGAGGAAAACCACCAATAGTTGTTAACAAAGATGAGAGTCTTGCGAAGGTAATACCTTTGATCTACGAAAGAAAGGAGTATTGGGCATTATGAAAATGAGATGATAGTACATACTTAAAATCTGCATTGGGTATTTACTCATTGCTTTTCATGCCTGATTTGACGTGTTTATCTTACACAGTTTGATCCAATAAAACTGAAGAAACTTGGGCCAACTTTTAAGACGAATGGTTCTGTAACGGCGGGAAATTCTTCTAGTATAAGGTTTGCTTCTCTCTAAATGTTCTGCTTTTATCTATACAGTGTTTTTCACTTAGTTTCTAATTGGGTTTTATTTTATTTAATCCTTCTGGCCTGGACAATATCTTTTGCCTTTGCTATGTTACTATTATTGTCATGAGAATGAAGGAAAGTTCCTGTCTAGAATAAATAGATTTGAGATTGTTAATACGAACCTTTTTAGCTGCGTTTCCTTGCATCAAGCCAATTATAATTAAGATAAGATCAGATTCGATTAGATTTGCGGCTATATTATATTTGAGTTCGTACTCTAATGGGGAAGGCAGGTTGTTGAGATCAAGAAGATCTATAACAATAGGACCTCTCTACTTACACATCTCTCTGTTGCGCAACTCCCTCCTGGCTTCATGGTCTTTTATTGCTTCTAACTTAATCTAATCATCTTTCGAATCGATAGGCCAGCTGTATTAAAGTCAGCCCATAACTCCTTAGTGTTTTCTGTGTCGGTGTACCAATACTTAAGCATGAACGTACTACCTAGGCAGTCAAACCGTGTGATATTTCTTCACTAATGAAAGACACAGCAACATGTTCTTATGAATAGTTCCAAAGCTAGATCTTCACAGGAGTAAGTACATCCCTAATACCATTCACTGTTGTGATCTTGAGTTTTCAGGTTTTGAGAAACCATTCAGTTAATCAATCGAAATAAGCTGGAGCGTTGCATAGTGAATTGCAGCATAACACAGAGCTTGTTTTGTTCCCAACAAGCCTGGCACCAGAATTCGCCACCTTTCCTGTGTAGGTGGGTGTTGGTCTAGATAACTAGCCATGAACCGTGTGATTCTGAGCCATGGTAAAATTTGAATTTCACACATAATAAAGAGTACCTCCTCTATGTTTAACTGTTGATTTGCAATAACTAATTATTTTTGTATAGTGAAATGGGGTTAGATTCGGTGTTGGTGTGCCTATTTTCCTTGGTCTGAAGTACCAATAAAAGAAAGGCAAGGTGGTCTAGTCCAGTAAGACGTCCAGGGCTTAGAGATATTGTTGGCTGATTATTATGGCTTAGAATTCTTGTATCTTGATGCTATCAAGTTTTTAATTAGAGTTTTAAGTATCACATCATTTTGTTGAGAGATTTGGTTGTTACCATCAAGATACAAGCTCGAGATTGTTCAGAGCCGGCTATGCAGTGCCTGGCGCATTGAGGAAATAAGGATTATACCTGAACTGCATCTAAGAAACTCCTTTGGAGGACGAGTCACCATGTCTTATCCATGCCGATCTATTGCAAATCCACGGCCGTATCAGATGGAATAGCTCCATTCTCTTTATTGGATGTCCCGAGTACAGTGTGGGACCCTAAAGAAGCCTCATAGCTGTCCTCCAGGATCAACTCTGACTCCTAAAACATGTTGCTCACAGTGTGGCTTGTGGGACTCAGCACACAGAACAGAACAGGAGAAGTACCCTGGTGACTGCAAGTGATCTGTGCATTGCATCTTTAGCTGCTGTCTCTGCTGATATATAGTGGAAATGAGAATGTAAGAGAGTGCAAGTTATTGCATCTTATCCTAGGGACACTGGCTTTTATCCCAAAAGCAGAAAGGTGGTTCAAGCTCTTGTATTCAAATGCATCGAGTTTCAAAATCAGGAAAATGGTTGTGGGAATTTTCATTATAGAAAAAAGGGTGCAAAATGGGTGCATTTGAGCCTATACATGGTAGTAAAGATGGAGAAAGTTCCCATTGGAGCAGAACCCCTTGCTGGCCATGCCATAATGTCTTTAGTAGTGCATGTAGCATGATAGCAGGATCTATGAGAAAGGTTAGCTCATACTGTAATTCTTTTAGGGCTAATGATGTTACAAATAGTGGAGATTACCATGATTTTTCCTTCCAATTATCAATTTATGAACTCTATGTTTTCTGTATGTTTGAGCTAAATTAAGTTTGTTTAAGTGATATGTAATGCAGCAAAGTAATATTATTCTTTCCTTTCTGTGCTCAGTGATGGTGCTGCAGCTGTTGTCCTTGTCAGTGGAGAGAAAGCTAAGAATCTTGGCCTTCAAGTTATTGCAAGAATCAGAGGATATGCTGATGCTGCTCAGGTACCTCTTACATTATTTCTATGCTGAAAGATTTTCTGTCAAATACCCTGAACTTTCTGCCAAACGAATGTAAAAGATGTGAGACCTTGACCCTTAGTTTGATGTTTGTATCTGGTGTCAGGATCTCTTTTCATTCAATATTAGAGGCTCAGTTATTCTGTAATATTGCTTGCTGTGGTATATTCAGCTGAGTATTGTGACTGTCTTGCTTGTCTAAAAACCGACTCCTTAATATTGCAGGCACCTGAGCTGTTTACAACAGCTCCTGCTCTTGCTATTCCAAAGGCTATATCAAATGCAGGTCTTCAAACTTCACAAGTAGATTATTATGAAATAAATGAGGCCTTTTCTGTATGTTCTTGACTTTGTTTTTAAAATTTCAACATTTCTTATACCTGAAGCACCCGTCAAGACTTAACCATACTTCTGAACATTTGCAGGTTGTTGCATTAGCTAATCAGAGGCTTCTTAGTATCCCTTCCGTGAGTCCCTAAAGTTTACTCATCCATACAATGCATTAGTTGATATTTGTATCTGCGAACAATCTCTTATTTCTATATACATTTCAGGAAAAGCTGAACTTAAGTGGGGGTGCTGTTTCTCTGGGCCACCCTATCGGTTGCAGTGGTGCACGGATCATAGTCACTTTGCTTGGGGTATGCTTCCAGCCCATAATACAGTTAACCATATGATATATCCTTCTTGACTGCAAATGTCTCAGCCAAGAGTAAATAAATTCCTGTTTCCTATCACCTCATTTGCATAATCTTCCCATCAAAATTTACTCAGGTTATAAGAATATTTCTTGCTTTACCATGTTGAACAACCCTTTTCACTTTATTTAAGTCTTTCTCCAGAGTAGCTCTAGATCTCATATTATCTCCTCTCTCTATATATCTTTTTTTTGGTACATAGGAAGCTAGAATAAGTTCAAAACTCTATTTGATATTCTAAACTTGCATTCAGTGCACCACCATTTTCCTTTTGCACAGTTTAGATTTTGTTCTGCTGTTTTATCCTTAAATCAATTTCAAGTAATTTTAAGATCTCTTATCATTTTTCTTTCTTGTGGCATTACGTTTGATATTGTACCATGCGTATGATTGTGATTTATCTTATTGTTGAACTCTCTTGCTTCACAGATTCTGAGTCAAAAAAATGGAAAATTCGGTGTTGCGGGAGTTTGCAATGGTGGCGGTGGTGCTTCAGCCCTCGTTTTAGAGCTCATGTAAGCTATTCCGTGTTTATTATTCATACTTTTATCCCTGTGGTAGATGAAGTCTTCAGTTCATTATTATATTGATTGATGATTCAGTGTTAACTTTGTTAGTGCCATAGAATGAACACTTCATTAATATATGTCTATATTTTCTTACTCTTTCTTTCTGGTTGCAATACTCCTTGCACAACTTATTAATTTGAACCAAGCAACAGTTATGACAGTTGAATAAATTGAAGCCATGAATTGTTTGTGCTCCTTTCTTAGCAATTTGTAACATGATGCAGGCGTCCTCATATTCATTCTTCATTGTGAAGTTGGTGTGAGCAAATTAGTAAGAGAAGAGTTGTAAAATATGCTGTTCTCACTGTATCATCTTTTGTATTGTATAGGAAGGATTAGTCCATGGTGGATATGCCACATGTATGATAGAAGGGACAGTGTAAAATAAATGACCATCTGCTTTATATAGCAAGTATAGGCATATAGCAATGGAAATAAAGAGAGAGAAGAATAATTTGCAGCCACTTGTTGTCCTTGTTGAATCCCGGATTCTGTCACCATGTTCGGAAATCTGCAACTAATACTGAACTGTGATTAAGATGGTGCTTCCCATTTCTGGGTGCTCCGAATTTAAGATTTTCATCTCACTCACGAAAAAGAAAAATGCCTTTCACTTTAACCGGAGGAAGGTTACTCTTTTAACTTGAATGTAATGTTTGGACCTGTATACATAATGGATTTTGAACCATGAGCACTATTGGATAACAAAGCTTGTTTTCCAACGGGGAAAAGTGTAAATGAAGATTCTGACGATAGAGGGGCCGACATAGATAAGGTTAAGAGGAAGAAGCCAAAGGGGTTACTCCGTACAATGATCAAACTCACACCACAATTTGGCTCAGTCGTGCAACTGAAGCATTGCCAATTCACAGTGCTCCAAATAACTGGATATCTCATACAATCAAACAAGTGTTCTGGACCTGCTTGTTGGTTCAACCAATCTACAAAGACATCTAGTGAAGTTAATGAAAAATTATTCGATATTTATCATATCTGGACTGTAAAACATAAAATATTTGGACTGTAAAACAAGGACCCACAATCTACACAAGACGTCTGCTTAGCGTCATCACGAATCGAGAGAAAAAAAATTACCGGAAGCGTGCCGTGTTGCTCATGGCATGCGTCACAGGAAGTCAGGAACAGCTGCTTGGCTTCGCACATGCCACATGAACAACATGATTAGTAGGTGGCGTTAGTGCCTGGGACGGTGGTATCCAGTTATATCCGATGGGCCATCGCCATGAGGGGTAGGAGACTAGGAGCATCTTCTTCCGGGTCAAATCTGCCGTTCTGCCTTCCTGCCCTCGACCCATCTGTAAAGGGCACGGCACTTAGGACGGCCATTAGGGCTGCTTAGTGTCTCCTGATCTTGTTCGCTCTCCTTTCCTCTCCACACATCATCCCCAGAGAGAGGCGTCTGTGGCGCACTAGTTCAGGCTATGTATGGGCAGTGCCGACGCCAGAGACATGATTCGTTTCGTATTCTCCCATGTGTGACGCATAAGCTCGATCCGGTGCACTGTTGATGCAGACAATATTGTTGCGCATAATTCCATGTCGCTGTCGGATCTAGATAGACGAATTCGCCTGGGATTTCAAATAGATTGGATACTGAAGTTACAATCATAGTAGTACTAGATAAGAACCATCCCGATCCCATTTTCGAAGCATTGGGATACTGTGAAAATTTTTTCTGGAAACGCGATCGAGCAAAGCTGTAATAGCTGAATATATCAGCTTCTCTTCAACAGTAAACAAGCTTCTGTTTGTCAGGGAATCAAATTTGCAAAATCAAGCAGACCCCAACACATGGCGTATGTTAGCAGTAGACAGGTTGAAAACTAACTAAAAAAATTTACTCAAAGATTTTCACAAGAAAAAAATCAATATGAAATGCCCTAGCTAATTAGATTACGATTTTACGACGATGGTTACAATTGCCTCGAGCCAGAGGCATCAAAACCTCTACTCTGACTCTGGCTCTGGCTGTTCCAGCTAGAATGACTGAAATCAGTTGTGAAATCCTGACTTCCAAATGCCATTCGCTGAAACAGCCTGATCTCTGCCGTATTTGCAACATTGAACAACTCGCTCTGACCTGGCTGAACACCGTTGGTCAGATCAACATCAGCCAAACTATCAAGAGCTCGAACCACCTGAGAGGACAGAAGCGATAGAATGTCAAGTTCTGGTTTAATGAGAGGTGCGATTGATCTTCTTCAATATTATACCTGGCTCATTTTGGGTCTCCGGGATGCTGAATGCCGAATACAAGCAGCAGCTGCTTCAATCATACGGAACATTTCAACTTCATTATAGTTCTTACCAAGTCTTTGGTCCACCAGTTCCCCTGCATTGCCACTCTCAAGTGCTTGCCCAAGCAAAGGCCTAGCCTGCAAATAACCACACCATAAAAAAATGTTTGTGTGTATTTCTAGTAAACAATTATTTTATAAGGGCTACATGATAATTGTATCAGAATTTGTCCTAAACTGGCTGGTCTACAATCACCAGATGTTTAGACTGAATCAATAAATTGTATTCTGAAGAATCATAATTCAATAACAGGATTTGAGGAGGTCGGTAGTGTACAGTTGTTTGCTACTTTTAAGACTCATCTTGAACTGAACATTATCGGTGTGTCTACTTAACAGTTCAAATGTGGAAATAGATTTATGGTTATTTCCTTTGCCGATGAAGGGCAAGAAAAGTAGAAGCATCTGCACGAATCAAGATTTACTGTTGTAGCTTACCCACTCAACAAGACTTTCATCACCCAGTGGCTTTGATGCATCAACAGGCTTTCTACCAGTAATAAGCTCCAAGAGAACAACACCAAAAGAGAATACATCAGATCTCTCAGTCAATTTGCCACTTGATGCGTACTCAGGGGCTAGGTACCTAAATAAGGAACAAGCATCAGAACATAAGCAAATGTCAACTGTTTTATTTGGACTTGACACTTTTACTTACCCAAAAGTTCCCATCACCCGTGTAGTTACATGTGTGCAAGCATCCAAAGCCAGCCTTGCTAGACCAAAATCAGCGACCTATCAAATGCATCCATCCAGTTAGTAAAAACAATTTTATTATTAGACATTTTTCATGTTATATAGAATGCATCACTACCTGCGCTTCAAAGTTATCATCCAGCAAAATGTTAGATGATTTAATATCTCGATGGATTATACGTGGATGGCCTGCAAGGAAAAGAATCAAGTAAAGAAAATGCATCAGCGCAAATTATCTTATGAATAAAGGTAAAGGAGTGAAAGATATATTATTACAATCTTCATGAAGATAGGCTAGTCCACGTGCTGAGCCAGCTGCAATTTTAACCCTAGATGGCCAGTCCAACACCGGTACCCCACGTCCTATGACAAATCAATAAGAGTATACAGCAATTGTTTAGTCTTCTTTTTTTCTTTTGCGAACAACAATTATTTAGTCTGAAGTCTGAACAATGGAAAACATGAGTCATACATAAAAGGTTTCACCATACCATGAAGATGATAGTGTAGTGTGTTGTTAGGCACATAATCGTAGACAAGCATTCTCTGAATATCTGCAATGCAATAACCTACAAGAGAAACTAGATGGCGATGATGCACACGACTGATAATCTCCACCTCAGCACGGAACTCACGTTCCCCTTGCCCACCACCATCTTTCAGTTTCTTAACAGCAACTTCCCTTCCATCAGCCAAGCAACCCTTGTACACTGAACCAAACCCACCTTCCCCAAGCAGATTCTGATCTGCGAAGCCATTTGTAATCTTATACAATTCCTCACAAGTGAAAAACCGACAATTGCCCATGCTGAACTCTGGCATTGATTCTTTTGATTCAGGACTGCCAACACTGTAGTTAGTTTTTGCTGAGTACGCTGGACAAAAATGAGTTGTTGCTCAGTTCATCTAGGTATACATAAAGAGTAATCTAACTCTTAAGCTGTTTACTTGCTGCAAATGCACTTGATTAAATTACCTAACACTTGTGTAGGAGAGGAGGCTGGTGAAGGCGACACAATCCCAGCATGATAACCATACACTCTCCTCCGCTTCTTCTTGTACCAAAATGCAGCTCCAACCAAGCTAAGCACAAGAAGAGCAACAACTATGCCAATGCCTGCCTTTGCGCCAGATGACAATTCACCACTGTTTTGTGAGGGGTCGATGCCCCGCCCAGGGGCATTCGATGACTTGTTGGAACCAGGGCTGCCAGTAGTTGCTGGGCTGGCTGGATCATTCGCTGTGTCTGGGGCTGGCACTGATGAAGGATCAGAGCCAGGAGGCGAGGGGGCATCAGGAGTAGGGATTGAAGGATCTCCAGAGGTCGGCACAGGACTGGTCGGAGAAGGTTTGACAGGAATTGCAGAAGGTGGTGGCGCCAGGGGTGGAGCTTCTGGCTGACTTGGAGGCGTTCGTGGGCTGCGACGCCGTGGTGGTGGAGGAGACTGGACTACCGTAGGTGGGGTTGGTTCTGCCGGTGGGTCGGGTGCCGGCAAAATGGAGGGGGTGGCGACGCGACCACGGGAGAGATTGAAGGCGACGCCTTTGGAGGGGCAGCAGGGGTAGGAGGAGGAGGCACTGCAACCGGCGGTGAGGGTGGCGGAACTACGGCTGCTGGAGCCGGTGGGGCCGGTGGTGGAGAAGCAACAACTGCTGGCGGTGGCGGCATGGTGACCGGAGGCGGCGGAGATGAGGGCGGCGGCGACGCGGGTTGCGGGGGTGGCACGGCTGCGGGAGGAAGTGGAGGGTGCGGCCGGCGGCGAGGAAGAGGGGTCGGCCGGAGTGGCATTGGGCTGCGTCACCGGAGCCGAGGAGCCCGGTGGCGGCGTGGTGGATGTCGGCGATGGGGTTGTAGTGGACGGCGGCACGGTGGCCTTGATGGTGCCCGGAGAAGGCGAGGGCGAGGACGCCATTGGAGCCCAGAAAGCTAGCACTGCAGTGCCGTCGCAGCTGCTGCCTGGTTGGCGGAAATGGAGGACAGAATCATGTCATACCCCGAAATCAACGGGGGAATTGAGCTCCACAGAGAGAAAATCACGCGGAAATCTAGCAGAAACCAAGCGAAATTTCGCTGCTTCACTTTCTCCTCGCTTCCTTCTCCTCCTCGGTACGCGGCGCCGCGGCGGAGGTGAGGTACCAAGAAATCCCACCTCGAGCACAGCAAGGAGAGCTTCTCCCAAAATCAGCACGCGCAGCACTGCATTTCCAGGGAAAGAGGATGCTTCTCTTCAGCAGCCCAAACAAATGGGGGAAGAAAAATCAAATCAAATCTTCGAGAAACTGAGCCAAGATCCCACCTTTCTACGGATGCGGCAGACAAGAAGCACCGGAAGGCAGAATTCCAGAAGAAAAGTTGAATCCCCGAGAAGCAGGACAGTACGCGGCGCGATGAGTTTATCAGATCCAGCGGTAACGCGGTAGCATTGAAGGCGCGGCAGTGGTAACCGCGAGAACAGCAGAGAGCAAGCGAACAAGAGAATGGCCTCTCGTTTCTCTCACCTCTTCTTTCTCTCTCTTTCTCGTCCCCAAAATCCGACGCATGTGACCCTGTACTTTGCGCAAGAAATCTCTCGTCTCACTGCACAGTGGGAATGGATTCCAGCTTCCACTCGTCACGTTCACGTCTGGCGAAAGAAAGACAGGGCAATGTGAAGTGTCACTGTGCCTGCCTGATGGTGCTGGGTCGGAAAAAGACTGGCTCTCTAATTACTTTGACCCCTTACTATTTTGGATTTAACACTTCTCTTGTCTAATCAGTGAGTTATTTTCTTTTTTGATTGAGGAAAAATAATTAGTTTTTTAGGAGAACGGAAAATAATTAGTGAGACAGCTATGGACGTGTGACGAACATTTAGCATTACCTCGCTGTCCAACATTCCTAGTTATAGCAACACTACCTGCTTGAGATCAAAGCGTGAGCCGCGGATTGGCTTCGTGCCCCTCTAAACCGATGAATCAAGAGGAATGCCTTTGCAAGCAAGTATTCATACTAGCAATTAGCTCGCCATGAGATAAGCACTTTTTCTTTGAAGATGAGATAAGCACTTTTTGTTGAAAAGGGCGGCATGCACCTCTGACAGAAGAACAAAACAGTGAGCAGTTGAACGTTGCGCAGTATCTTAATGACTATTTTAACCTTGTTTCACATGCTCCGTCGTCGCTTCTCCTTGTACCTCATCTACTACAGCTAAAAAAATGTACAGCTTATCTGAAGCAGTTTGTTTTTCTGGAACAGTTGCAAAGCGAAAGTTAGAAAGGGCATTATTCCCTTCTCCTGTTAGAGAACAATTAGGCACTGGAGAAGACAAAAGGCTTTTGGATTTTGGTCGCGGAGCAGGTGTCTGCACATGGATTTTGGTATGTTGAACACTTCGCCCGACTGCATGTCTGCATTTTTTTATGTGCATCTTTTAACATTTCGACGTTGAATCGTTCAAACTTCAAAGTTGAAGTTGAACATCTGCCGGTACTCTCCATGAACAGAGGTTTACTTAGAGTTGACTATAAAGTCAAAGTGCAGGGTTTCCTACATGAAGCTCTCTGAGTGTCTACAGTTCTATAAAGTCAACTTTAGCTTTAGAGAAGTTTTCTAATCTAAAATAATGGTCATTAGTTTGATTGAACGATATAGAATTAATTTCAGAGATAAACAACTAATGATCATTATTAAAGGTAATATTGTCAAAATAATATGTTTCTAATACAACAAATTTATCACAACTACTAAGTTAGTCAATTTTTATATGAATTTATTATAAAATATTTATTATAAATCTACTTAATCATCATTATAATTATTATAGTCAATTTTAGTGTATTTAACATAAATGTATATAAATACAAATATTAATTTTTAATATAGATACTAAATTATTCTTCAATTAATGATCATTAGTTGAGAAAAAATAATAACTATTATTTCGAACCAGAAAACTCCTATAGCTTTAACCAAAGAGACAACCATGCCAGCTCGATAATGTCCGGCCGCGTGTGACACTCGCACCGTCACTGTATTTACGTTGACCCGGGCTTGGCTTAGAATACCTTTGTTTCTGTCCACATGTGACTGATTGAGCCCGACTTTCAGCATCTCTCCTTTCCACGCAATCTTTCGTATGAACAGCTAATGCCTACATTGATCCAACAAATAACTCATAAACAATTGTCGCTACGGTATTATGGCATTAATTATGCTCAAGCCAGGTTACCTAATTGTCCTATGTTAGCATAATCAACATGTATTTCCGTATCATGCCAGAAAAAGGACAATCTCAAATGGGAGCATAAATAATGGTAAGCGATATCAAATTTTATGAGACTCGGGAGAGGAAATTTCACGAGGAGTCAATTGCAAACAAAATTGACCAGTGTGTGGTTCATACCCCGATGATTGCCGTAACTTACGTACTTTCGTAGTAAATTTTACAGCCTAGTGTATAAAATTTGCTTAGTTAGACTTGACCGTTTAGAGCTGAATTAGAGGTTCCTCAAGTCATGTTGTGTTAGGGTGTATAAAACCTAAGTGAAATTTGTAACTAGATAATCGGTTGATGCAGCTGGTTAACTTTTTTAATAAAAAATTAGCTTTTGTGTGGCAATGGCCAGAATTAGTCGCACACGTGTTAGTGGTGAATGCAAAAAAAATTGTGATATGTACATGGAGGTATAACCGATCTTCTAATAACAATATGTATTTAAAGCATATTTGATTTGTACTTGAGTTTGACATAGCTAACCTTAGTTAAATGTGGTTGAAAAAATCTTATTAGCCACAAGTTTGGTATGTAAGAAATGGAGAGTATGACATGTGAGTTATTGTGCTAAGAAAGTGTGACTTGCTACGATCTCTCTGGTGCAACTAAGTTTAAGCGTAGCAAAGTTAATCAATAATCAAATAGATCCTTAATTTAATGAGAAGTTGTGCATTCCTGAAATAAACAATTCAAATCTAAGAAAAAGATACGAGTCAATTTAGACGCCGTCTACGGATGGTGCGCCATTTTAGGGCACGCGACGCGACGGGCGCGCACCGACGGAGCAGGTCTTCCGGAATGCAGGGGTCACGAAACCGCGTGGTGCCCGAAGTCAGTCGTCGATCTGGTCCATCAACCAACCATCGTGTCTTGTCGACGAGCGGACGACGATCGAGATCGAAGACAGAAGACATCTTTTTTGTAAGCAGCTCAGAAAAACATAGCAACTTGCATCATTTGAGTGAAGACTGAAGAGCTCAAAATCTCAATTTGAGCAACGGCTGAAGTTGATTTGGGGCAGGCAAAACTTGGCCTGTACCATCTCCCCTTCTCCGTCGATCGGAGCCGGGAGGCTTCGACTGGATGGAAAGGTGCATCGGCACGCCGCTGCGGTGCGGCCGTGGAAGAGCAGCGTTACCGTGATCCCTAACTCATTGTAAAGCGATGTTATATATAAAAGAACTATTGTAAAGCGGCCACTTCCTCCTGAGCTTTGCACAGCTCCCATAACGGCATAAAGCTGCCGGCGTCCTTGCCGGAATCCGACTCACCTGAAAACAACTCGCAAACACTCGGTCCATCTTTTTCAGACTACTAGCTTTACTCGACTCTGGCCATAGGTTCTTTCCGTACCTCTTGGTGTTCTTGATGATGTCCTCTCCGTACCAATCAATGGTCGTGTATACTTTCTTCCAACATTTACCCTTTCCTTCAATCATTTTATATCGAAGCACAACAACTCATGCGACCGATGGAGATTTTGAAAGCAAGCATATCTTATTCTCTGTGCAAAAAAATAGCGACTTGCTGCTGTTCATCTTAACAGTTGTAAAGAAGAACGGAAAAGGATGCCTTCATTCGACTGAGTAGCTCAAAATCTCAATCCCAAAAAGGCTTATACTATCAAAACTCATCAGCCGGTGTTCCTCATCCCTGCTGCGATGCCGTTGATGGTGATGAGCAGCGCGTCACGCAGCTTGCGATTCTCCTCGTCCCGTCGCAGCCTCCGCAGCACCTCCACCTGCAGCATGTTCATGGGGTTGAGGTACGCCAGCCTGCTCTCGATCAACCTCCGCAAACTCCTGTTATGCGCCGACAGCTTGCTGTGCCCGCTCACCGCGAGCACGCACTGCTCCGTCCTCGCCAGCTCCTTCCTCAGCTCCGCGCCCACCGCGCGCCGCCCGCCCTCCGGCACCAGCATCTCCTCGTAATGCCTGGCCATGTTCGCGTCCGCCTTGGCCACCACCATCTCGATCAGGTCCACCGTGCTCTGGAAGAATGGCCACTCGGCGTACATGGCCCTGAGCTCGGCCCCCGGCCCGCGTCCATCGCGGCCCGCAGGCCCGTGCCCACGCCGAGCCACGCGGGCAGCACCAGCCGCGTCTGCGTCCACGCGAACACCCACGGGATCGCGCGCAGGCTCGCGATCCCGCCCGCGGGCCGGCGCTTCGCGGGCCGGCTGCCGATGTTGAGGTGGCCCAGCTCGGCCTGCGGCGTGGCCTCGCGGAAGTAGGTGATGAACTCGGGGTCCTCGTACACCGTGCGCCGGTAGTGCGCGCAGCTCGCGCGGGAGATCTCCTCCATGACGTTGCGCCACGTGGCGTCGCGCGGCGGGTGCGGTGGGCGCAGCGTGGCCAGCAGCACGGCCGTCGTGTAGATCTCCAGCTGGCGCACGGCGGTCTGGGGAGGCCGAACTTGGCCTGCACCATCTCGCCCTGCTCCGTGGAGCGGAGCGTGCCCATCACGGAGCCCGGGGGTTGGGACTGGATGGCCAGGTGGGTGGGCCCGCCGCCGCGGCCGATGCTGCCGCCGCGGCCGTGGAAGAGGGTCACCTTGATGCCGAACTCGGTGCACGCCGCGACCACGTCCTCCTGCGCCTTGTACAGCTCCCATGCCGCAGTGAAGCGGCCGGCGTCCTTGCCGGAGTCAGAGTAGCCCACCATCACCTGATCAAACAAACAGTCTCCATATTTTCATATCAAATTCAGACTAGCTTAATCGTCCATGTGTTCTTCCTGTACCTCTTGGTGGCCGTTGTGGTTCTTGATGACATGCTCTCTGTACCAATCGATGGACAGCAGCTTCTTGATAGCCGACCCGGCTTCTCGCAAATCTTTCACGGTCTCGAACAAGGGAACGACTCTTAACCTGTTCACCAAAGATAGATCATGCACCGACAGAAAATGCAGGGATACTCAATGTCACACTGAAGTTCTTATAGCAAGTGTTTTGTTTGAATTTGTATTGAGTGTCAATGAAAGATGCTGAACCTTGTTCCTGCACTAAGTGTTTCCATGAATCATATACTGAACATGAAGTTGGATTCAGCTTCCACGATTCAAGTGATGGCAAGCAAGTGAATATTTGAATTTATACACAAATTATTCTAAGCAGTCAATTCAGAAAACAAATGCTTACGTTCCACCAGGACATGGCCTTCCAAGATCCCCGCTAACTGAAAGTCTTGCATCCTTCTGCAACAGCTCAACTGCTAGGACATCGCTTGCCTGAAAGACAAGTGCAACCATGTTATACCTAAATGCGAATAAAATGACTTGATTTAACCAACTCCTAAGTTTTGCCATCAAGTCTGATTTGTCATGGCCTATCACATAAGGGGCATTAGTAAGCATGACACTGGAAGATTAAGAAATGGACAAACTCAATAAGGACTGGGCCGAATTTGCATTTGTTTCTGCCTCAGAGTGAGTTGAGGGATGATTCGAGCCTAAAAGGGCCTATGGGTCGGGTCCATTTTGCAAGCTAGGTAGGTCTATGCAGGCATTTTGCAAGCTAGGTAGGTATTTTGCAAGCTAGGTAGGTATATGCAGGCCATGAGTCAGAGATCTAAATGGCAGGATAATATGCATAAACAGAGCAAACTCAACAGCATTGTAGAGAAACGGTGTCTCTCTTCATACGTTTGAGGCCATTGAGATCACGTAGGCTCCAAGTGAGTCGCTCCCTAATTCAGCAGCAACTCGGAAGGTGTCGAGAACCTCTTTCACGTCAGCAGCAACCTTTGAACACAGGTAAACAAATATGTGAGAGAAAGAAGCATTTCAACCTTTTCATTTAAAGAATATGAAGCTCGAGTTGAGTGCAGAACCATTCTTATAGGTAAATAAAAACATAACACCAATATCTAAAAAGCTTGAAAAAGAGCTAGCTATTACAATACTTTATCTCTAAGAATGGAAAGGTTGGTTTGCACATGGAGGACAAACCTCTATATTTTGGGGGACTAGAGGACGTTTCCCTTTAAGTTCTCTAGTCAAGAAATCCAACTTCTTTTCTTCATCCCATTCGCTATAAACACCAAGATCCAAATAAGACGTGACGGCATCAAGTGCTTCCGTGTGTCGACCAGATTCCTGTGGTATGAAAAGAGTTCACCTAGGCTTTTTTTCTGGGAGTTAACAATATATAGGAAAACTAGAAATCGAGTAAGCATACATGACTATTCGCACCTGACGCACGTCGAGCTTCATTAGCACCATACCAAAGGTTGCAACCCTCCGTATCAAATCTGCTAGGCGGCCGTCAGCGAGCACACTGGATCCACATGATTGCTTCACAAAGTAATGGCAGGTGTAAGGAGTACTCTAGCCTCAGTTCAAGAGGAACTCGTATAATCGAAGAATACAGATGTCTTGGCTACCTTAGCTGTCACTGATAAGCTTAATAGTCCACTTTTATTGTTTTTGTTTCTGGATGATAGGTTTCTTGATGGTCAGTTTATTTGTGATCTAAACTGACCATACACAACTTTCTTTCAATTCTAAGTGCTAGGATTGTGAAGCTTCTTATTTCTCTGAATGAAAACTGACAAAGCAGCTTTTGAAATGATAGATGGCCCAAGTTACTAATTTACTTGTAGTTCAGTACCTCCTTTTCCAGAGAAAATGTATAGCATTATATTTGGTATTGGGGACTGCTACATGACCAGTGAAAATGCAAATGCTACTGCACTATTTTTTTTCCAGCACACACTCAAAATGGTACTACAGCACTCAACATAAAATGAATAAGCCAATATTGTTTAAGAGGACTAACCAGTGATTCATAGCACACGATCAAGGGCTCCAAAAGTTGAGCTGATGTTTCACAATATTCTTCAGTATCATAGTCACATGGTAGATCCTCAAGAAGAAGCTCTAGTCTTCTGCGCGTCTTCATCAGCTGACCGCAGCAACATAGAAAGAGCGCAGAGAAATAAAAAACGCAATGTATACCAATTTGATCCTGTATATGTCTAAAATTGCTGGTTCGCTTTACACTTGGATTTCTTATTAAATTTTAGTAAATTTGCCCCTTCAATGGGCTACGAAATTGTCAGGCTCTACATATTTCAAATCAGGAGTGTCTCTATTTTATTTACAAAAACAGGATCAATTCCTTGTTTATAAAAACAGTATCAATTTTTTGTTTATAAAAACAGGATCAATTTGAAAATTAAGCATTCCTTACTTTCAGATTATTTATTAGGTAAGAAAGATTGATTCAAACCTTTTCTTTTAGATTACCAAGGACAACCCTGTAAGGAGTAATTCCTGGTTTGTCTGATAAGCTTGGCTCAAGAAGCTTTTGGAAGCTTGATGACCGACCTATATGAGATTCTTTGAACAACTTCTTTAGTTGACTGCCACTTGGAGTTCTACCCATTGGTGATGCTCCTACCACAGACTGACGACCAGTAGGAGATGACAATGGGCTGTCTTCAAACTTGTTGGTTGAAATTACACCCACCTGAAAAAATGAATTAGTTATTTTTGTATGTGGGGAGCATATGTTTCTGTTTTTTCATATTCTTAGCACAACTATATTTTGTTTTTGTCTTTCACCTTCTTAACTATTTTTGCGCAAAACAAAAAGAATTAAATTAAATGCATATGTACAGCAAGTGATTCTGATTGGATAAAACAGATGCAAGAATCTCATTTTCGTACAAATTTGTGGTAATTTTCCAATTATGTTATTAATTAATCCCATATGGAACTTATATATCAGTGCATCTTTTATGGATCACTAATCACTGCTTCTTTGAACTTCACTTACAAATACAGAATATATCAGATGCTGCAATATTTTTTACTTGCTCTTATATACCTTAAGATTTGAGTTCTTTGGAAGATTTATCATCGTGATTTGAGATTCTCCATCACTGCATTCTGCATAAAACTCATTGTTACGAAATGGATGTTCTAGATTAGAAATCATGTGGAATAAAGAAAAATGCATTAATATATGCTGTCGGAAGAAAACCCTGTGGTATTAGAAATGAGGTGGATGGTATAGGATGTTAATTCCTGGTTACATTAGACATGGTGCCCTTTAACTGAATATCGTAATTCAATAAATAGGTACAGATGGGGCTGTTCAGCAGTTGTATAGAGATCAAAGCAGCACAGGGTCTGATACAGAAATACAGAATTAATATGGTTATCTTGTGTTCGACAAAAAAAACGGGGGAATATGGTTATCTTGCAACTCATTACTCATTTTCCGGGGTTTTATGCAGGTTTTACCAAGGTTACAAGTAGTTGCATACGTATGAATACAGAACTGAACGTCTGACAATTTGCTTTTAATAGTAGCAACACGTCTATAATAATGATGATATCAGTTATAGACTTCTAGCCGCTATGATTCTATGAACGACAAAAATACTTTCAAACTTTTCAGAGAAATCAACCTGTACATGAAGGAAGATCTGCACCAGAAGGAAGCTGTGCAGGCAGCGCCAAGCTATGCTGATGCTTTGTGATTTTCTTGGGTATTGTTTGGTCCCAGGTATTGGCCTTTTGGTCCTCAGATGCTGCTTGTATAGAGGCCACATTAAAAATCCAAATTACCCCATGCCCATTTCAGGAAATATGCACAGCATGCGTGGAACTGGTTAGTGTGCTACAAAGAGTGATCATTTCTGCAATGCAGAGAAGCATTTCCGTATCAAACTAATTATATTACCTTTGAGTAAGATATCGTTAGCTAAGCTTGAAAGCTTATCGCTGCATCTCTTGACGGATAGCTCAAAGCTGAGATAGTCCAATTCCCGAATATATAAGTCAATCGCCATCCAACGGGACAACAATGAAACATCCCTAGTAACCTACATCAGAGAAATGACACATGTTTCAGCATTTCTGAATTCTGATTGGAATGATTTTACAAAGTGTTTAACTTTGGCACACTATCAGATTCGTAAAATTAATAAAAAGTCATCATGGCGACATTGATGTCTTAGTATATAGGATCTTACTTTTGCTGTAACATTTGGATTCCCGTCTCTGTCACCACCCATCCATGAACCAAACTTGATTGGAGTGCAGGTTAGTGGAAGCGGTCTGCCTGTGTGCTATATGCAAAGTAAAAAGTTTTTTTTTTAGAATTCCATGTACGATCTTGAAAGTAATTTTCTTGTGAAGAAAGCTAAATGAAAGTTGAATCCAGCAAAAGCAATCGCCAGATGTGTACCTTCTTTAGAGCATTGCTAACACGGCGAAGATAATGAGGTACTGCTTTCCAGAGGGATTGCTCCACAATATGAAGGCCTGCAAAGTCAAGGAAAATTAGAAATCATGGTTGAAATATCAATGAAAAACCATAATTCAGATGCCTATTATTTTTTTTACCGGCCCTAGCTTCGTCAACAGGTGTAGGTTTATGGCGCCTCAACTCATCAGTCTGCCATATCGCTGTGATTTCTCGAACCTGGGTAGCCGTAATTATTGGACTTTAGAGTAGACAAGGAAAAGATATTAGTGAGCGAATCAACTAATCTCAATTAATTCTGAAGTACCAGGTCTTCAATTAGCATTTCTTTATCCTCATGGCTAAGATCAGGGCGTTCATTGAACTCCAAGAGATGCTGGATCACAGTACCATTAGTAATTGAAATAGAAGCATCAGTGTTATAGATTCTGTGAAACATAATTCGACAGCCAACCAAGAGTAAAATCATCTAAAACAAATCAGGATTGAACTCACAGCTATTCTAAGGTGCTTGTACTGCAAGGTTCGACGATTTATCTGAGTTGGATGAGCAGTCAGAACAATTTCAACCTCCTACACAAGGAAAACAGGTCTAACGTAATTAAATAGTTCTATAAGGCAATGCAATAATTTGAATCAAAGCTCAGGGAACAAAAAACTTGTACTACAGTCGTAGAGTACCTGCTTGCAGACAGTATCATAGAGCTGTTCTGGAGGGACACCACTTTGAATCAACTTGTCGAATATATCATCGCACGAATTTGGCAGATGTTCAACCGCACGTGCTTTACGAACTCTTCAAACAAAAGGACAAATATGTATGCTCAATGCAGGGTTTGATAATCAGATCATCACTAGACTAAAAATTTAGGTGATATTCCAAATTAGGGAAAACAAAACAAATATCCGCAGCTTAAAACGTGTGATCAAAGGTAGTATACTATTACTCTGCAACAAGTGTGGTACATTCAGACACATCTGAATAAAACGGATGATAACCTTTGTTTTTCATTTTTTTTCAAGTGTCTGTAGAGATTCTCAACTAGTTTTATTTTGGATAATGGAATAAAATCCCAGCCTCTATAAGATTCTCAGCTAGTAGTACTCTGTTAAATCCGTCAAACAGCTATAGTCCAGTGAAACAGTAATTAGATCAACGATTAGTACTAGATTCCAAAACATAATCGATGGTTCACGACAGAATATAAGCAATGATGAGGAGCATGCAATCAAACTTAACATGATAAACTCCTATATGTGTCCGAGGAAGGTCATATGGAAACGATTAACCGTGGCACAGAGCCACAGACTCGGTGGTGTGTACTGTATTCATTTCAGCAAAAGCCAAAGATTTCAGTAAGGTTGCTGCAATCCTGGCCTGGCGTCATACGCATGACACACGTGCGCTCATCCATGCAAACGTGAACCACAGCAGGGCAACGAGGAGGACGAGCATTAATCATGTATACCTGTGGTGGGTCTCTGCGATGCCGACGAGGTTGAGGTAGTGCGAGAAGGCGCGGGCGAGGCAGAGCGCGTCCTCGAGCGACATGGCGGCCAGCTCGGCCTCCAGCTGGCGCTCGACGACGGCCGCCGTGTCCGCCATCCCCTCCGCGCGCATCGAGACGGCGCTCTGATCGATCGATCGGTTGATCATGCGACAACGATTGAGTTAGGAGACGATCACACCACATTCTCTATTATCAGTCAGTGCTGTAAAGTGACGGGATCGACGCGGCCGTCGGATCGATCATCGATGATGGATGGACGGATGCCAGGGGCCGATCGGGTACCTGCGCGAGGATGCGGTTGCGCTCGAGGATGTGGATGAAGCGGGGCCCGAGCTCGCGGAGGAGGACGTCGTGGAGGAGGCTGCCGAGGAGGCGGCAGTCGTCCTCGAACGCCTGGAACGATATCCCCTCGGCGATGTCGTCCGTCGTGTCCGGCATCCTCGTCCTCGTCCTCTTCTTCTTCTTCCTCCTCGGTTCGACGACAGAGAGAGAGAGAGAGGGGGGACGTGTGGAATGACGAGAGTCGAATAGACGGGACGGGATCGCGGGAGGAAGGAAGAAGGGGAGGGAAAAACGGAGGCCACGGACGACCGGAATGGAAGGGGCGCAGCGCAGCGCAGCAGTGATGCTGAACGCGAGAAATTCGAATATGCGCTTCTTTTCTGCTTTGAACAAAACTCGGAATTCGAACGAGTTTCGGGTGTGGCCCATCACCCAAACCAGCGGGCTTACTGGACCAGGCCCAAATCGAACTGGGCTAGGCCCCAACTCCTGCGTTCCGGCCTGCTGAAACGATGGGACAACCATTCAGAAAACAAAGAAACGATGGGACAAGCCCAAGAGTGATCCAGAGTGGCTCGCTCTTCGTCGCGAGTTATCACCGCACTGGCGTCGCCGCAGCAGGGCACAACGCCACAGGTGCGCTGGCTCGCTGTGTCCCCCTGACCGCGCATTGCACGGCACCATCGCATCCCTCGTCAGATGTCTCGTTCAATTCGGTAAAGCGGACGTCCCGTTCTCGGACACGACACGACAGGTCGTACTACAAAGCATGGAGGCGCGCTTCAAGAACCGGAAGGTTTTGGATGCGAGTAGCGGCGCTCGCTTGCTCCGTCAAGGAACAGGAGACACGCTGCTGGGCATGGTGAAACTCGTTCTTCTCGCTGCCCCGACATCACTGCAGACGAGACAAACATCGAACACGCTTCGTGGGATTGGACAGTGGAGTGCAAGCAAAGGAAAGCAAGGCGAAATCGAACGAAAACTGATCTGCGAGATTTGTCATGGCTTCTCTACCCCTTTTCCCTCCCCGATCTTCTCATATTCGCAGTATTTTAAACTCCTCTGTCCAAACCTGCTCCGCCGGAAAGTCCGCCGCGCCGCTGCCTGTAAAAGGCAGGAAATTCTAGCCCAGAGAGTTCACTGATTCTGCGCGCCAAGCTGCTATACCATGCTGCTACTACTAGTATGCCTACGCCGCAAGGCTGCTGCGTACGCGAGTACGAACAGTCATCGAGATACAGTAACTGTAGGCATGTGCGGATGTGCCATTTCGTTTCCTTCAACACAGTACTGTACTAGTAGGCGCGCTAGCGGAAGAGAGAGAGCACAGTACCGGCAGCGCCACCACTCTACTGCTCGGGCTACAAGTAGAGCTCCAGCTTTCCGAGGTCCTTTCGCTCTGGCTCTCTCAAGGGGTCCCGCACAATCCGCGTCACAGTTGATCAGACTTGACAACGGTCAAGCGAGCGCAGGGACTGACGCGGCCACCGCTGCTTGCTCGTCCTTCGCTCGTGCTCTTCTTCTGTTCACCTGGCTTCGTGTCGCCGGAGAGGAGCACTGCACCGGCGCCATCAACGCCCGTCCGCTGGCTCAGTTCGCTGCTCCGTTCCTCTTGCTGTTTGCTTCCACCAGAGATAAATTAACAGGGAGCACATGAGTTTAATTCGATCCCTTGCAACATTGGTAGGCTGACCCAGCATCGCACACACACTAGTGAATTGTTTCGTGCGGCAAAGGCACTCGTTTTACCAACAAAAGAAAAAGGGTCCATCTTTTCTGAAGAGGAACACACCAAGATCGATCAAGGATCAACTGCCTAGTACTTGCTAAGTCGGCAGTACAAACCATCCCGATTAGACGATGGTGGCTGAAACATGCATATACATCCATTTCCTGCAACACCGTCACGTTGCAGGAGAAGCAGGTTACTTACACAAATCAAAAGAAGCAGCTACTCCCCTGTCACTACATTCGTGCTTCCTCCCAGATCTGATGGACATGGCAGAACAGAAGCACCAAAAAAGAAAGAGAGAACACACAGAAACTAGTTGTGCGACCTAACTACAGTACAAGTTTCTTCATGTTCTTCTTTCAGTTTGCGTGTGACACACTGACACTGAACCTGTGGTTATAGGAGCATCGACACAAGCAGCGATGCCGCCACCATCACCAGGTGCCAAAATCCATTGGTAATAGTAGTAGCTGACAATCGGGGTGAGGACGAGGAGGCTATGAGGCTTGACGAGCTGGCCTCCGGCTTCTTCCCACCGTCTTGCCTATCCCTCGGGCCAACGCTGGGCTCCTGCAAATCCTTGCACACCACGACGCCGGACGGCGCGTGCGCGGCGTCGACGGCGGCGAGGTCGTAGCACAGTCCCGGGTTGTCCCACGACGCGAACCTCCGGCCCATCCGCTGGTAGAACCCGGGCGCGAAGTCGAGCGTCCCGGTGAGGTTGTTGCCGTTGAGGTACATGGCGCCGATGTGGGGCAGGTCGGCGAGCCTGGCGGGCACCTTCCCGGTGAGCCGGTTGTGGTCGAGCGCCAGGAACCGCAGGCCGGTGAGCGCGGCCATGGACTCCGGGATGGCGCCGACGAGGCCGGTGTTGGACAGGTCCAGCGTGGCGAGGCTGCCCAGCCTCTCCCACCGGGTGCGCGCCAGGGTCCCGCCCAGCGCCGGGTTGTTGGAGAGCAGCAGGTCGCGCAGCGCCGCCATCCCCTGCAGGAACGGCGGCAGGCCGCCGGTGAGGCTGTTGTTCCGGAGGTCGAGCAGCGCGAGGCTCCTGAGGCCGGCGAGCTCCGGCGGGACGGCGCCCTGCAGGCGGTTGTTGCTGAGGTCCAGCTTGAGCAGCCCGGTGAGCCCACCTAGCGACGAAGGCAGAGACCCGGTTAGCGAGTTGTTGCTGAGGTCCAGGATGAGCAGCGCGTCGCGGCGGGCGTTACCGAGCGCCGCGGGCACGGGGCCCGACAGCCCGTTCCCGGACAGCACGAGCCGCCGCAGCCTCGCCAGCGCGCCGAGCTCCGCGGGCACGGCGCCGGTGAGGTTGTTCTCCACGAGGACCAGGGACTGCAGGCTCGCGAGGCGGCCCAGGGCCGCCGGCACGGGGCCCACGAGGCCCGGGTTGCTGCGGAACTCGAGCGTCTCCAGGCTGCCGGCGAGCTTGTCCCAGCTGGCGGCCGGGATGGCCGTGGGGTTGCTCGCCGGGAAGCAGCTGTACAAGGAGAGGGACCGGAGGCGGCGCAGGTCGAAGAGCTGCGGGCCGAAGTGCGCGTCTGGCGCGCACTGCAGCGAGTTGTCGAGGACGGGACCGATGCTGATCACCGTCGGGTACCACAGCCCATTGAAGAGGTCACATGACACGCCCTGCAGGAATCCGAGAACCAGTTAATAATCCCAGGAATTTCGATGAACCGAGCTTTTTTTACTGGCTGAGCTGTGATGCTCATCAGTTCGGCACTACTAGTTGTTAAACAGCACCGGGAAAACGGACATGGAGGAGCGAAAAGTTCCACACGGATAGTGACATTTCTTACAGGACCACCTACAAATTTGGCCCCTTTTAACTTGATGTTGACATTGGATCCACTAGTGTAACCGTGAAAGTAAAAAAATAACCGTTACTACTAAAGTCAGCAGATGCTAATCATCGGCAGGGATACAAGAACAGGCTGGGCTGTGCGCAGAGCAAAATAGAATGCACAGTACTGTAGTAGTAATGTTTCGACACCAAAAGCAAGCCGTTTCAAATCAGATAGAGTAGATTCGTTTTCACGACATGGGGAAGATCCTGCCAAAAAGACGCTCCTACGTTCATCGAAAGAGTGGGAAACGGAACACCAGAGGCGCAAGACGAAGGTCTCGTCCAACAGTGAAGCGAAATGCGTGCAGCGAACAGTGCGTCGTCGAGCAACAGTTGAGGAACAGAAGCTGGAAGCGCAAGACAAAACCAGGAGGAGGCAGCTGGTAGTGCAGAGAAATTGGAACTGGAAGGAGCTTTGGGATCCAGAGTGCCGCGCGTTCCCCAAAATAGTACTACTACTAGAGTAGCAATGATTCGGGTTTGGGCTCGATTGCTCAAAGCAAAAGCTACTAGCGCCTAGAAAGGATACCGAAACTTGTCATTTTTGTTGTAAACAAACGTATAACGAATGAATCGTGTGGCTACTGAGCATGGGCGACCTAAGCGAAGGCACTGGTACGATTCAGAACGATTTGTCCCCCAAAGAAACTTGAGTAAACAGAAGACAGTTGTTGGTGAGCATGGGGATGGAGCGAAACTCGGTTAGCGCTTGTAGCAGGAAGAATGAAGGAGCTGAGCAGATTCGCAAGAAACACTGCGCATCCAGAGTGACACGCACCTGGATAGGAGACCATCCGCAGGGGTCGGGGTAGAGCCCTGAGCCGTTCCATCCGTTGCCGACGAAGCCCTCGATGGCGGCGAACAGGGCCCGCTTCTCCTTGTCGTCCATGGGCGCCGTCGCCGCCGAGGCGGAGCCGTCGTCGTCCGCCTGGCCCGAGCAGCCGTGGAGCAGCGCGGAGAAGAAGAGCACGAGGAGGCCGTGAAGCAGGAGCCGGCATCCGCCCCGCTCCATCGCCGAGAGCGCAGCACGCTCTGCTCTGCTCTCCACGCTGCGCAACGCCTTCTCGCTATATAGCCATTGCTCTGTCTCTGAGTGTGTGCCCTTTCTAGGTGGCAAATAAATGAGGGTTCGCTGAGGCGGCTGCGGGGAGGAGGACCCGCGACATTCCCCTATCTATGCCAAGGAAGGAAGGGAAGGAAGGAAGGGAGGCTGCTCTGCTCTGCTCTAGCGCTCTGGGGATCCCAAGGCGGCCACGGACACACAGCCCGCGCCCTGTGATTGTTGCTGGCTCGGTTTTGTTGTAGCGGCAGGGAAGAGACAGGGGAGCGAGAGCGACGCGTGGTAAAGAAAAGATTGCCGCAAGGGCGTAGTGGGGAAAAGACGGCGAGGGCGCAGTGGAAAACCCCGGCAGGCAATACAATGCTGTGTTACTGTAGCTGTAGCCACAAGGCCACCAGGCGTGAAATGACTTGCGTTGGGTGGTAGACACAAGGGAAGGAATGTCTCGTCTCCGCCCTCCCCTCTCTCTGGCTGCACATGCCCAGTACAGTATAGGATGGAAACGAGCAAATTTGTTTGCATCCAATCCAACAGACGCATCTCGGTGGAAAAGAAAATTGCGACGGTCAGCGTCTCACGAAACGTTGTTTACATCTGCGAAATTTGCCACCGCATACTTGGACTTGAATACTGTGGTGTTGGCATCGGGTGTGGTGGCACTTTGGCCTATGCTTATTTACGCCTGTTTGGTGTTTCATCCACCAAAGCGAGGGAAAAAAGAGAAGCAGACGCGGCAGGCAGAGCGTAGGCGGCAGTCGTAGGCGGCAGAGGGCGGTTTTACTCCGCTTTGCAGAAAGCAGAGGGTGGCCGTTGGCTTGTAGGCTCGCAGCCATCAATCGCGTCGCTGCATGTCTACCGTAGCTGGGCGCAGCGACAGTGCCATGACGGAGACGCCTACGCCTGTCCTGTCGACCCTACTTGGGACGGGCGGCTAGGCAGCCTAGCCCTCGCCGCAGCGGAAAGAGATGCTACTCCCCGTGCTAAACCAATCTCCAGTTCATCACACCAGCGGACTGCAGGACAGCGCACGGAAGCAGCGTGCGAGCCGCGGCCGGCGTCCGTCCTCTGACCCCGCCGCGGTGCGCGCCGGCCGGCTTGCTTTTGGGCGGTTGGGAATTGGAAACGGATGTGCGATGCGAGGTGCGTGGGCGGCGGCACGGATGGCCCCCGCACCCGTCCTCTCGTTGCCCCGCCGTACCCGCGCGCGCATCATGTCCCTTGGAAAGTCTGCACAGTAAGATACCTCGGCGCCTGCCGCGAGTTAACCGAACCGCACTGTTCACCCATCCTACAGTAATAATAACCGAATACAATTAGGATCGGGCTTACGGAGTAATCTCTTCAGCGCCTGGGTTCAGCAACTTGCCAGTACTCGTTGCCGTGCCAATCTCAGCGCCCGCATGTTGCGAGTTCCTGAGCGGTTCGTTACCGGATCCATGATGACTAGCGAACAGTGCCCCGCGGTGTTGCGGTGCGGGGGCAGAAAGCCTGCCTGGATCGCGACACAGTGCTGTTACGGCAGCCAGATCTCGACCCTACTGTACCACTGACGAGCAAAAAAAAAACGTTTGTGCCAGAGTTAGATCCTGACGCGCCCGATGCCATTGCGCGCGCGCGTGCTTCTTCATTGCGCAACAGTGGAGCCGCGACCACGAGTCGTACTGGCGGTACAAGACGGTGGGCGTATATAATTGGCGCTGGATTACTGACGAAACGTTTCGAAATGCAACGCCCCGGCAGTAGGTACGGGCACTTTGACGCCGCGCGGCGGTACTGTTGCCGCTGGCCTGGCTGTACGCTGTACGCTGTACCCATACCAAGGAAATACTACGGTACTCGCCGGTTGCATGATTGACTCCTGATGATATACAACTACTCCGATCCGTCCCTGCGCTGCTGAGCTGGACTGGGGGCTCCATGGATCTCTCTCTGCGCGCGCGCGGCAGGGGCAGACAGAAAGATGAAACAAAGGAGGGGAGGAGGCGGTGGTCCACTCCTGCAGACAGACGGACAGGCAGGCCCACAACGCATGATTTTACTACTACTACTCGCTTTCTGCGATACAACTAAGGTCCCGTTTGGATACTCATGACTAAAGCAAAGTGACTAAAAGGGGTGACTAAAATTTTAGTCACCCCTGTTTGGTTCACTTGACTAAAAGTGACTAAACTTAAATAAATGAGATGTAAAAAGACCAAAATACCCCTAGGTGATACATATGCATTGCAAACACAATAATGCTCCAAATTCCTGGGGCGCAGCTGAGGCGACAGTCGCGACGCACCTGGGGCCCTGCGGGACGGGCGTGACGGCCGCGATCGGCGGTTCGAGCGCTGCGAGCGCGGCGGCCTTCACGGGCGCGACGGCCCGCGGCGGCGCGTCGGCGAGGCGGCCGCGACGGACGCAACGAGCCGCGGCGGCCGCGACGAGCCGCCACGGGCGGGACGGGCGCGGCGGCCACGACGGGCGCGGCGGCCGCGACGGACCGCCACGGGTGGGACGGGCGCGACGGGCCGCGGCGGGCGCGTCGGCGCGCGGCGGTCGCGATGGGCCGCCATGGGCGGGACGGCCGCGACGGACGCGACGGCCGCGGCGGGCGGGTCGGGCGCGACCGGCGCGGCGGCCTTCACGGGCGCGACGGACGCGCGGCGGCGCGTCGGGAGAGGCGGCGGCGACGGCCGCCACGGGCGCGGCGGGCGGGACGGGCGTGGCGGGCGCGGTGGTCGGGACGGGCGTGGCCAACCCGATCGTGGAATCCCGGAGGCGCGCGACGGAGACGGGTGGCTCGGCGAGCGTCGGCAGCCGCGTGGATGAGCAGCGACGACGGATGGTGTGTGTGGATCCTCGGGCGCAGATCCGCTCCGGTATGGGGGCGACGGGGATGGGCGGCCGTCGATGCCCTGCGGTCGGCGGGGAGCCGGGTGGGCGTGGGAAGTGGGACCATCGGTGCCTTGCGGACGGTGGGGAGCCGGGTCACCGACGAGCGACGGCGCGCGATCGGTGATCGGGCGGCGACGATGGCGGATTAGTGGGCTAGCGGCGTCGGGAGCAGCTAGGTCTGGACAAGAGTTGCGGGAAGACGCGCTGGGCAGGCTTGGAAATTTTTCTCTTTAGTCCGTTTTAGCTCCCCTTGGCTGCCTAAACCGACTAAAGATATTTTAGTCACTTCTAGTCATTCCGTTTGGTTGTTTAGTCAGAAAACTGACTAAATTTTAGTCAGATTGCTTTAGTCCCCTTGATCCAAACGGTACCTAAAATGCAGAGGAAACGGCAACAAAAAGGGCAAAATATAAACCCCCTGCCCTGCCCTGCCTGCGGCGCGAGGTCGGGTTACAGTTCGGAACCGGCCGGCTGGCCGGTAATTGCTTCGTGCGCGATTATTGAAAC
Organism: Chloris gayana; assembly: GCA_031894775.1. NCBI lineage: Eukaryota > Viridiplantae > Streptophyta > Magnoliopsida > Poales > Poaceae > Chloris > Chloris gayana. The sequence goes on from JAUNZO010003748.1 coordinate 295,718, forward strand.
ACATGGAGCAGCAAGCAGCCCGATCCGCGCTGCCGCAGCGCAGCAGCAGGGGGCGCTTCGCTTTTGGGTCGTGGAACGGCGCAGGTTTCTGTTTTCGTGCAACCTGCTTTCCATTCTTCCATCGGCAGGTTCCTCCTCCGTCCTCCGGCCTCCGGGCACGCAGATGTACTCGGGTGCCCAAAAGGAGAAACGAACCCGACCACTGCACTGTGCACTTGTGCCAGACGGTAGTAGTAGTAGATGGTTCTCAACTTTGGATCAATCATCATCTACGGAACCATTCATTCACCTTCACGTGGCATGGAACCCTGCTGTGCACTGTACACACGTCCATGGTTCCGCTCGGCGCTCATTGTTCTTTCAACGGCAGAAACAAAACACAAATCCGGTGCATGCGCACCAGGAGAGGAACACAGTGCTGCTGCTGCTGCTGCTGGAAGGTCTGAAGCTAAGATGCGACGGCCAACGGTATCATATTGATCTATACGTATAGAGGGCAAGAATAAAGTGCCGGAGCGAGAGGAGGACATTGCTGCGGAGGAGGCGGTGGATGGCGAGAGCAAATGCAAAGCGATGATGACGCTAATACATCAGATCGGATCGGATCGGATCACCCGGTGCGATCGGGGTCCTCTGAAGTAGAGGCTTCAATTCAGAGAATCTACTGTAGCGTGAATTAGAGGTATTTTTTGTCCATCCGATTGAAAAGTAAGGAGCAAGATCTGTTGCTACAGTACCGGTTCAAACAGGAAATACGGTGCAATATTTTTCGTTAACAGTATTTGCTACAGTACAACTTCAGGGCACTGTAGCCCCTCTCACGAATTTCTGTAGCTCTTGCTACAGCTCTCTGAATTGATACCTTCAATTGAGAGGACCCTCGTCCCACCCGGTGGTGCTGCATGGCCGGGCGCTTTTGTTCCACACTAGTGGACGCCTGGGGCTGCTGCGCCTACTCCTCTCCCTCCTCGCCGCAACCCAGCAGCGGACGCCGGGACCATCCAATCCAATCCAATCCGATCCGTCCCGAGCGAGCACCCAACACCATAGCAGCTGCGCGAGAGGGGTAGCGGCGCATGTGATTGGGGAACGGGGGCCCATGCCACCGCCGTGTCCATAGGATGGACGCAGCGTATGCAGGTGGGCCTCTGCTCAATCATGAGTAGGGGACCGAGCTCGTCTGCTGCGTGCGAGGAGGATGCACGGCCCATTCCAATCCTTTTATTACTACTGCTCGCAAAGTGCAGTGGTGATGGGGGTGGAGTAGAGCGAGCGGCTGCCGTGCCATCTCCTGCAAGTATCCAGCGTTAATATACACCAGCGTATGGTATGGTGCGGTATGCATGTTGCTCTAATGTTTGTCTCCATCTCTGCAGTCTGCACCGATACCATTATTATTTTATTATTTTACTTGGTTGCGCTCATGCAGCAGGCGTACGTCTTGCAGTCATTTGCACTTCACGTTGCTATGGTTATCAACATGGGCAACTGAAGATCTCAACAGGAATTTCAAAACAATTCACATTCACAACAGAAATACATAAATTCTCATACGGATCATGCATGAGTCTTCAGAACTTTTAGGTACATGGACAGGAGCTGGTCTAATAAAGCGGGACAATTTGATCTCGCCAAATCTGGTACGGTGGTCGTCTGCCGTACCGCCAAACTTGATTAACATCAATGGCACTGCTAATTAACCAGGTTGGTAAAGATGTTAAGACCGTCGGCCGTCGCAGAACTGGACTGAGGACCGGAAACCAGCGGTACGCCGTTTTGGCGTTGGACGGGGTGGGATGTGGTCAGGTCAGGGAATGGTACGTTTGTACGTAGCCATCGTCAGCGTCCCACATGACTTGCCGGACCGTACACATATACGACTCCACTGCTTCTCCAAAACAGAGGCCACAGGGCAGGAGCAGGACCTAGTATGATAATTAGAAGGATTAGAGAAAACAAAACATTCATTCTTATTACAACACAGTAATTTGAAATTTGAATGACAAAAAGTTGAGTACTACCGGCCAAAGTCTTCGTACTACGAAACCATTAGCAATGCCGTGATAGAGACAAGCTAAATATCGGTCTCATACCTCCTAGCCCACTGCATCGTTAGGAAGGTACACATCATGTTGACGATTTAGTGAAGTGTCTCATGCCTACTTATCATTGACGTCCATGATGCAGTCGAGACAACCCCACGCAACGTTTGTTCATATATTGTCAGTGTACAGACATCTATCATGCTTCCTAATTTGCCTTGTTTCTATCCAAATTCTGATACCCTTTGTTCCTTTATAAAACTCACATAAATACAGTAGTCCAACCCCTTCTACATATCCAAATGCTAGTAACAGGAAGTATTGAGATTTTTCTGATTTTATACCTGTAAAGAAATTATGCGACTGAGTGTTGTCTGAATCCCAAGATCTTGCCATATCCTCTGCTATTTAGGGCTTCATGTTCCTAACAATTGGCAACTACTGTTATTTAGGTTATTAGCATGGAGCTATCACAAAAAATGCCACTATTGTTGGTCGACTACTTTGCGAGCTATCTCAGACACCTCTATTTCTCTCCAATTTCTTTACTTTTTTCAGAGTATATTTCCAAAAAAAAAAACTAAGAGTATATGCTAAATTCAGCTACCATTAAAAACACTATAGATTTTATGATCCGATTTCAGAAAACCACACAACTTTTTTTTAGAACTAAAATTTTAGACAAGGATCCAACTTCACAAAACTTTGTAAACGTGTAGAGATACTGACCTCAGCCTTTCTACCTCAGTTTTCTGCCACTAGTTTCATGTTCAAATATTATTAGTATAGACATGCATGTTCATGATGATGAGAATGACTGAAATCTGGACACAATTACCAATAGAAACACTTTCACAAGTCAAGCTGAGAATGAACGACCTTTCTTTAACAAATCAGATCTTGCGGTTAACCAGACGACAATCTAGCATCAGCTAATATGTTTCTTCGCCTAACACCTAATTAACCTGCCGAACAAGGAGCACTAGAAGGAAACAGAAGCAGAGCACTGGGAAAAAAATCGCCTAACACTTAAGCTGAAGTTGTGATGCATAAATGACAAAGCTTGTACTACGTTTGCTAGCGGCTTGGATGCTAGAGGCAATTGCGCAATATAACGAAATGTGCTGAGGTGTGGAGATGGAAGAGTGCTGTGTTTATGCCTCTACAGTCAATATCTATTTGGATTTGGATTAGAATAAGAGCAGGTATAGTTTGCGAACATGATAAGTAAGGTGTACCAAGGCCGTGCTAGTCTCATGAGCATTGAGTGTATGAGACTGAGCTGCCGACTCAAATAATCTGTCTTGTTTTATTTCTCTAGCTGAGATCAAAAGCTCTAAATCCAGAAGCACATAATGCATGTACTGCCACCCTCCCAATATCTAGAGTGATTAACCTTTGCTAATCATTGTAATTTAAAGTCATGTGAGAGTATGTACAGGACTTGAATTCTTATTATTTTTCATAGCATATCAAACCCCCTGAGAAAAGAGTATGGAACTTTCTTGATTTCATTTAGGCAAATAGAAAGAGAATCAAGGGCTAAACTACAATAAGGCTCAAGTTAGCACCAACCAACACGACCTTTGAACTTGGCTTTAGGTGCATCAACATGAGACCTAAGGCACACCTTTTGTGATAGACACCTTTTGTGATAGAACGTTGTGTGGCTTCTCAAAATCAAGGTGATTGAACTACCAACTCGAGGAGAGGCTGGAATGTGTGCATGATTGCAGCGCCAATTGCAGCTAACTTGGTTCCATTATATTGATAGACAAAATCTTAAAGGAGTACCTAAAAGCAAAAGGAAGCTAAAAAAACAAATGCTTGTGATCAGCCCTAAAACTTTACAACCGAAGGTTCACTGCAATCGAGTTTGCCACCCTAAAAGAATGGCCGTGGTGAAATCGAGTTGTTTAGTTTTAGGGCTGTTCACAATCATTTGTTTTTTTTAACTTCCTTTTGCTTTTAGCTTATTACTCTTTTAGCTTTGGCTGTCAATATAATGGAACACGCAACTGCAATTGGCAGCGCAATCATTCAATTTCTAACACAAGTAAACTTTAACTAGCGATGTAGGCTGCACAAGTGACTCAAATCAACAAACGCAGTGTTACCATGCTCTACTTCATCAGGTCTAGCTCCTCGAAAAAGAAGATCATGTGCTCCAGCTCTATTCACATCAATGACACTAT